>JAQFVV010000182.1:2038263-2560199 GCA_028023455.1 Epiperipatus broadwayi | reverse complement strand
TTGGCACCAGAAATAGTCATTATAGTAGTGTGGTAGTATATCAGTAACATCTGATATAATCCTTTTTAAAAAAAAATGAAATAACGTGAAATTTAAAAAAAAAAAAATTATTTTGACTCAAAACTGTAATCAATAGTAAGTGTAGATATAATTAAAAGATTTCTTAAATGTTTAGTATCTTGTTTTGGGGTATAATCAGTAATAGAATAGGGGGATGGCTTGTTATATGCATAATCAGTACAGTCAGAGTTGATACTTACTTGTTTTATTTGTTCATAAAGCAGTATTCAGTTTTCTTAGAATGATTTTCTAGTCCATTTGTTTTGTACATTTTAATTTATAGTATAAACAGTAAAATATGTTTCACTCATCATCATTCACATTGTCATTTCAGTCAGTATAGTGTAATACCTATAGCATATTACTACTGAATATTCATGCATTATCCAACTTCATTTTTCATTCATAAGTTTCATTAAACCACTAAATACCCCACATTACATTCAAATATTTAATTATATCAATAACAGTGTTAAAAAAAACTAACTTAATTACATTTTAAATAAATCAATAAATTATGGACAGGTGAATTATATAATGACAAACACTGTAAAATATTTTATTTATTAAAACAATTGTCATTAATTTTATTCTACTGCTTTAAATAACATTTAATTATTAGTTCAATATTTTTTTTTTTCATTTATTTAAAAGACGAAATAATTTTTTTTTCATCTCTATTTTTTTTTTTTTACTGTCTCAAGTTTTGCATATTTAAGTAGGTTTGCAAGGGGGAGGAGCAATTGACAATCTTTTTCTGATGATGTTAACATTATAGTAAACAATTGGAAGAGAACAATATGATGTAATGATTATTAAAAAAGTTTATAAAAGGAATACTTATTACTTTTAAGTGGTCAGTCAATTATTACTTCAGTCAGTCAGAGTCAATTATTAGAACTTTTACGAGGGCAGTTATAGCTAACCAAAGACAGCTATAACTAAGTTATTTAGCAAAGTTTAATAGTGAAATTATTTTTCCTCTTCCAGAGTTCAAGTTAAAAATTTAATTATATTATTTTGTTTGCGAAATGTGTACTTAAAAACCACTAAAAGATACGTCAATTTGCTCCCAGCTGATTATTCAAATTGTCCCAACGTTATGCTAGAGTACATGTAAGTGTCATATTCTATTATTCAAGATAAATTATTATTTAAGAAATGGGAATGCTTAATAGGACTGTAAAATTGTTTTATTTAAATTTAAAATTAACAGGGAAGGATAAAAGAATATTTATTTATTTTATAACAATTAAGTTTTTAAGCTTTAATCATAATATAAAGGGAACAACTGTAACGTGCTTCATTTATGTGGAGGAAAGATGTGAACTGTCATTGAACGTTCTCAGAACTTTAATGTACAAATTTCATGTTAAATATAAAAGAAAACTCAAAATTTTAAATATATACAAGGAATATGTAGTTTTGTTGTCATATGTCTTAGAATAGCGGCGTAATTATTTATATTTTTACCTTTGGAAAAGAAAAATATAAGATTAAATATGTCATTAAATGTACTTTAAAAATTATTTGTTCTTCTAGACTAGTAGGAGGAATGAAATTATAAATGGATAAAGTTATGTGACATTGCTGTATTAACATTACCAATGAGTTTATATCAATAAATATTATTAATTGAATAACTACGTATATTTCTAAATGGCTTTATGATTGTGAAATCAAATGTTAAATATATCCTAGGAATAAAATACAAACTTCTATTTTACTTGCATTATGAAATATATTGTTTATTTAAGGAAATTCATTATTTACAATGTCAATAGCAATTCATTAGTTGATAACTAAAAACATTGAATATGCTCATATGGATTCAACAAAGAAAAATAATATTGTGTTGTTTTCTCCTGCAGGAATTGTGCCATTCTGTGTTAATATTCGTCTTGTGCAGTATAATTATTTTTCTTATCTATCTGAAAACATGACAAGGAAAGTCATATAAAAACTTTTATAAACTTTCGTTTCATTTCGTTTGGAAAGAAAAAAGAAGAGAACTTTATTTTATGCAATGGTATTTTAGATAGATAGTATTAGTTAAGGAATGTTTTATTATTTTAAATATGTTTATTATATGTATTATTATTATTATATTTTTCTCCAAGAATGTCTCAAATAGCATAATAAAAAAAAACATTATGCTGGTAATTTTATTTTTATTATTGTTATTATTTTAATAAGTTTGGTCGTGCGTGTGTCAATAATCCATGCACGAAATAAAACCAATGGAAGAGTCCATTTATTGTTCCAAAAGAGTGAATAATTATTTTAAAAAAAAGAGTTCATTATATCAAATCTTACCGAATATATTTCTTTTTATAAATTAGAAAATAATTATTTTCAATAGTTATTTTATCTATAACATACAATTTTATTATTTATTTAGGTTCAATTTAACTACAGATTCGTGCCAATATTAATGTATTATATTATAAAAAAAAATTATTCATCTTGCTTTGTCCATAGTAATTAGTATTTTATTCTCCAATTGTTCTTTGAACATTACCAGGTCCTAAATATTGTCAGATATGAGATATTTATTCTTTATTAATTCTAGCAGTAATAATTAATATTTTAACAGTAATTCTTTGCTTACTGTGATTTTAATGGTCTGTATATCATGCTTATACGTGTGTGTGTCTATTATTAAACTTATTTATAATTATATGTAATTGCCAGTGAAAATGATTTTAAATCAATCGGATTCGGAAGGAAAAGAGGATCAATCATTTGAAGAATTAGAAAGTTGTTTAAGAGAGAATTATTATTTCTTTGTTATGACTGAATGAAAAGTATTTTGTGGCTATATGCTATAAAGTTTACAATGTTTATAATATTTTATGGGATTAAGTTAGTATGTTTGTTAGTTGAATATTTAATATGGGTAGTTGCCCAGTGTATTGTAGTGTATAGGATTGAGTAATCCTTTGTTTTCCAAGATCGGAAGAGCACACGAGTCCTTTTATATTTGATATATTGAATTAAATGTGTATGGAGCTAGAAATGTTTTCTCCCTAATTTTCATGTGGTGATGAGTTATTCCACCAATTATTTAGTCTTAAAGATAGACTTGGAAGTTATTGTTATATTACCTGTTTTGAATTATATAAATCTGTTATCCCATGTGTATATTGGATGTTTTCCAGCTTATGCTATAGCCTAATGTTTAATGGTTTATGATAAAAAGGAAGAATAAGAGGAAAGTATGGTGTCTTATAAAACAGCTGTATTGTAGTTGATAAATAAAGATTGATTGATCTTCACTTCCAACCGTATTACACACAGCATAATACAGATTCATGCACAAATTGTTAATTTTGATATAAAAAAATTCATTATTAATGTAGAACTTTACTTATCATGTTAAAACATTTTGTAGTAATCATTTAAGCTTCATCTCATTGATTTTTATCATTTAATCATAATTTGCATAAATAATCAAGCAAAGATAGGACATAGTTAATGAATACAAAGATTTACTTTATTTTGGCAAAGCAGAACCTAATTATCCAATAGAATACTTTACTTTAAAACTACAAAATTAAAAAAAAAAAACATTTAATTAATAGAAGTATTTATTTTCTTTGGTAAGATGGTCTAATATTATTCCTAGTTTAAATCCCCTTACTGTAATTTTATTTAAGATAATTTTAAAAATAACAATGCAAAATCCTAATTTGTTCAGTAATTAGAATATTAACCTATATTGTTGTTATAAAAATTTTAGCAATAAATGAGTGATATTCAGCAAGGCTGAATAAAAGATATTTTAGTAATCAATTACTAAAAGTGTAAGGTCATATTTATTTTGTTTTATTTTTGTATAAGTCTATCAGAAATCATTGATAGCTAAAAAGCCATTTCTTTTATAGCAAATGATATAGACTTATTTAGTTCATTTAATGTTTCAAATAAAATGTTTTACCAATCTATCAAAATGTTCTGATGAAAGAAATACAGTAATGTAAAAGTTAACGAATCATGTTGTATTATATCTTCTTGTATAATCTGTAATCAATGATATTAAATCCCTTTAGAATTTGTGTTCATACCAATAAAAGAAAAGTAGATGTTGATTTAGCTATTTTCTATTTGATTAATAAATATTTTGTTATCTAAATTTGTATTTGGAGTTTCTTCTATAACATTCATTCATATTTCACACTTCCACACATGCTTATACATTTATTTTATTTAATGTAACAATTGTATTTTATTTAATTATAATAAATCTCTAGATATGATGATGTTGATTTCCTTGATTCAAACACTATATGAGATGCCAATTACCTACTGATCATTTTTAAAAGGGTTTTGTTATTTAATTTTGTTTAGATGATGAACTGAAATCAAAATATGCCCGATTTTTTTCATTATCTAACTGCAAGTATCTAATTAGGGTATTGTTTGGTTTATAATATTATTTTCATAGTGTTAAATAATAATTTGAGGTATAGAAATGTTAGATCAAGCCATACCATAAGTTAATTCCCTGAGATCTTCAATTTTAATTTAGATTAGATAATAAATTCATTTAGCCAGATTACATTAGTGAGTAATTAAAATTTAGTAATGATAAGTTTAGTTTGAGTTTAGATCTAGTGAATTATACATTACAATTTCTGAAATATTATTTTTTATTTTATTTTAGTTATTAGTTTAATTGTATAATATAGTAGAGGTTGTTCAGTGCATATGGATGATGGGAGGAGGTGAAATATAAAGTATAATTAGTTGATTTTAGCTGGTAGAATTTTACCAATTTAATTTTGTCTAGTATAGAACTTAAAAGATGTTTATTCCTATTAGTAATAATATTTTCTCCCACATCTAATGTACATTAGATGTGGGAGTTAGTTTTAGGTGAAAGCTTTAATTAAGAGCCTCATGAATAGATTTAGGTAAAGTTAAATAAATATTTTATTCTATGATCCATAGAATTGGCGCCCCGGGTAATTGTTAGTGTTAGTGATAGGTGTGGGGGGTTACAATATATATATATATGGGAGATGATAATCTGGACCAACTGATGAGTGCTGGTTCAGCACAAAATACATATATTGGTGATTATTTATCTTTTCTATATGTGTGTGGTCATATGCATCAGTAGTATAAGATAGTGTGGATAGTTGAAGATTGCTTGAAAGTCTGAGTTCAAAACCCTTATACTTACAATTAAGTTCCAGGCATAAGAAATCTTGCTATATATTTAATAAACAAATTAAAAAATACTCATTTTATGCATACATGATATTTAATTAAATAAAGAATAAACAAAAAAATTAAAAAATGTTAAACTATGACCACTCACATTGTTTGCAAAAAAATGCCTGAGTTCTTTGTCTTACAGTGGCTACTCAAAGGCTGTTTTATCTTTTGCCTTATATAGATTTTCATTAATTTAAGCTTGTGAATTGTCATCCACAATTGAATGTAATGCTTTTTTTTTTCATATGTCATAGCATCGGCCGGGACACGAACCCACAACCGTCTGCAACCAACTACTTGCTTGCAAGGCAGCTGCGATGATCTCTCGGCTAACAACGCTTGACGAAATATAATGCTTTCATTGCCTAAAATGTTAAATATTTTTATTTCAGGACATAATTTTTTTTTTTTTAATGTGAAAACTCGACCAATCGTAACTAATCATACAAAAATATATATATAGAAGTTAATTCCACCGTTAATTCTGAGTGCAAATAATAAAAATATTAATATTTTTATTTTTTATTTTTTTAAGACATTAGTTAAGCATTATGGAGAAAGATTACGATGTATTTTTCATGACAAAATAAATTAGTTCTTAACACGAAAGCAAAAGCACAAAACAAGGTCTAATAATATGAGTGCTAGTTCCCACCTTCTTCAGGGCATTTAAAACTAAAATAATCATCAAGAGTTAATTATCAGATTTTAATCGTTGGAATAATTAATCAAGAAGACTTTCTTCAGTTAGGAAACAATAATTAATTTGCATTTTACAGTGTTTCTTTGTTAGCATTCAACAATTGGAATAAAAAATATGATATAAATAAAATATTTTTTCAATAAAAAAATTAGGAAGCATAAGCAATTTTCGATGTTCAGTTTATTTTATTCAAATCTTTTATTTGTATTATATTACGTAATAATTTTTTAAAATTAACTTGAATTCAAAAACTCATTTATAAATATAAAGTTTGCTAAACCTAAAGTGTTACTTCCCAACCAATGAAAATAAATTAGTAAAGTTAGAATAATTATCACTGGATGCTTATGTCATCACAACACTAATCCCAAAGTACTGACAATTGATTTATACTGTAAATATTGGAAGCACAAATAGAGTTTAGGATTCATTATGAGCTGATATTTTAAGTCAGCTCATATATATATAAGCTCACATATTTATAATTTGTCATAAATATTTTGAAGTTAAATAGTTTGTAAAATGAAAAAAAGAATTAATTAACAAATGGTTTTGATTTAATGGAAAGGGTAGAAATTTTGAACTTTTATTTTGAAATAAACAAATAAAATTGAATATAATTTATTAAAAAAAAAAAAAAAAATGTTAAAAGTGTTTAATTAAAAGGGAGAAAAATTCGAGAGATAAAAGGGTGGGGAAAAGAAAACAAAATTAGATTCTTGGTAGTAATTATACTCTATTGTTGAAACTTTCACAAAGTAAAAATATTTGGTTAGTAATTGCTATTACGCTAATTAAAAAAAAAAGATAAGAAAGAGTGGAGATAAGATCGCTTTTAGGAGTTAGATCAGTTGACTTGACTTTAGAGACCAGCAAGGACAATAAAGAAAGCAGCTGTGTTTCGAACAATAAAAATTATTATTATTGAAATTTAATTTTACGGACTCTTGTCAAATGTATAGCGGCTAAAGTTATCACAACCTTCCCCTTTGGGGAATTGACCGCCACTCCATCTGAATGAAGCTATCGAGAGAGTTATGGAATGGAAGAAACGGATATTGCTAGCCGGACAACTAAAGGAACACTCATGGAATTCGCATGTACAAGGACAAAGGCACGACCAATGGAATGTAAAACCTATGAAAATCAGGCCACTCCGCTCTGATCGATCAGGGTAATTATAAAATAGACCAAAAAAAAAATTTCTTTTAATTAATGAGAACTCTAAGTAAAGCGTAATAGAACTTTATCTTTAATTTAATTTTCATTTATTATGTTTATTACTGAATGTTTCAACAATAGAGGGGGGAAATAAATTTGTTTAATATTGCAATCTATTAATGTTAATTTTCGTTCAATATTTTTTTTTGAAATATTGGAATAACTGTATTTTAAATTATTTAATATCTATTCGATCCAGAGAGTAACAACAGGGTGGGGGTATAAAAGTGTGTCGCCAAGTAACAGAGAACCTTGGGGCGTTACTCGTTTGTTAGTAGAAAATAAGGAAAGAATTGAAAGTATAAGAAAACGAAAGACACTTATACGTTCATTGTAAGATTTTTGCAATTTATTTATTTACTGAAGAAAGTGGAGTTTAAAAATAAACTTCAGGGAAGATTAAAAATACTATAAGTCGTCTTATATACACGTCTGCTAGAATTCGCAGTATTAGTGTAGGCGTGAGTAAATCTATGGTAAATATTTGGGAAGCATAATTAGAAAGTAAACAGAGGGAAAATCAGAAATTGTAAGTCAGTTCTTTCTGGATCGGATAGAATTATAAGGTTATTAATAATAAATAGTAGTAAAAGAAATTAAAAGTTTTTTTTTGTCCAACGTATTCTTGAATTATTTATAATAATTAGTTAGTGTTCTTAAAGGAAAACCCCTGTGAGATTATAATCAAAGTTTATAATCAGTGAATCGTCGTTCGAAAATAAATAAAGACCAGGTTTATGTAAAGTTACGTGACCAGGTTCCAAGAGAGAAATCCTTGGTGGCGCCCTCGACGACGATTCTAATAACTAAAATTCAGTTAGTAGGGGAAGAAAGAAAGTTGTCGTGTCACAGAGGAGAGAGGGGGGGAAAGCTAGAAAATGGCTTCGATGTTTGGACCAGGTGTTATCCGATAGGGTAAAACAACTTATTGTATATTATATTGATGACGTTGTTATAGCATCACGGTCACCTCAAGAACATTTGGAAAGTTTAAATATATTTTTTCAAGAATGCCAGCAGAAAAATATGACGATAAATCTAAAAAAAAGTAATATATTGCAAAAAGAAATTTTGTTTTTAGGGCATCTCGTTTGTGCTCAAGGAGTGAGACCTCATCCTGATAAGATTGACGCTATAAGTCGTTTTCCTCAACCTAAGAATAAAAAACAAATTAGGTCATTCTTAGGCCTATGTGGTTTTTATCAGAGGTTTTACGAGAAATTTTCTGTAGACATGGAGGCACTTTTACAATTGCTTAGAAAAGAAAGCAGGTGGGAGTGGACTAAAAAACAAAGCGAGGCATTCAGCAAAATTAAAGAAAATTTTGAAAAAAACGTCATACTCGCATACCCGGATTTTAATAAACCTTTTATGCTCCAGACCGACAGCAGTAAAGTGGGGTTGGGGGCTGTATTATTTCAAGAGAATAAAGAAAAAAAACCGCAAGTCTTGTATTTTTTAAGTAGAAATTTAAACTCTGCAGAAAGAAATTATACGACTACAGAAAGAGAAGCACTGGCCATCATATGGGCGTTAAATAAACTTAAACATTTACTATTAGGATCCGAGATTATTATTATTACGGATCACAAGAGTCTAGAGTTTATAAATAAATGCTACTTAACAAACGATAGGCTTATAAGGTGGGCGTTATATTTACAAAGATTTAACTACCGAGTGGTTCATTGCTCAGGGAAGGAAAATATCGTGCCGGACATATTGAGCCGAAATCCGGTACCGGATACAGGCCAAAATTTAACATTAGAGGGAGCACGGTTAACTCCACTTATAATAGATGCGGATATGTCGATGGAAAGGGACATGAAGAGAATAAAAAATTTTCAGTCATCCGATCCCACATGCAAAAAGATAATGCAACGTTACAATGATACCGACCTACGCAAGCAAACTGACGCAAAAAAAAATAATAATAGAATAAATCGGTATAAAATGATAAACGGAACGTTGATGTTTCAGGTCAAAGAAGGAACCGATTACTGGAGAATAGTCATACCCAAAAGCTTAAGAATGCGCTTAATAAATTATGTACATAGGACATATGGACACTATGGCGCACTTAAAGTGAATAAAATTTTACAGAGGTGGTATTATTGGCCAAATATGTATAGGTCAATTATTAATACACTTCAGATGTGCCATGGATGCAGACAAAATAAACCGGCGAATAAAAATTATGCGGGAATATTGACTCCTATTATAGCCCAAAACCCAAATGAATTGTTGGCCATCGATTTTTATGGCCCATTACCTTCGTTTCGTCGATATAAATATATCTTGGTGACGTTTGATGTGTTTTCGAAGCTGGTACGGGCTTATCCATTGCACAAAGCCGATACAAAAAATTCTATTGCTGTGTTAAAGAAGAAACAATTCATTCAGGTGGGAAGACCACGTGCAATTTTGAGTGACCATGGGACGCCATTTATATCCAGGGAATGGAAAAGTTGGATAAAACAGGAAAACATACACCATATCTTAACCTCTATAAGAAATCCCCAATCTAACCCGTGTGAAAGGGTTATGAAGGAATTGGGAAACTTATTTCGGGCACATTTGAAGGAAAATCATAAACATTGGGTGAAAGTACTTCCTCAAATAGTGAAAATTATTAATTGCACGTACCACGAGTCTACGGGGTTTGCCCCTGAACGATTACATTACGGCCATCTGGAACCTTCTCTTCTCAAATGTCATTTGCCCCCCGAGAATGAAACAGTAGACATAGTGAAGGATCGAAGTTGCGCCAGAGAGAGATTAAAAAAAAGCTGAACAGCGAAAGAAAAGAGGGAATAATAGTCCAGTACATTTTAAGATAGGAGATTGGGTTTATGTCAAAACCCAGCCTGTGAGTAAAATGAGCGAGAAGCAATATAAGAAAATTTTCCCTTTATTTGAAGGTCCGTACAAAATCATTCAAAAATGCGGTCCCAATGCATTCATGATTCTAGGAAAGAAAGGTAAGAAGGGAGCGTATAACGCAAGATCTTTAAAACCTTGTAAGGGGGAAGGGGACAAGTCACCGCGGGGCAATTAAAGTTTTTTTTTTATTGTTTTTTTATGACAAATGGGGCAATGAGCTGATATTTTAAGTCAGCTCATATATATATAAGCTCACATATTTATAATTTGTCATAAATATTTTGAAGTTAAATAGTTTGTAAAATGAAAAAAAGAATTAATTAACAAATGGTTTTGATTTAATGGAAAGGGTAGAAATTTTGAACTTTTATTTTGAAATAAACAAATAAAATTGAATATAATTTATTAAAAAAAAAAAAAAAATGTTAAAAGTGTTTAATTAAAAGGGAGAAAAATTCGAGAGATAAAAGGGTGGGGAAAAGAAAACAAAATTAGATTCTTGGTAGTAATTATACTCTATTGTTGAAACTTTCACAAAGTAAAAATATTTGGTTAGTAATTGCTATTACGCCAATTAAAAAAAAAAGATAAGAAAGAGTGGAGATAAGATCGCTTTTAGGAGTTAGATCAGTTGACTTGACTTTAGAGACCAGCAAGGACAATAAAGAAAGCAGCTGTGTTTCGAACAATAAAAATTATTATTATTATTGAAATTTAATTTTACGGACTCTTGTCAAATGTATAGCGGCTAAAGTTATCACAACCTTCCCCTTTGGGGAATTGACCGCCACTCCATCTGAATGAAGCTATCGAGAGAGTTATGGAATGGAAGAAACGGATATTGCTAGCCGGACAACTAAAGGAACACTCATGGAATTCGCATGTACAAGGACAAAGGCACGACCAATGGAATGTAAAACCTATGAAAATCAGGCCACTCCGCTCTGATCGATCAGGGTAATTATAAACTTTTAATTAATGAGAACTCTAAGTAAAGCGTAATAGAACTTTATCTTTAATTTAATTTTCATTTATTATGTTTATTACGAATGTTTCAACAATAGAGGGGGAAAATAAATTTGTTTAATATTGCAATCTATTAATGTTAATTTTCGTTCAATATTTTTTGAAATATTGGAATAACTGTATTTTAAATTATTTAATATCTATTCGATCTAGAGAGTAACAACAGGGTGGGGGTATAAAAGTGCGTCGCCAAGTAACAGAGAACCTTGGGGCGTTACTCGTTTGTTAGTAGAAAATAAGGAAAGAATTGAAAGTATAAGAAAACGAAAGACACTTATACGTTCATTGTAAGATTTTTGCAATTTATTTATTTACCAAAGAAAGTGGAGTTTAAAAATAAACTTCAGGGAAGATTAAAAATACTATAAGTCGTCTTATATACACGTCTGCTAGAATTCGCAGTATTAGTGTAGGCGCGAGTAAATCTATGGTAAATATTTGGGAAGCATAATTAGAAAGTAAACAGAGGGAAAATCAGAAATTGTAAGTCAGTTCTTTCTGGATCGGATAGAATTATAAGGTTATTAATAATAAATAGTAGTAAAAGAAATTAAAAGTTTTTTTTTTTTGTCCAACGTATTCTTGAATTATTTATAATAATTAGTTAGTGTTCTTAAAGGAAAACCCCTGTGAGATTATAATCAAAGTTTATAATATGGAAATTGATGAAAAATATGAAAAGATAATTATCCAACATGAGGGAAGAAATGCATGTATATTGCTATTGGGAGATTGAAATGATGTTATGGGGAGAGGTAAGAAAAAAAATGTTGGAAATTATGGTATTGGAAAAAAAAATGAAAGAGGTAGCCAGTTTGTATAATTTTATAAGAAGAATGGGTTTGTGAATGCAAATATTTTAAAATCATATAAGACTGTATACATAGAAAGCTCCAGATGATAATGTTACATATTGAGTAGGATAGATACAAAAATGCTTTTAAGAGTTCCATGTTTTGCTTGGTGCTGATATAAACTCAGATCATAATTTGGTTTTGAATTAATTAAAGTTGAAAAGAATAAAAAGAAGTAAAAGGTATGTAAAATGGGATTTAGATAAAATGAGAAAAATGGAAAAAAGAAAATTTGGTTTAATATGAGAAAATGAAATAAAAAAGATTGATAAAGATGAAAAATATATTAATAGTTCTGATAAGTGTTGATGTAGGATTAAAGCAAAAAATGAAATAGGCACTATTCAGTTAAAGAAAGTTAAATGATCTTGGATAAAGGAAGGTATGTTGGAAAAGATGAAAGTACAGAGAAGATAGAAGAATATCAATACCAAGGAAGGGCAAAGTGCATATAAAAAATTAATAATGAGCTAAGAAGAGAAACAGATTTAGCAAAACAAAAATGGTTGGAACAAAAATGTAGAGAATAGAAATGTTTCAACAAGTGAAAAGATATTATTTGATAGAATTAGAAATGTCACTTGGGAGAAAAAGGCATGGTTAACAAGTGAAATTGGAGATAAGAATGAAAAGAGACTAACTGATAGCAATGATATATTTAAAAAAGGAAAAAATATCTCCATTGTCTATTTTGAAAAGAAAATAATTTCAATTAATTATGAACTTAAAAATGAGGAAAATAATGAAGTAGATGATTGCCAGATGAAGTAATAAAGTCAATTGCACAAATGAAGAATGGTAAGGCTGTTGGATTTGATGCAATACCTATAGATTTTTTTGAAAAAAATGGGAGAATTTATTATGAAGGAAATAGTTAGACTTTGCAATTTGATATATAATAGTGGAGTTCGACCTAAAGATTTTTTTAAGGACTATAATGATTCCCATTGCTAAAAAAAAAAAAAAAAAAGCTGTTAAATATGAGGAGTACAGGACAATAAATAAAGTTTGTTATCTCATGCTCCTCAAGTTTTATTGAGAATTTTAATTCAAAGAATTTATGGAAAGTATTATATTGGAAAAGAACAGTTTGGTTTTCAGAAAGGGAAAAGTAAAAGAGATGCCATTGGTATTGTTAGAACAATTGCAGAGATATAAGGAAAAAGATGAAGGAATTGGTACATGTTTTGTGGATTTGGACCAATCTTATGACTGTCTTAAAAAATAAAGTATTTTGGAAAGAGATGAAATTAATTTGGAATATGCATTCTGGGCAACGGATAAGAATTAGACTGGAGAATAATGAGACTGATGAAGTGAATATAGAAAAAGAAGTTAGGCAAGTGTGCAGTATATCACATGTGCTTTTAATATTTATTTAGACTGTGAAGTAAATGTTGGAGGTAGAATAAGATTTACAGATGATATGGCTTTTATCGCTGAGGATAAAAATTTTGTCATCAGAATATGTTGAATAAATTACAGGAAGGATGAATGGAATATGGAAAGAAGATTAATGTTGAAAAGACTAAGTATTTATGGATAGGTAGAAATCAATTAGACTACAATTTGAAATCCATAATAATATAGTTAAACAGGTAAAGGGATTTAGATATTTGGGTAGTTAATTGATTGAGGATAGAAGTGAAAATGAAGTTAAAAGAAGCATTGGAAAAGGAGGCATTGATTAAGAGAAAAAAATATTTTGTGGACCTTTGAAAAGAGGATTAACAAAAAAATTAATTAAATGCTATGTGAAGAATGTACAGTTGTGAAACATGGACAACGGATAATAAAATTAGAAATAGATTGGAAACATCTAAGATAAGGACATGGCAAAGAATGGGAAAAAAATCAGTTGCATGAATAAAATAACAAATAAAGTTTTGGAGGGAATAAATATAAAAAAAAGATTGATTGAGGAAGTTAGAAAGACTTTTAAATTAAACATATATTAAGAAGAAAATATAGTTTAATATAAAATATTTTGAAGAGAATGATGAGTGGAAGCAAAAAAAGAGAACAGAAAAGATTGATATAGTTGGATGATATAAGGGATGGGAAAAGTTATGTGGAATTGAAGAGCTGGGCAATGAAGAATATGGAGTGAAAATTAGATGAATTGATGATATGACTTATTCTCTGGACCTGTCTATGGGACAGAATGCTATTGATTGATTTATAATCACAATAAAATTTTTGCCATCACTTTATTTAATTTTTCTTATTTAATTTTAATCCATTTTTTATTAAATTCTATAATTTCATTAAGACAATGGATTTTTCTATTAATTTTTAAATTATTTTTTATCTTTTGATTCTTTTAAAATAACTTTGATCATTATTATACCTATTATTTATTAATGCCAAATCCAATATTGTTTTTCTTTTTTTTAAATGCTTTTATATTGGTGTTTCTGTAGAGTTGTTCAAATTTTTGAATTTTAACAATGAAAAAAAATCAGGTCCCATTTAGAATCAAATCCACAACTTTATATTACCCAAGAATCCTTGTAAGAACTGAGCCAATAGTAATATTATATTTAGAGTAAAATTTTGTTAATATTGAATTAATTAATTAAAAGCAATTATTTCCTATTAAAATATGAATTGTTGTGAAATAATTAATATTTCATAAATATTTTGAGAAAAAAATAAATGTATAAAAAAGATTAGAGAATTATGCTTTTATTTTTATTTTCCAAAATCAAATCAAACACAAATGTCAAAATTGTTGACAGCAAGTGCTCTTTTGTCAAAAAAACAAGAAACATAATATAAAAAAAAACTAATGAAGAAAAGAATTTTATTTAAATTGAAATTATAGTTTTATTTATAATTAAAAAATAAAATATTAAAAGACTTTTTTTAAATAATTATTTTATGTAAATAGCCCACTAAAATATAGAAAAATAACAAAAGTAATAATCTGTATCATAAAAGCATTTAAAGTGCCTTTTTGATTTTTATGATTTATTTGAGCATCAAATTGTTTTATGATACGATTATTACTTTAATTATTTTTCTACTTTTTAGTGACCTATTTACATAAAAATACTATTTGACTAGTTGATTCTGCAAGGTGCTATATTGAATTTTTTTAAAAACTGATCTGAGACACAATTTTCACAATAACTTCAGTTTTAATAATGTTAGAGCAAAAAACTTTACATTGATAGAAACTAGAAAAACTAAAGAAAACAATAAGTCTAAGACAAATAGTGATAACCATTTAAAAAATAAGGAAAAAAGAAATTTTAACATCCAACATAATTATTTACTTTATTGTTTGTTCATAATTTCTAATTTATTAACTAAGTTTAAAGTACATCTTCATTGATAATTTCTTTGTATTCCTCACAAAATTATCTTTCAAACTATATATAATACTTCTTACCAGAGATAATCCATAGCTTCAGAATCTCCAAAACTAGTCACATAAGAATTCTTCATTTTTATCTTGTACCCCAAAAGTTACCAAATCTCAAAGACATCTATAAGAAAAAAGATTCATCCTAATAAAAGATACAAAACAAATCATTTCCAGAAGATGGATATGTATTTGTCATCATAGCAATTGGCTTTTTGTCTATCTAAAACTAAAAATTGTAAGCTACTGTCTATATCACTGATAAAATGAGTTTCATCACTTCATTTTATATTTTTTTATGAACTGTAAAGGGTAGCTTACAATGCACATATTCCTAAAAAGATGAAGCCTACTTATTGAACCCAATCCATTTGGAACTTTTTTAAAAATTATGGGAAAATTATTTGTTTGTTATTTATTACATAAATACATATAATGCACAATAGATTACATATATACATATAATGCACAATAGATTATTTTATTATAAAATAAAATACGATCAATATTTTAGAAAGTAATATTGTATATATATATAAATTATTTGATTAATAAACTGTGATGTATATATATTTTTAAAAAATTTTGGATATTAATTTATAATCAAATGATTTAGAAATAGCCTGAGGTTAAGTTAGGTGGCTATGTGTGAAAATAAAACTGATTTTATTATTTTATTTTTTTATCTGTAATAAATGAAATGTATTTAAACAATAGGCATTTAAAAATCTAAAATGTATTTAAACAATAGGCAGTTTAAAATCTCAGCGTTTTATATAAAAATAGAAACTTTTTACAAAATCGTTCTTTTTATCAAAAGATATAGGAGCTATGAGCTATAACAATAGAGCTATAACAATAGACAGCAGTAAAAACTAAAATTTAGAACGCTAAAATGGAGTTTTGCTTTTTCTTTTATTTAAATCATAAACATTTTTATAAGTCAAATGCTGTAACTAAAAGTTTACCAAATTCAGAGGAAAGAAAGTTAAATAAGAAGAATAACTGATAAATTTTGTAATAACTAAAGCATGTTTTAAAGGTTGTTGGAGTAATTTTTTTACTATTTTAAATTTTTTCAAAAAGAATAGCGAAAATTAATCTGTTGAAAATTGGAAAAGAAAGAAAAATGAAATAATTTTCTTAATATATATATATATGTAAAGTGCTTCTATATTATCCAACATAAATTTATCATTACAAATAATTATTGAATTGTACTTTAATATGAATATGGGCTAGAGCAAAACATGCTATTGTGCATCATGTTATTTTCTACAGCTGCATTAAACCTCTATTTATTTATTTATTTATCTACTTTATTGTAAACACACAAGAAGATGCCTGCAGTCCAAAGTAAACAAGCATTGGAATACTTAATGGTGAATCAAATGAGGATCAAGGTGTTTACCATTAAACACAACTACAGGAGACACCATTGTACCTATCTATCCTTGACAAGGAAAATGATTTACTAAGTGAAACTGCTTTGAAGAACAACTTGCCTAACTATCAACTACTACTACTTCTATTAGGATGATTTTTATGAACTTTGGTCCAATTACAATTTTTTTAAATCAAAAAATCATTATTGTAAATTTTTTTTTTTTAATTCTTGTTATCTGTTGTATTTTCACACTGATGCTGAAGCCTCATTTTTTTTTTAGAATTAGCAAAGAAGAAAGGGGGGATTATTCACTTTGATATTTTTATATTTTCATTGTAAATAAAACTTAGGTTAACCCACCTGCTTCACATCAGGTTATCCACATAAATAGTAAGGTAAGATTCTCTACATTTATTTTCATAGATTAAATTGCAACACTTATACAGAATACATATATATATATATATTTATGTTTTATTTTGTTGATTAACCTTGTATATATATTTTCCAGTATGTTTGACTAATCAACTAGTATTAATTTCTATCTCTATCATATATATAAATTGGGGGGTGGGGATTTGTTACATAGATTGTTAACATCTGTAAATATATAATTTAGCTAGCCAGCATCTCAATTATCTTAAATTATTAAAGTTTATTTTTCTATATAATTATGATTTGTAAAGAATAAGTGACATAGATGGATTTCTACCATGAGGTATAAGGGTTGGATTATAATAATCATTAATTAGTAAAATGGTAGAGGTTCACATGTGACACATGTACATATGATTATTATTATTTTTTATTTTTTTATCATTACTATTGTTATTATACTTTATGTTGTTTATTATTGTTAATAAATGTTTAAGAGTTTATATTATTCCGGTCTCTGGTTTATTGAGTTGTCCGGACATTCCACAGTCTATAAACAATTATGCATGCACACACATCTATTTTTCTTGTCATATAAATACTTTAATGTAATCCAATATACGAAATGTTAGTTGTAACCTATATATAGGTGCAAGAGTTGCTGTGTGTATCTGTTCATACCTGTTAAAGGAGTCAAAAGCAATATTCTCTCTGGGCTTGAATATTAGGCCATAACGGAATTGAAAAGGGGGAAAGTGGATGAACTAACCTAAATTGCATTTAATATTATTAAATAGGGATATAGTCAGTCAATTAAAGTGTATGCAATCATTGGTTAAACATTTCATCAGTTCTCATTAGCATTCTATCAGAAGACCCAAAGTCTGAACATAGTTAGATGCAACTTTTTCCCCTTCTAAGCCTGGTAAGTCTCTGCAGATTGTTTCATTAGGGGCAATAAATTAGAGCATATTAACTTATCCCATACCAGATTGCTACATCTGCATAGTATTACAGTCTAGTATTATATGCATAGTATTATATTAAACTATATTTTTATTGTCTAACTTATTTGAGTAGTTCGAATTCCTTTTTCTCAACTTCCACACATATAGCCATGCTTATATATATTTTAGTTTAGTCATAGTAATAGATGTCTCATTATCTTCTCCGCTTTGCTAGTGGGCCAGATTAAAAATTAATTCTCATGTGCCATCATTGTTATGTTATCCATTAGATATATGATCTGGGGGCTTAGAGAGTGGGTTCGAATTCAGGCTGGTCTCTGACATAAATCTCGGGCTTGACTGGGTTTGAAGTACATTTTAGATGGATATACATGTTTTGAACGGTACAGTGTATGAGAGTTTGAGGATTTCTTGACAACAAGAATTGATAGATAGCTGCATTTAAATTTAGTTTCACAAATTGCAATGAATTTTGTAATAATGCTACTATCTCTTTATAATTAATATGAATTTTAAAATTTTCATTTACAGTATATTGGTAATTACCACAAATATGAATTATTCCATCTGACTTATCACTATATAATACATGGTTCAATCCAATTCTTAAAATGATGTTTACTTCTTGATTAATTCATTCAAGGCCTCATCAATATTTCTCATTGGAGAATGGCACTTTATGCATGTTATATATAATTGGCTTAATGGGGGGTTAAAGCTTAGCTGTACAAATTAGTTTTAATTTCCCCTTGCTCTATTTTAAAGATGTCTGGGAATCTTATTTTAATCTACCTTTCAATGCTGATTTTTTTAACTATATTAATCTTAATTTTTAATAAGCATAAACAATTCTTTTTCTACTTAAGAGTTAATTTTCTCTTGAATAATATACAATGATTAGGTCTTAGTTTTATCATTAGTTTTAATATATATTTATACTTTCCTGAAAATTTTTTACCCCAGTTCTACTTATATTTTCTGTTTTGAGAAATGTTTTACAAATACATGAAGTTTTTTTGCTTCCAAATGTTAATTTTTCCAGTTTTTTTTTTGACATTAGTGACTATCCCTAAATTGTTGTCATACTTTTTCCAACAGAGCCTGATTACCAGCATTATGCTCAATGTCTCCTATGTTAAAATTTTTGATGTAGATTACACTTTTATTCTATGGTTCATGGTTGGAAATACTGACAGTGTTTATTTCTTTCCCGTTTCTTTAATCTTTAGCAAGTAATCATGAGATGACTATTTAATCCACAATTAGGCAGAACAAAATTTAATTCACAATTCCAAACTATGTAGTCAGTTTTCCTGTAACATCATTTAAATTTATTTTCATGAGATCCTACATGTTTTTATTTGTGTTTCTTTTTGCTGATTTTTGAATAATTTAATTTACTATATCAATAGCATCATGATTGATATTCATTAGACCAAGGATCAGCAAACTTTTTAACATGAAAAGTCATTTTGTTTACCCTCACCCCCTCCGTTAAAAAGCTGCAAGGAAAGGGGTGAAAAAAATATGTTCATTAAAAATATGAATTTCTGAATGGCTGTGAATACCTTTGAACATTTATTTTAGTAATAGAACATATAATAGAATCTGTATATATCATAAAGAAAATTTAAAAATTTTTTAAAAATAAATAAATGAAAATAAAAAATTGCTTTGAGTTTGATTTATTCACAAATTTCTAATATTTAAATATTCATCATATCCAATAATTACTATTCTATAACAAAGCTGAATGGAGGAAACAACATTGTAACACATTTTTCTTCTGCCAGTCATCAAACACTTATTTACAAATTACTACAGGAAATAAAAAATGTTTTATGTTTATCATGATAAAAAGAGTCATGAGATTAAAATCAAAGAACCATATTTGACTTGCAAGCCACAGTTTGCAGTCACCCACTCTAGACTGTTGTAGAAATTATTCTGTGTGCTCTAACTCTTTTGATCACTTTTTGTAAGATAATGTATTGTTAGTAAGGAGCAGTTGCCCCAACCCTTTATCTATCATACCTAAAAAGAACTGATGTAGAAGCACTTCTATAAAGTCACTAAAAATGCAATTTTTTACCAGGTTCTGAGTCTCATATTGTTACTTGTAAAGTTTCCCTTGGAATGGTATTTCATTCTAAAAAGCAACTTGAATATATGGATCAAGGTTAGTAGGTTGAAATTTGCATTCAATTTATTATGATGTCAATCTTCTATATACCTGACTTCTTAATCCAAGATTGATAGAATGAAGAATAGCATTATTGCAGCAGAATTGCAAGCACCTCTTTCACAATGTACCTATAACAGAAATCTGATAAAATTTGTGGATACTAATGAAATCAAACTGGTTCTTGATTGTTTTAAATCAGAAAAAGCTCTGGATGGAGATAACATATTTCCAGAGTTATTAAATAATGTAAGACCTAAATCTAAAGTGTAGTTGGCAGAATTATTCACTAACTTCATTCATACAGAAAATATTCCAAAAACTTGGCATGCAAACAAAATTACAGCAGTTGTAAAACAAAACAACACTAGCAATGATCCAAAAAAATTATCATTTGATACCATTATTCTGTGTTCCCTATAAGCTTTTAGAAAGTATCATATTAACAATGATTTTACCAATAATTAACAGTCAGTTTCCCTATAAAGCAGACTGGTTTTAGCTAGGAAAAAGCTGTTATGAACAAGTTTCATCTTTAGTAATTTATATCGAAAATGACTTTCAAAATAAATTAAAAAACTGATGCTACCTTTATTGATTAAATCTGTTTACAATTCTGTTTAGAAAAATGGCTTTCTTAAAATTCTTAAATGTAGGAAAAACATTAATTTAACTGATAAAATGCTCTCCAATAGAAAAATTCAAGAACATTAAATGATCATTGTTGTAAATAGAAAATTTCATCAGTGACCTTCCAGATGCAGAAGGTAGGAAATGCATCTATGCTAACAATATTACTTTGATTTTTCAAAAAAGATCCTTTGTGAAATAGTAAAATATCTCAACAAGGATATGAAAAAATTGAAAATATTTTTTAAAGATTAAGGTGTTATTCCTAATCCAATGAAGAGAGTATATTCAAATTTTTCATCTTGCAACTCAATAATTTGAAGATAATCTTTTGCAATAGTAGTCTGAAATATGATTCTACACTCTATGCTATTTAGAAGAATATTGGGTTATAGCCTAACTTGTTTCCTCATTTACCTAAGGTTGAATCCAAATTAATTTCTAGGAATTATCTCCCTAGAATGTTAGCTGGCACTACTTGAGATTGTGGTGCAAGTAATTTATAGACAGCTTTCTTAGTGCTAAAATTTTCAGCTAGTGAATATTGTGCTCTTGTTTAGAGAAAAAGTGCTTGTACTAAACTTCTAATTCTCAATTAAATATTACCATAAGAAATATTACTGGTATACTTAAATCTTTTTTGCAGTGTCTTCCTCTTCTGTCATATATTCCTCCACTAGACATCAGAAAAGCAATTATCTCACAGAAAATATATCAAAAATTGTTAAGCAGATCAGATTTGCCAATAAATCAAGCCATAATTTCACCATTTAAGACTAGACTCAAATCAAGAGCCCTGTTTCAGATATTCTAACAAGAATCTACAATCGAAGAATTATATGCCAATAAAAAAAAAATTCTTATGAGATTCCAAATAAATTTATTTTTTCAGATTCTACAATAAAGCCAGCTGAATTTGATTTTTCTAGAAGCAACTGGAGTCTCATCAACAGATTCAGGACAAGACATGGTCATTGAGCTTTATCTGCTTCATAAATGGAACTTATCTGCCATTGAACTTTATAAATATAAGCAAATACAAACTATGAATTACATCACTAATGACCGAGATTTATGGCTACAATGAGGGGCTTAATAAAGCTACTAGTGAATCTATCCCTTGGTTGGGAACTCTATAAGTTTGTTTATGATATTTTATTAATACTTAAGCTGTCTAAATCTATATGCTAAATAAATAAACAACTGTGATCATTATATTATAGCAGCGTTTCTTAAACATTTGGGGTTGTGAAGTGAAAAGTTGGGGTGGCGAAAACTTAATTCATATACATGAATTTAGAATAAAGCTACTAGTGAATCTATCCCTTGGTTGGGAACTCTATAAGTTTGTTTATGATATTTTATTAATACTTAAGCTGTCTAAATCTATATGCTAAATAAATAAACAACTGTGATCCTTATATTATAGCAGCGTTTCTTAAACATTTGGGGTTGTGAAGTGAAAAGTTGGGGTGGCGAAAATTTAATTCATATACATGAATTTAGTGAAATATTAGTCGCAATCCTTTCATTATTTTTAAATTAATGTATTATGTTTTCTGTACAGCGCAATTATAAAATTGTAATGATGGCCAAGTTGAGCTGTAAATTATATTTACATATTGAAAAATAACACTAAATGCATTGTAATAGTGGTGTCGCATTCCAATTTGAGCATATAAGTTATTTCAGAATCAAAATATATGCTGCAGCAGTGAGAATAAAGTTGGTGCCACTGCAAAATGGATGTACGAAAATAATGCAGTGGGAGAAAGGCAGGAGGTTTTAGATCAGATAGGCACATAGGAGATAGGTTTAGTTGTAGTTACACAACTTATGGATATGAGTAGGAATTCAGGTAGACAGTTATATATGAGTGTTATAGATACAGAGAAGGCATATGATAGAGTAAATAGAAATAAATTATGGGTAAGTTTAGCAAATTTGGGAATGGACAAAGCTTTAGTGGATTTTATTAAAAAATTATATGAAAATAATTACTATACATATCAATTAAGAGATATAGAATCAGTTAAAGTTAAAAATGGGGTGGGACTAAGACAAGGATGTCCTATATTATCTATTTTGTTTTTGTTCTATTTGAGTGAAATGGAGAGAGCAATAGAAAGAGAGATACCGTTAATAGGTGGCAAGGGAGTATATACTTTGTCGGATCTTTTTTTTGCGGATGATGTCTTTTTGTGTGCAGAAATAAGAGAAGATATGGAAGTTATGCTGAGGACACGTGCAAGAGTGGGTAAAGAGATGGGGATTAAATTTAGTGGAAAAAAAATCAAATATAATGCTGGTTAATATTGAAGAAAGAGAAGACAAAGAATTTTTATTAGGGGATATAAAGTTAAGAGTGGTGAACAGATATAGTTATTTGGGAATCATCTTAAATAATCAGAAAAATTGCTTGGATGAATGAGAGAAAAAATTGATAAATGAAGAAAAGAAAGGGATTGATAAAGAAATTATTTCATATAATAAATATGATGTAGCTAAAATTGTATGGAAGGGAGTTGCAGTAGCAGGGTTAACATATGGCAATGATGCGTTGTGTGTTAATAAAGGGGGTAATATGGCAATGATATGTTATATGTTAGAAGGGGTAGTTAGGTTATTTAGGAAAAAGTACAAAGGGAAGTAGGAAGATGCATTAGATGCAGGAAGTGGTGGACAACAAAAGAGGAAATTCAAGGAGAAATTGGTTTTTATATGAGAGATGCAAAAAGAGAAAAATGAAAATGTTGGTAGATTGCAGTTTATAGATAATAAAAAAATATCAAAATAGTATTAGATTGGGGTTAAAAGTAAAGGGCAGGAACAAGATGGGTGAGAAAGGTAATGCGGTATACAGAAGATTTGGAAAAGAGATTTATCAGCACTTGTATTATGGAGGTGGGGTGGTGTGTTAGGAGGATTGTTGAGTGTTATAGTAGCAAGGAATGGGATAAAAGAATAGATGCATTAATAAATAGAGAGTTGGAGAACAAGGATTGAGAATAAAAAGAATTGAAATATATACAGAAGTAAACGGAACATAACATTGGGTGCGATTAATTTATGATAATAGTAAGGAAAGTAGTTATTGTTTAAGGCTCTAATGGGATCTTTAGCAACAAGGGAATACACACGTAATTGGAAAAATATGGGTGATTTAGTCTGCAAGTTGTGTAAGGAAGGCATAGAAAATATTAGACATCCGTTAATTCAATGTAAATGCTTGAAAGCAAAAAAGGTACAAATAATGAAACAAGTAGTGTAAGGAAGGCGTAGAAAATATTAGGCATCTGTTAATTCAATGTAAATGCTTGAAAGCAGAAAGGGTACAAGTAAGGAAGTTATGGAAAAATAAATATGAACAAAGTGGTTACACTGAATGTGGGTCATTGGGTTTTTATGCTGGGTTTGGGAAAAGATAAGCAAGATTTAGATATGAAGGCCATGGAGAGTTGACAAAGATTATGTTGTGGAAATGGGATGGAGCAGATTATGGGAAAACTTAAGTGTGGGGAATGGAAAGGGAAGGTAAAGTGGCTAACAGGTTTCCCTGGGTATAGTGGCTGAGAGAATACTGACTCAGTATAAGGAGAAGTCACAGTGCATCATATCACATTTGTGGTCATGTTATTTGTTTTGGTTTCATTTCAACAAGTGTTCACAATGCAAGAACAATACAATATTGTATTTTACTGTTTTACTCAACTAAGGTTAGTATTTATTTGAATAAATATTATGAAAGATGTTATTTTTTATTTATAAAAACGCTTGTATACTTTTTTTCTCACTTTTTTATTCAAAATTTATCATTCTATTAGTTATTATAAAAAAAATTTATTTTTTTTTTTTGAAACTTATTGTCATTTATTTATTAACAAGTAAAAACATATTCCTATTTTTTAAACTTAACAAGTAATTTATAATTGATTTATTGATATTTTTTAAATATCAAAAAAATAAAACATACAGGAGCATTAAAAAATAGAACATATGGGAGTAAATATGGTACGTATAATTAAACAAAAAACATGGCTGTCACTTGGTGTCTCTGGTAGTACTGTTATTTTATTTATATTTTAGGATAAAATACTTTTTATCCATGGATAAATGGTTGAACTTGAGTATCAAAGGTAATGATGCAGATGACAGTACTACAAAGTCTCTTCAAGCAGGATCTCGTAATCAGAAAGAGGCATCTAAGATGCGAAAAAGAAAATATGATGGACATTGCTCCAATTTAGCTTTACTTTCAGCAACTGTGATGGTAATGAAGAACCTCTTTGTTTAATTTGTAATAATGTTTTATCTATGGAGAATGTGAAACTATAAAAATTAAAAAAGCATTTTGAATCCAAGAATCCTTCATATGTCAATAAACCCAAAAGAATATTTCAAACGACTGTTAAAAACTTCAAATAAAAAAAAAACAACAATATGTTGAGAAATTTATAACTATTAATGAAAAATATTTACTTGCATCATATGAAGTTTCATATCTGATTGACAAGGCAAAACTCTTTCCATACAGTAGTGCCACCCTGTGCCAAACAGAGTAATCAATGGATGCCAGAAGGCTTGTGCATAAAATCCCTATCTAATACCTACTCATCCAATATCCCCAGACTAGTTTCTGGCTTGTGGCCATCATCAGTGAGGAGCCTTTGATCTGAGCACACTGCACCTAGATCTTAGGATCTAATGCAACCCTCCAGCAACCACCTTTTATCTCCACTTAACTACAAAACTATGAGAATGAAATTGAAAACACAGTAATATTTTCAATCTTAACTCAATAGCTTATATAGTCATATGGGTCTGAACTCAATTCAGTACCCATACAATTATGTACTAGTATGAGATAGTGATCATGTGATATCTGATTGCTAAAAATAAAAAGCCATTCACCATTGGAGAAGATCTTGTATTACCTGCTGCTATTAAAATGATAGAAATACTTCACTGAAATAAATATGGTGATGAAATTCGGAAAATTCCTTTGTCAAATGACACTGTTACTAAAAGAATTTCTGAAATTAGCAATGACCAATTTGAGCAACTTATTACTAGAATTAAAAAAGCCCAATATTTACAATTCAGTTGGACAAAACAACTGATATTTCAAAAATAGCTCAATTATTAGTATATGTCACATACATTTATAAAAAAAACATTGAGGAAGAATTGTTATTTTGTCGTTCTTTGGAAGAACATACAAGAGGGGAAGATATATATAATAAAGTAGACAATTTTTTTAAAACTGAACGTTTAGAATGGAATAATTGCTTTGGAGTATGTACAGATGGTACAAAAGCAATGACTGGTAAAAATATTGTTTTTAAATCATTTGTTAAAGCTTCTGATAATAATCATGTAACTTTTACACACTGCCTGATCCATCGAGAGGCCCTTGCAGAAAAAAATTTAGCAATGGAATTGAACAAGGTGCTTCAGAATGCTGTCAAAATTATTAACTTTATTAAAAGCTGTGCTCTTAACAGCCATTTGTTTTCAAATCTTTGTAAAGACATGGACTCTGAATATAAAAATTTATTATTACATGCAGAAGTAAAATGGATGTCACGAGGGCAAAGTTTAAAAAGATTATTGCTATTAAAAGAAGAAATTATTGTATTTTTAACCCAACAAAAAATCTGATCTTGCTGCTCTTTTTCAAAATGACTTATGGCTATCAAAGCTGTGCTATTTGTCTGATATTTTTGAAAAGCTAAATGATCTTAACTTGTCTCTTCAAGGAAAAAAATAGTAATATTTTTACTTTGAATGATAAAATTGAAGGTTTTCTTAAAAAGATCAACATTTGGAAGAATAGGGTGGAGAATAATTCATTGGAAATGTTTTTGACTATCGACAATTTTACAATTGAAAAAAATAATTGTAAAACTTTAATTGCAAAAATTATTATAGATCATTTAAAAACTCTATAAACATAGTTTTCCAAATACTTTATATCAATTTAGATTTCAAAAAGTTATTTTGAATTCAAAGATCATTTTTGATTGACATTAATGAGATTAATCACCTGCCATATAAAGCCCAAAAGGAATTTGCTGAGCTATTGAGTGACTCAAACTTAAAGCTTGACTTTCCACAAAAATCCTTGACTGAATTCTGGATCAGAGCTAGGACTGAATTTCCCACAATTTCTGAAATGGCATTAAATGTTCTTCTGCCATTCAGCACCACATACTTATGTGAAATGATTTTTTCAGCTTTAATATATATTAAATCCAAATATCACTCAATGCTGAAAAACGTTAAAGATGCTTTATGTCCAGCAATATCAAATATTTCACCAAGATTTAATTTGTTATAAAGCAAAAAACAAGCACATCAGTCTCATTAAAATGTGATTTTCTTTCATTAATTTTTGTATACTTAAAACAAATCCTAAAACTACTTATTTTCATATGTATATTGTTTATCAAAAAAATAAATTATTTATGAAAATATTTATTTTTATATCTATTTTATATTTAATATCTGGAGTCGCGAAAAAATCTTGATGATAATAAGGGGTCATGAATGAAAAAAGATTAAGAAGCGCACTGTATTACAGTGATTACAACTGAATTAGGAAAAAATAAGTTTTTTCAATATGATGATAATTAGTGATTCATTAATAGCATCGTACAACCATGCATAAAGACTCATAGTTATCCAATATAAAATCAAATATGTCATTTAATACACTCTACAATCTTTAAATGCAATTTTCTAATATATATGTGTGCAGTGATATTCTAAAAAGTAAGCACATAAGCACATGATAGAATACTATAATTTATCATATTATACATATAACATTTTATTAATTTAATTAATATTACTTCAAATAAAATGTATTAAACTATTACTATAAATAAATTTTAAACATATATTTTTAAAAAAGATATATTACACACACATACACATCATCATCATTATTATAAAAGATCACACATAGAAGCATTTTATAAATGACATATATATTTTGCTTTCATTATCAATTTAAAATAATATTATTTTGAAATAAAACTGTACTTACTTGCAAGCAAGGGAGCCTTTTGTTTTTCTTCCTTTTTCTAATTCTTCCTCTGTATCTGTTTCATTCAGTTTAGTATTTAATAAACTATCATATTTTCCCTTTTTCTTATTTTTTACAAAATCATCATCAGAAGAATCATCTTTTTCACTACTAGAACTTAAAAGAATTTCGTTGTCAGAGATTTCTTTTTTCTTGATTTTGATCTTTTTCTGAGCTGCTGTGAGAATATAATATGATCTTTTGAATCATGTAATTATATATAATACCACAATATATACATATGAACACACATAAAATATATACATACAAATATTTATGCAAAACAAATATGATTTCTATAAAATTTTATAAAATTAAAGTTACAGACCCTACACGAATTACTATTATAAAAATTCGTTTAAATGGGCATTAAACTTATGGCTATGCAGTTTCACATTTCTATATCAACAATGAAAATAATAAAAAGTCTGATCTGTTTTGATAATTAAAATGTATTCATAAAATTAAAACTACAAATGAAGAGTAATGTAAACAGTCATTCTTGAGAATACAATAGTTCATCTTCAATAAAAAAAAAAAAAAAAAGCCAGATAATTATATATACTATCAGGCATCTCTTTCATTGAGCTTCTATATGAATATATATATATAATGACTTCACAATCCACTGGTTATGGTTTGTATCTTTTTACCAAATCCAGTATTCACTTTCTCTAGACTAAAAATCAACATCATAAAAATATATGTTATTTTTTTACACATTTAATATTTTTCATTTTGGCATTTTCACTAACAAATCACAGTCTCATCATAATATTTTCCACATGAATAGTTCTTTCCATAATTTGAAATAATACTTGTGAGTATTATATATAATGATATTATAGTTGTGTGTATATGCATACAAAAACATGCTACACACATTATCATTAGTTTGCTCATTATTAAATAATGTTTTGGTAAATAAATCATCATAAATTCTAATTACAAATAAAAAAAGGAAAACTTACAATTTTTATATAAATATTTTTATTATTTTGTTACTAGTAAATTATTTTCAAATTTATTTATTTAATAACCTTTTAATGCAATGGATCTGTAGATCACATCTATGCTTCATGTCTTTCTAGATTTCTAAACTAGGATCGAACCAGATCCACGCAAGTAACGATGTTTATAAAACTTTCCATCTGCCATGGAGGGTTGTATAATATGTGTTGTTATAAAGATATTTAAGTGTAATTATAGGCTTATGTTAATTTTATATAGAGCTGGTAGATGTAACTATGCATGCAATATAGGTTATTTTTGTAATTAAGACACAATGAAAAGGGCAAAAATTTAAAATTTGCCAAAAAGAGCTTTTATATGTTATTTTTATGTGTTATCAGTGGTCTTCAACCTTTTCACACCTGCGGCCCGGCAAAAATAAGGATAAGATTTCATAATCGGCAGAAGTTTACAGATAAATTTTCGTAAAAATGTAACCTGCTTAGACTTAGATAAGCATAATTGTTATAACTGACCAAAACAGCACACTAGTTATTGTGTATTGTAATGGTGTTTCTTACCTTCACATGCTGAACACAGAAAACAGTACAATACCAATCGTTCTCATTAATGTGCTTGCATTTCTATGTTTATTATTTCAGTGTTAAAACATTCAAGAATAAAATGTTATTCACCTGAATGTTGGGAAATATCATAGCTAGTGTAATTACATGGCAATGATTATGATAAATGTCATCTGTATTTAATGTTAAATATACAAGATGGTTATATATATATCTATGGAGGTTGTCTTTTGATAGTAGTAAGGGCAAAATAGAAATCGCGTAATTAATCACTGTACAGTCAAAAAAAAAATTCACCGTATTTTAAATCTGAAAAAATAAAACGAAACGTGTAAAATTCTGAAGTTTTGATGTTATTGTGTGTGTGCTGGTGTGCTGAAAGGATCAAAAAATTTAATTAATAGGAAAAATTTTTTTTTTAAAAAATGGTAAAATAGATATCGCGTAATAGAAATAAAGCCAAAAAAAAAAAAAAAATCGCAAAGTTATTTTTTGTTTGTTTTTATTTTTAAAAAAAGGTTAACAGAAATTGGTTTTAAAAATAAAAGTTTTAGTATACAAATAAAATCAAAAAATATCACTCTATATTATAGGCCAAAAAAAAAGTGGGCGTATTTTTAAACAAAAAAAAAAAAACCAAACTTGAAAAAGTTAAAAGTTTTGCTCTTGTTTTAACACATAAACAATGCCGACAAGCAATCGTGATTGGCTATCAAAAGACAATTGGAGTTTGTTTAATAAAAAACCTTTTTTTTTTTTTAAATTTTGAATTTTTTTAGAAAAATAATAAATTTAATTCTATCTCTCTATAAACATCTGTGATAAATAGAAAAACAAATTAATTTATGTATTACATGATTAGATTTCGTTTTTGTTCTGTTTCTTATTTTTTAACAGGGTAAAAATGTGATGAAAAAATAAATAAAAACTGTTTATATTAATTAAAAGTTTAAAATCTTATTATTTTGTTATTACTAACTTTCTTGCCAGTCTAGAGGGCCCAGCACCGGGCTGCGGCCCAGCACCGGGCTGCGGCCCAGCACCGGGCCGCGGCCCGGTGGTTGAAGACCACTGTTATAGATTATATGACTACATTACAGCTATTGTTATATATCATTTTGTTGTTAGATAAAGATATTTTATTATATCTATGATTTATTTTTAAGTGAATAATAATAATATCAAAATTTTGTATTTAAAATTTTAATTATAAATATTGGAGGGGCCCAGATATATATATATATATGCACAAATACATATATATATATAATTACAAGCGGAAACTTTTATAAAAATCAATAAATAAATTTTTAATATTCTATTTTTTTTTAAAGTCTAAGTATTTTATTCTAGAGATTTACTTTTGCGATAAATCCTGCTTTAACATTCTTTAGCGTAATACAAAAGAAAGGACATTAACAAAATAGTAAAGGAATTTCTAATTAAACTAAAAGTAAAACAAAAAAGATATTTGAAAGAAAAATTCTTCAAATCTATATTAAATTAAAAAATAGATTTGAAACAATAAAATCATTGGGTTTATTGGGAGAGTGGATCTTAAGAATACGATACAAAAATATTTTAGATCGATGATTATGGTCGCCTGAATTTTATATATCCACTTGGTCTTGGACGAAATGAAAAAGGGGAATTTTCAAAAAGTATTCTGAAAATGTATAAACAGCCCATGAGAACAATAGGGAGTCAGTCAGTCATAGATTCTTTCAATCAGTGCAAGGCAAATCCACGCCAGTTTTATTTTTAAAACAAATATAGATATGGGTAGAAAAATGGTAACGGGGTGAATGGTCTTTAACCAGCCCATTTCCCCATTGTCCCAAGTGTGATTGCCAAAGTACCATAAAGCCAGAGAAATTTCATCAAATGTTTGAAATTTTAGACTGTTGAACTCTTAAATCAAACCCATAGCTAGCTATGCCTGCGCAGAAATAATGAAAGACCACTCCAAATTCATATTTTGTCGTGAAGCTAAATTTCCAAAAAGGACTCTGAATAAATTAGGTAATATTTTTTCAATTGTTCATTTCTAACCACCTAATTTATTCTTAAAATTCCAATTGACCTTATAATTTAATTTCGCTACAACTAAATGTCTTCTTACATGAAATTCCCTTTAATTAAATGTAAATGTTTTATTAACTAAACTCTGTAACCTTGACTTGCTATAAATTTAAATTTAATGTCACTGCTCTAACTCTGTCTGTTTTAAAATTATGCCTCTATTAATGCAAAACTTTTCTCTTAAAGTAGTTTAGAAAGATATTTATTATTTACCTATGAATGTATTTGTTAAAGATTTATAAATGTCTCATTTAAAATATCTATATGCCAATTTGTTCTATCTTGATAAAAGTTTTGTAATTAAATAATTTTGCTTCCTATTTCCTGACCAATGTTTGTTGGTAAATAAATAACTCTTCTGGCTCTAAATGATTATTACTTGGAGCACACTTTTTTGTTGAGGTGAAATAATTTTGTTTTATTTTATATATTTTGAAAATGTTTATGCGTATACAGTTTAGTTTTGGGGAAGACTCTGGGTCAAATATGAAATTTTATTTAATTATATTATTTCATTTTAAAAGAATGAAAAGGAGGGTTTTTTTAGAAAGTTTCTTCTTGCTAAATAGGGAGAGTATAAAATGTTAAATTGAAAATATTGGTGGGGAGTTTGTTTTGAAGGGAGAGGAAGTGTCACTCAGAGAAATGATATTCGTAATAATATTTAGGCTTATTTTGTGTTGATCCGATCTTGGTCAATCCATATAATATCAGTATAATCTTTCGTGGCTCAGTACAATTTTCATATAATGATTTTAAAATCTATTTTTTCCAGTATTTATATTTTGCCTCACCAGCACTTTGCTTGATCGCCTGTTTTGTCCTTTGATTGCTAAATCAGAATTACAACACGTGATCTATTCACGGGCTAAAATATAGGTCAGGATCTGAAAGGCTAAACTGGGAAGACCCAGGCAGGCTGAGCTTAGCAAGCCTTGGCGATTCCCGATCTTTCACCTAAAATATCTTGAGGTTTGTTAATGTGCAAACCATTCGCCTCTATTTCTTGGCATCACTAGAACGGGGCAGGGGAGTTGAGTCTGTGCTGGTTATGTATCATGTCTAATGCTGGGTCTGATTAGTTCTATTGTTTCTGAGCACATCACAGCAGGTTGACGACGGTCTGATCATATTAGTTCATATTTACTATCAGTAATATATTTAGTTGCGATTATCGCGATCCACTTACATTTAAGCATGTCACTCTTTTCGAAGTCAATTCCTAAAAATATTATCAAATTATTTCTCTTTTAGAATAATGTTTACTTATATTAAAGTTACTCAAAATAGGGCCATCAAATATTTGTTTCTTATATCGCATACTTGAGTGGGCGTCTACCATAAAACTAATCGTTTTATCTGTTTAAATTGGCATATAAACTATACCTCTTCCTTACACAAGGCATAATAAATGATATGGTCGAAATTGATGTTAACAAACAATGAAATAAATCAGCGAGACATTGAAGAATTATAGAGATGTTTTTATTAAATATATATGTGAATTTAACCTACCTGTGGTTCGTTTCCATTATATTATTCTAAAATTAGCATTTGTATTTAATTATTGTGCTGCTATTTGATGACTCAAGGTCACACACATACCATTCCTATTTTGAAGTTCATGAATAGGTGTAATTAGAATAAATGTTAGAGTTAAACATTAGAATTAGTCGAGGCTCATGCTCCAACATTGATGCTGCCGGCCAGAGTTTAGAGAAGATTAATTGCTTGCCTCGAAATGACGTTAATTAGTTGGTAGATTTAGAGAGTGGGTAAACAGGGCAAAATCCATAAATATTCTTGATCTTTTGATTTTGCATATGGTTGGATTCGAGGTACTTTTACCCAGGCTATGAATAGTGTTGAGTTAACATACAATTCCAACCGGTACAGTAAATAAATGCACTAATAGAATGTCAAACTCAAGAGCTAAAGTCTGTGAATTGTAACTCAATCTATCACATCCAATGCTCAAATATTAGGTGATCTTATGAGCAAAAAAACATTTAACATATATATATTTCAAATCAACTAACTAATAATAAATATAATAAAAGAATCTGTTAAAACTCCAATCAAGAGATAGATTCATTATAGAATAAATAAGCCCCTCACTTGGTTTATGATTAGGATTTTTTTTAGGAATTTCAAAAAATTTTAATTAAATCAAAAAAAAAAAAGTCTCACAATTACTTTTTTGTTTTTTAAAACTTCTGAATCAATCAGCTACAAGTATACTAAATATAAAATAGAAGCTAATGTCAGTAAGATTTTAAATAAAAGCTCGATCAAACAAAACAATTATGTTTATGAAAGATTGTTTGAAAGAAAAATACAACTAATCACTAATAAATATTAACTCTGATTATTAAATATTTATCAATCATTATATTTAAATTATATATATATATACTTTTTGCAAATAATAGATGTGAAATGGATATAATTATTGTAATATTTAAATTATATATCCATGCATATACTTTTGGAAAATAATAGATGTGAAATGTGATTGTTTTGAATTATAAAATTTGAATTTTTTTTATTTTACATTTATTTCATTCAGTGAATAATCATTAAAATCTTTTTATCTGCAATTTTAAGACAATTCTACTATATCATTTTTTTTTTTTTTTGATGTAACATATCTTTTCTGATCTCCTGTAAAATAATGTATTAACAATCCGCTTTATACAGAATTCAATAAGCTCTCTTGGTATAGTGTTACGAAGAATCCAACTCCCATGTTCATATTTGAAATTCAGATCCAGGTGAATTTTGGAATTTTTTAAAATTTATATGCAAGTTTTAAATTTCTGCAATAGCTGATCCATATAAACTTAACTGGTCATGTAATTGTTGAAAGAATTTACCTAGAAGATAAAAAAAAACAGATAAAACTAACATATTTCTTTTCCTTTCTCAAACTTCTCAAAAATAATTATTACCTTTCCAATAAATTTTTTATGCCCCAAGTTTTTTTTACTCCAAATTGTTTTTATGATAAGCCTGATATAGTAAATTTTTTATATTCAATCAACCCTCACAATAATACCTTAGTCATATTGTCACATATCAGTGAATTAATCTTTGATCTAGTTGCAATATAACTGTTGCAAAAAAAAAAAAAATCCTAATTGGCCATCTCTAGAATTACAAATGACATTATTAATATAAATTATTTCTCTAAAACTGTTCTCTCATAGCCATTAATAATTTAACTGAAGTCTCAATAATTTCTTTAATACTTTTCCTTTCAGTTAAAGATTCTATTGCCTCTTTTTTAGTGAATAATGTATTTCATCCTTAAATTCATGATTTTCTATTTCTATTAACATATAAATATTTATTATTTTGCTCAAATAAATCACTTACATATCGCTCTTCCCATCTTTTTAACACATCTACTTTCTTTACAAATAATTTAGATCCTATCTTCCACCATTACTTTGTTCCATTGAAACTGCTTTATTCTGCTATGATTTAAATCAAATCTATCTTTTCTCTGCAATTTTTCTATTCCTTTACTTTTTTTTGTCTATGACATCGACCTTTTTTTATTTATATTCTTGATAAAATTATTGGTCATTTTAGTATGATTTGCTAGATGCTTAATGCAGTTAAATCTATATTTAAGTTTTGTAAACTTGATACTTTTTTTAAAAAAAAAAAAAATATCTGAGTATATTTTATTTGTGAAGTTTTTATTGAAGCACAGTATTTTTTTCAATTTTATGAAATTGAAAAATTAAATCAATGGCCCCATGTTGTGGAGGTTAACTCATCTACCTTCTTTTACCACAACCTGGTATGCTACTCATCTAATTTTTGGATTATAAATGAAGGGTCAAAGAAAGACCACAGGGCAAAAGAAACTCACCCCCAATCAACTGATGGGTTTAGTAACTAATTTTTACTTCATTATTTCTTTGTGATTTGCTAAAAAATTTGCCATGTAAAAGCCATTTACCCTCTTTTATTTTACTCCACAAAAACAAAAATTATCTTTTTTTATATATGCCCTTTTGTTGTTTCCATTATTAAATAATGGTTAAAATTTATTATTTTCATTTCAGATGTTTGGATTTTTCAGGATGTTTTTATATACATACATAAAGATTTATGATGATAAATATACACATATATATTGTTATAGTAATTTTTCTGCTTTCCTATATATATAAAGTGAGGTCTGGTACAACAAATCAATTGATTCTAAGAAACTCATTCATTACATCATCTGTTTATTGTAGCATATATTAAAGCACATGCATTTAGAGATAATCCATTTAAGCTCACTGCTTAGAATCAAAGTTGTCATCCAAAACAAGAATTTAAACAGGAATGGCCCAAAATACAAATGTAAAAAAAACATATTTAAATTAATTGCTGTATATATTGTATAATTGGATTTTAAATGTGCAAATCTTTTAAAGCATACTCTTTTAAAGCATAAAATTAATAGTATAAACAAACTTATATATATATCCTAATAAAACTGAGCAGATAGTTAAATTCAGATTTTTCGTTTTCTTGTAAGATTATTTTTCAGCAGCACTCTACAACCTCATCATACCTTACAATACTATTCAACTGTTGAACTAAATTTTGCTAACACTAATCTCCACAGAAATAGCATTGTATTAGAGATTTAGCAAAAACATTCTTTAAATAACTGTTTAATTTTTTCACAAATGATTGCCTTATTAACACTAGTGACTACCATTTATTGCTGATCAAAACACATTATCAAAAGTTTCCACGGTGTTACAATGTAAACTACTCGATCTAAAAATCTTTTTTGGTATCTGTATACCTTTATCATCATTTTTATAAAATAGGTTAGATTGATGAATCAACCATATCATTTTCAGAACTTAAATTGCCAAATGTTTTAGAGCTTTCTCTTTTATAAATGTTTTTTTTTTTTTTAGTTCAATATTAATCAATTTTCTGACTATTTTCTGGCTCATGATTAAAATAAATATTTATAAACATATTAAAAGAATTTTTTAAAAAACATAGTAACGCTGAACAAATTCCTGAAAAAAAAAAACTAAACACAAATAAGTTCATAAAACATAATAAGGATAGATATCTTATGCTTTATTCAAAGCTAAAATGCTCTAAAAAATCTTATATGATTGCTATATCAGCTAATAGCTCTTGTAACATTTGATATTTTAGCTAATAATAATCTTTATTTTTATGATTCTGTGACTAGCATTTAGATTTTCCAGCATTGTTACAATCAACCCCCTCCCCCCGATATCAACATTAATTAGCTTTCAAATTCTCCCTTCACACAACTCATGATTAAAATTATGACAGCATAGTACAAGTAATTAAAAAAAAAAAAACTACAACATTTTCATTTATAAAGATTTAGCATCCCATATTTAGAATTTAAATTTCTTCTGTCTGATACTGTGAGTTTGCTTTGAAATTTTTTCCCCTGATATCATTAATCACCTGTGAAATTCTACTATTATGGCCCATGGCTAAAATTATTACAATATATGCATCTAGAGAAAAAAATATTACCATATTTTCACTATTAAAATAGAAAAGGGAACAAAATTGATAACTAAATCATGATAAAACTATTTGTCATTATAGTATTCATTTGTATTTATTGTAATTTAGTTTAAAAAGTTTTCATTGTACTATTTGTTCATTCTGTAAGGTTTTTGTACCAGATCAGACTATATATATATATTATAAAATTATACAAAATAATGAACTTATTAAACAAATATTTATCTTCATATCAAATACTATTATAATTTTATGTATCACATATGCTGAAAATAAGTAAATATATATCTATTATTATGATTTTTTAATTTTCATAATTCAATTTTTTTTTTTTTGTAATTAAAATAATCTAATTCTTTAATTAATATATGGAACTGGATAAAAAATACCTTTAGAAGGTTGAGAGTTATAACTTTCCAAACTGTCATCAGAACTGTCAGAAGTTGAACTGCTTTCACTAGACTTTATTTCATTTTTAAGCATAGTTTTAGATAAGTCATTTATGTTGGTATCCTTCAATGGTTTTATCTACAAATAAGAATTTATAATTTTAATTAACAATTTTATATTTAAAAACAACAAAAAAATTATATTTACATTAATATTTTTATATTGTAGATTCTCTTATCCTTTTCTTTTACTTTCTTTGCATATCTTCATATACTCATATATATATATTGCTTATAATACTTCTTTCATATACACTTCAATGCAAATCAATTTTCTTAAAAAACTTCTTTATTTTCCTTACAGTTTTGACTGTCCAGTAGTCTTCATCAGAGCTTTATCTATCCTCTGCTTTAAAAATAAAGAAGTTTTTTAAGAAAAATGGTTTGCATTGAAGTGTATATGAAAGAAGTATTATAAGCAATATATTTTTATAATGGTAAAAAAAACTTAAAATAATTAAAAGCATCAATTATATATGTATATATTGAAAATATTCAAACAAAAATTGCTTGAAAAAATAAAATTATCTCATCCCAAGTTTCTGAATACTCCTCCACCCCCAATATTCTAAATATTTCTTAAATGATTTTATTGTTATAAAAAAAACAATGTGATATCACCCTAATTAAATAAGACTTAGAACTAGGAATTTATTAATAAAATACAATTCTGATTACAATTTTCAGTGTCTGAATTTATTTCATGTTTATTTTCATCCTAATTTGCATATACAAAAGATAAACTTTTTTCATTGATAAAACAAATAAACACATAAATGCTATGGTGATATAACTAAATTATCATTATCAACCACAATAAAATGAAGATCTGATTTTATTCACTTCTCCCAATCTATAGTTTATTTTGGCCATAACGACTTCCTTATTTCATCAATTTATTTCATGTGCAGTCTCTTTCAAGCTCTTTTAAATTCTGTTAGAATCCAGCTGTAGCTTTTAATTGTACACTAATTGTATCATCTAACTATATTAATGTGACAGTGGTTTGTTCCTTTACTATCCATTTATAGTTTTTAATTTTTTTCTTCTTAATTCTAACAAAACATTTTTCCATTCTTTGCAATTTCTGTATTGATCTATTGTATGTTTAAATCTCAGATAAATAAGTATAATCCTATATAATCAAGTCATCGCATTGCATACTGATAAATAAATATCTTAAATTTGTCTCGACATTCCAATACTTGAATGGTGCCTTATCACAATCTTAAAATCAAATGTAAAACGACATTTTTTTCTCAATAGCTCTTTACATAACTTCCCTTCTTTGACATATTCTACTATACCACAACCAGTTTTAAATATTTTGCTCAGGTTAAGGCTAAATTTCTTGGCTAGATGTTTAAATAAATATTTTGTATAAAATTGCTAAGTTAGTAATTCCTAATATCTTCATTCTTTCTTAAATAGAATTATCTATCACATTTTTATAGACATTCAACATATGTATTATTTGACCTGTTTCTTTTAAAATAAAATCAATATGTGAGCTTTTCCTTTTTTTATAAATTGTCTCAGCTCTTCAAATAGAATAAATAATTGGCATCTCATTGATGATATTATTTTGTGGGTTTTTCTTGTCTCTGTTATCGTATATTCACTGAAGAATATTTCCTCAAACTTAATGAAATCAATCCTGTTTTTAGTAGTATGCTACCTCTTCTTCTTATTGTTGAAACAATTTTTTTTACAATATCAAATTGTTTTCATTATTTTTTTAGGTTTCTTGACAATTCATAATTTTATCTCCATCCTCATCATGATCTTTTTTTTTTTATCATTTTACAAAAATTCATATATATTCATTTCTTGTAAATGGATCACATTAAATTAATTTCAAAAACCTTTTTTCTATTTACATTATCCTGTCTCAATAAAATGTACTGATGAATTGCTTCTTTTTTTGTGTTATTCCTGCTAAGTATATAGCTCCTTTAAATAAATTATCTATTATTTTCTTATTGATATCATTCAAATATGAGACATTTTCAGAGTCTTTTAATATTTTTAAACAATTTGAGAGTGCTCCTTTAAATTAATTTGAGAATTTTCTGAAGATTTTTAATGTCTCTTTAACTCTGCATTTACACAAATCTTACATCTTATTAACTGATGCTTACTTCCTACATTCAATTTATTAATATGTTAGTCTTGAAAAATGTATTATGTTTGTGAGAAATAATCCAATTTTGCTTTGACTTTCTTTAGATATTTTCTAATCTATATCCCATTAGATTTTTCTTACTAACAACAACAACAACAAAAAAAATCAGTGTAGTTTTCCTTTTTCCTAGAATTTTTTTAGAATACTCACTCCCCTTTCATTTCTATTTTCATATTCAAATCTAATCATTATCCTTTCATTTTTGAATATTTTCATCTCTAACATTAAAATCTCTTTTTAACAAGTTGATCTCTTTAAAAATATTACATATAACTACAACACTATACAAATTTATTATGGTTTGGAATCTCTATTCTGTCTGATTATTTATAATGAACTTCATTATATATATATATTCAATAATTATATCTTTAGAGTAAATTATAATGTCCATTTTTCAAATCAATCTTTCTATTTAATTTCACAAAGTTTGATAATGTCTCATTTAATACTCAATCGTTCCAATTTGTGCAATATTCTTTCTTCATATGAAATTAATTTACAGAAAAATCATTATGAAATAACAGCCAAGATTTGAAATCTGTACATGCTTAGCTTTTTCTGCCTTTGATTCCTAACCATTAATAATGGCTACAATTTATTTTTATTACAATTATAAATAATAATAAAAATATTCAAACATGCATAAATATATACGTTCATTTTGCTTCACGAAAGATCAACTAATGTCTTGAGCAGAAATTATGTTTCCTAAAATACTATGGTGTGTTTTGATGGTTTCAAATTTGAAAATAGAAACAGAAAACTAACAATGCTTAACAGTAATGTGTGTTGATGAATAAAACATCAACTTGTTTATCATATTAAAAAAGATTAATATCAAAATGAAAATACAAAATTATGTAATTTTATTAGGGATACAATAAATGATTCTGCTTACACTTAAATTTCAGACAAAATGCTAACTATATTAACAATTATTTTTCATCTTAAAATCTCTAAGTAAATGAGTTTTAAACAACAATATTAAATTGTTTCAATATGATTGTATGGATTGCTACTAGCAACAGTTATTGAACAAATTTTTCATATAAAAATTCAATGAAGTTATTCTCTCCCCTTTTTTCTTTTTAAAAACTTTTTTATTTTTATGAATCCATATATTCTAATACATTATACATAATCCTGATGTCTTATCTACTTCTTGGTAGTCATTATTAAGGATCTGCAAATATATATACATATATATTATTATCTTATATATAAAATCCCTAAATGTTTGTCTGCAATACTACCACAAGCACTTCTTTATTAGATAGAGAGCATATTTTTCAAGGAAAAAATTAATTATTTGTCCCACCATTAATAAATCATAATTTTTTTTACAAAGCATTTTATGCAAAGGAAGTAAGTCCTTCCTTCCATAGGTCAGGTGTATTTTCCAGCAAGTAATTCTGCAAAGCAAAAAAAAAATTATTAAAGCCACCAATTTAAAAAAACTATTACAAAAACAACGGCCTTTCCATAGGCTGGGTACTTTTCTGGTTTCTAAAAAAATGTGTACTTTACAAAAGGCACATGGAATAAAACTTTTTGAAGGAAAAAACACTGAGGAAAAATCAGTACATGTGCTTTTAACTACACTACAGAAGTGAATAGGTATAGTATTTAAATCGCAAAGAAAATTGTGATTACAGCACATAAATAAATGTTGGCAATGTGATTTCAATGAGGGGAAAAAAATAGATGTTATAATACTATATTTACATTTAGTTTTGATTAGGTATAATTGAAATCATGTAGTTTGATATTGCATAGTTTGTGGCTCCTCAGTTGTACCATGCATGATTGAAATTTGTTAAAGCAACTAATTAAACAAACCTATTATAAAAATGATGGCCTTTCCATCGACTTAGTACATTTCTAACTTAAAATATAATAACATTTCTTTAACATCTACATATATTTCATTTCATTATGTACATTTTACTATTATTATTACTTACTTATCCCATTCTTTATTATTTCTAAATCATTTTTTTATTACATCTTATACAAATGAATGAAACGTTTATAATTACACCTGGGTCTCGTTTTATGCAGTAGATAGGTTCCTCACAAAACGCGCACAAAAATAGACTTACCTTACCTTGAAAAATGGGGGATACATACTGTAATTTTCCAAAATTCGCATAAAAGCAAAGCAACAACGTATTATTACTTTAAAATTCGCATAAAAAAAAAAGAAAATATGACTCTTTTTTATTATACAGTATTTAATTTTATTCAAAACAATATATTTTTATGCGTAATTTACATTTTTTTCATACATGCATGGTATTTTAATTATTATCGCTATTTGAGACATCAGATTCGTCACGATGTGATGTAATGTGACGTACTGCAGCTTCTCCTTAAACAAAGTCAAGAGGAAATACAACTAAAACGTTTTCCAATCGCTGTTAATCCTTCCCATTTCGCTAAGCGATCTAAAATTGATATTTTTGTTTCCAAAGAAATTCATTTTCTTGGGTGTTTTTTCCTCTCCATTAGGGTAAACTAAAAGTTTAAAATAAAAATAAAAACTTAGACTTATGATAATAAAAAGACACCGACTCACCACTGTTGGGCAAAATTTAATTAGAAATAACAATTAAAAATTAAATTCTTATTTTTGTCCTTAATTTTTTAATTTTCAATTCCATTTAAAAATCAAATTTCATCGCTTCACATCACATTAATTTAAGATGACATTACATAATTTTTAAATTGTTAATTACAATTAAAAATCAGATTTTAATTGTCAAATTTAATTGTGCCCACCGCTGTTGCTCACCTTTTAAAAATAAACTTGCGGACACTAAATGATTAATTGATTACATACTCTTTTTATAAAAAGCAAAAATAGAACGTGATTTTAAATGCAAAAACAACAACATACATAGTATTTTTCATCTATAACGTTTAAACATATTTACATTATAGTCTTGTAAATTTTATTACTTGCGGACACTAAATGATTAATTGATTACGTACTCTTTTTCTAAAAAGCAAAAATAGAATGTGATTTAAAATTCAAAAACAACAACATACATAGTGTAGGCATCTATAACATTTAAACAGATTTACATTATAATCTTGTAAAATTTAACGTGTGTATATAAAATGGGGAAATCCTGATTTTAAGTGAATTACGAACTTCTTTATTGCATAAATCTATTACAGTACTATTATAAAGCGCTGAAAATATTGAAATTATTAGATGGAGGTCAAACTTTGATAATGCGCTATTACTTTAAATATGACGTGAATGCGCAAAGCTCGACTTCTGATCTAATAATTTTTATCGCATAAAAGAAAACCGCATACAAAAATATTAAGAAGAAACATGAATCGCATAACTTCAAAATCGCATTAAATAAATCTGCATAAAATGAGACCTGGGTGTACTTTTAATTAAAACCACTATTTAACAATGTTCTATTTAAAATTGTTTTTTCTTTATTAATATATAAACTTTCTTTCATACTTACATATTAATCCGATGGTGAAATTTTAGTCTTTATTAAAATCATTATCATTATCTATGATTGTTAAATATTTGATAGTGGTTTTATTTGATTAAGTAAATTTAACTTTCAAAAGAAATTGTTGAAGCTCTCTAGAATATTTTTACATCTACTATACATTCTTTAACTGCTAGCTATCATTGACCTATTTTTACTTTAAAATAGCGATCTTTTGCTATGTAAATAAATTGACATTAATACAGAAAATGGAGATAATATTAACAACTTTGATAAAAATGATTCTTTAAATATTTGTAAGTTATATTTACTTACTTAATTAAATAAAAAAGATATTAACTTAAAAATGAAGTTAAAAAAGAGAAGTTATAAATAAATATAATAAAAATAAGCTAAACGTTTTTGAGGATCCATGCCTCATAATCATAGCTTTCTTAAAAATACATAATAAAATATATACAAAGATATATAAAATCAGCCCGTGTTACGTAGACCATTTCTTCGATATATTTACTTAATTAAAACATACTATCAAATATTTAACAATCATAAGTAATGATTAAAATTTCACTGCCAGACTAATACATAAGTATCCTTTCTTTTAACATTCTTTCCTTATGAAATTTCACATTTTCTAACATGTTTATATCAAAATTTTTGTTTAAATTCCTTACTATGTATATAAATATTTGATTTCTTATTTAAATGCTGCTTCAATATGGTTTTTCATTTATTTTTTGTTGTGACTATATATGATTCATCCATATTATCTTTCTTACAATCTAAACATCTAATTATATAACTTCTTCGTAAAGACGCTTGCACAATGCGTTCTTGAATTTTTAAACTTGCAACATCCAGTTTCAGTTTTAAACTGCCAGCAATCTACAATGCGCTTTTTACATCTTCGTTTCATCTTTTTTTCTAGTTTCAGAAAAGGTAAGTCAATTTTCTACGATAAAAATTAAAAATTTTATGATAATTTTTGTAAATTGAATTTTTTTGGCTTTCTCTCAGTTTTTTCATTTTTAACGGAATTGGATTTGCCTTAAAATTTACATCGGGAAAAAATGCAAGATTTTATCTATCTGCTTAGTCTTTGTAATGAAAGAACGTTATTGGGAGCAGAAGCTTTCCAGTGGTAAGTATTTAATTTTATATATTTTTTAATTGTTATTTGAATTTATTTCATAAAAAAAATATGAAAAAATTATTATTGAAACTAACATATATGCTGATCAAAAAAAATGGCTCGTGATTGTGTTAAATTTATATTGTGAATTATCTGCATTTTTTGGTATGGTGTGGGCTTGGGTCTAGATATCCAGTATATTAATTAGATATCTGGAGTTCTGATATGAGACAAAGACAAACATATTTTGCAAATATTATGACCCAATTTAGATTTTTTTCCTATAATGTCTTGTCTGCATTTTAATAATAATAAAAAGATGCCAAATGCTAAAAATAAAGATTTTGACAGTCTGTAAACTTAGGCCAATTATAGACTATTGCAATGTAAATTTCAAAGCTGCATATCAAATGCAAAGAGATGGCAGTTGATGCAACTATTACTAAATTTACTGGTCATAGTAGCATAAAGCAATATGAGCCCTCAAAACCTATAAAGGTAGGATAAATAATACTACATTGCACTGACTCTAAACTATTAACTTATGTACCTCAAGCTTAACTCTATAATAAAATTTAGTATTTCATTCACTTTTTATTTTGCTTTATTATTTTATTTTGTACATGGTGACTATTTTAGTAGTAATTTTTAATAAATTACAAACTTTATTGAAGTTTTTTATTATAATATTCAAATGCCTGTATGGAAAAACATTTTGAAGGGCTACTAAAGGTACTAATAACTTTATTCTACGAAGTTTTCAAGTGATGGATTACCTTAGGTAAGTGTTATTACATATCAATTTATTAGAAATTTAATGATGAATTCAACTAATCTACTAACAAAAATATAATTTTAAAATATATGCATGAAAATTTAGAATTTATGAAATAATATGAAAATAATTATTAGAAATATTAAAATTTTATTCTTTTTTTTATTACTTTGATTATCAATGGCTATACTTTTTTCAGCTTAATTACATTCTTTGGTGTTTTATGTCTCAAACAATATATATTATGTAATTTTTGAATAATACAAACCTAAGTTGTGATAAAAATTAAGGCTTCACATGATTTTTTTAAATATTCAATGTGGCAGCTTTGCCACCAAGAGGATAAATTCCATTCATATTTTCAAAATTTTCCTTTGTTGTTATATTAATCAAATTACCTAGATTAATTTACTTTTCATATACTGGTTTAATAATTAATTTGCTTCCCTTTTTATATTTTTGTTAATATTCTTTATTGTCCCTTATATATATCAAAGAAAGTGTTTATTGATAAATTTAAACTACTATACAGTACATTATGTATATCCTTTTTATTTAAACTTTTGATTTTTGTCATATTTCTCTTTTACCACACAATTTATTAATCAATTTTATAGGATAATAATTTGTCATTGCTTCATCATTTATATCATCAATTTCTTCAAATAATTGTTCCTCAGAACATAAATTAATTGCTCTAATTATTCTATTATTAATAATGTTTATTTTACGTATAAAATGTAATGTATAGCAGTTTCAATTTATCAAAAAGGATAATAAAGAATAATAAAAAAAATATAAAAAGAACAGCAAATTATTAAACCAAGTATACAAAAAAAAAAAATAATAACTTAGATAATTTGATTAATACAACAAAAAAGTTTAAGTATTAAAAATAGGGATGGAATTTATATAATTAGATGTTAAGATTGTAAGAAAGATAATAAGGATGTATCAAATATTAGCACAACAAAAAATAAACAAAAAATCAAATTAAAGCAGCATTTAAATGATAAGAAATAAATATTTACATATATAGTAAGAAATTTAAACAAAAATTTTGATATAAACATGTTAGAAAATGTGAAATTATATAAGAAAAGAATGTTAAAAGAAAGTTTATATACTATCAAAAAAAAAACCAGTTTTAAATAGAATAAATTGTTAAATAATGGTTTTAATTAAAAGTAATTACATAAAGAATAATATATATATCAGTTTCATTCATTAATCTAAGATGTAATAATAGTTAGCTGTATATAATGAAAAAAAATATATGTAGATGGTAAAAAATTACATACATACATATAAAAATAATATATATGTAGATCCTTGGTAATGACTAAAAGGAAAATAGTCAAAACATCCCGATCATATATAATCTATTAGAATATATGGAGTCATGAAAATAAAAGTTTTTTAAGGGGGGAGGGGACGGACAATTTTACTGAATTTTTTATAAATGTTTAAAGAGAAAGTTCTTTTTTATTAATAATAAAAATGATAATGGTTTTAAAAAAAAAACATTTATTGAACAAACTTTTTTAAAGTTATTAACTGGTGTTATCTTTAAATGGTTCATCAACATTTATAAAGTTTGTCCAAAATTAAAATATATACAAACTGTGACAACGTTGATAGAACTTAAACATTAGCCACATTTGAATTTTAAGTTCTAATAATAAGGCTCCTCTTTTATTATAATTATTTAGTGTACTGAAACTATTTAAAAAAATCATATTCAATTTGGCATGATTTGACACTTAATACCATCTTTTATATTATAGATGATGGACAAGCTTTTAAATCTTAATAACACAGATTTATTTTGAAAAATAAAAGAACTATTATTAAAAATATGAATTGTTCTTTAATTATTGGTATATAATGAATATATAATATCAAGATAAAGTTTTTGTTATCAGTAAAAAAAATGGAAGAAATTGTAATAGAATCCAAAAATATTACAAGACTGTGCAACTTAATAAAAATGCAATAGACTTTTGAAAAATATGTTGTTTATGTATAAAAAGTAATCTCTTTAAATGATATTTTGTACAGCAAGCAAATTTTATAACTGGTATTAAAATGTGTCAGTCTTGAAACAACATAATGCTAAACTTGCTGAATACTTAAAAGTAGAAAAATCTTAGAAAAAACAAGATCTGGATCTTTTTTAAATTTTGAACTAGGTCAGAATTTTTAAGATAGAAAAATGACTTTTAATTCTTATATAATAAGTGCTTCATTAACCCTTAAACTGCTAATTATATTATTGGTTGTATGAGGTAAAAATCAAATCTTTTAATTGGCCAACTCACAAACTGAAGACAAAGCCTATTGTTAAAACATAATCGCCTATAATATTAAATTCAACTCAGATACGTTTATAAAAAGTATATTACTAATTTTTCAGGTTATGAAAGAGAACGAAAGTTCTTTCAAAAATAAATTGCTATTTATTTATTATAAAATATATTCAATTTCGGCAAATATAAAGCGAATGTCTAAACAAAAAAGTGGTGACGCAAATGCTTTTTTTCAATTTTACGTTATTCTTTTTGCTAAATCTTAAATATTTTTACTAAAATCTTCAATATTTTTCGAAAATAATTTTGTTTTTTTGGTATATTTTTTAAAAAACTAGTTTAATTTCTCAAATTATATTTTTTTAATACTTAAATTGCATTCGAAATGAAAATCTCAGCGTTTTTCTTTATTTTCTTTGATCAGGCGGTTTCTTTGTTCTTTCTATCCAATCAGAATGTCTTTTTCGGCTGAGAGCTGGCTGATAACCAATCACTGATAAGGTTCTTTCTTTGTTTAGTTTAAAATGCGGTTTTTTTGATTTTTTACTTGTAAAATAATTCGGAAGAGGGCACCATCTTACAGAACTTTTAAAAACCTAATCAATACCTGTCAAACGAATATTTTAGCATAAGAACTGGCAGAGTTAGAGTGACGTCAGATGTCAACGAGATGCCTCATAAGAGGCGGTTGAAGAATTAAGATAGTTACTACAAATGTTTAAAATCTCTAATCAAACTGCAGCTAAAGTATAATCAGAATGCTTAATTAGTGAGCATTCTTGTACAATGCTATTAATTAATAATAATAATATAATGATAGTTATGCTAAAGTATGAATAACTGTTTCACTAATAATAAAAACTTGAAAGGGATTATAGAGTATATTCGATAAGCATATGCCAATTAAAACACAGACATTTAAAATTATGTGTTAAGAATTTGATTTTTGCAAGGTGGTAAGTAAAATTGCTGGGTACTTTGGGATTAGCACTGCTGTGATATAATCGTCCATCCATAATTATTCTAACTTTGTAAATGTATTTTCATTGCTTGCAAAGTATCACTTTATGTTGGAATTCAAGTTAATTTTAAAAAGTTATTATGAATATGATCTAAATAAAAGATTTTAATTAAACTGAACATTGAAAATTATTATTTACTAATTTTTTATCCAAAAAATATTTTATTTATATCGTATTTTATAATTTTTTAAAATTAACTTGAATTCAAATTTTTTAAATATGAAGTTCATATTCATAATAATTTTTTAAAATTTAGTCGAATTCAAAAACTCATTTTTTAAATATAAAGTCTGCTAATCTTTAAAAAAATAACAAATCTAAAGTGTTAAAATAATTCACAAAATTAGAATAATTATGGCTGGATGATTACATCACAGCAGTGCTAATCCCAAAGTATCAATTGCTGATTAATATGCATTTATAAAAAATTATAGAATATATTTAAATTGAACTATTGAATCTTTTACAAATGTACAAACAATCTCAAGAGATAGAATATAGGTAGAAAGGGCCAGTTCCTGATATTAATATTGATTACTAAGATTTTAAATAATTTATGAGCAAGTTAAAAAAATAAATCTTTATTGCTGTGAGATAGTAATGTTCATTTTTTTTAAAATCATTATATTTATAAAGCATATCACATTGAGAATACCTGTAAAAAGCTTACAAAATTTAAAATTTATTTTAATTAATATTTAATGTAATTGATGTTCTATAATTAATTATTTTGTAACACAAATTTAATTCTGTGTTAATGCATAAAAAATATTTCATCCACTTTTTTATGCTGTCAGTTGTATTATTATTCAATTTTGATTTATATGATGAAGTCAATCAGATATTTAGAAATGAAAAATATTTTCCTCTATTTTTGCTGCCTTAAATTAAATTATCATTTATATCTAAACAGAATGTATTTTCAATGCTTTGTGCACTTTTCAAAAACTTTCTATATATAAAACTATTCTGGGTAAGTAAGAATTCCATATATATCAAGAAACATTTGGTATATGCAAATGTATGTGTATGTATATATATATAATAATCATCATTAGCAACCATTTGCAAATGAGTATTGCCATTTTAATTCCAGAAGAAAATATAGATATAAAGAAAGAATAAAAAGTCAAAAGTAGAGTCATTACTATTACACAAACTCATCCAAGAATCACAAATATATAAAATGCTGAATCCTTTATACTATTTATTTAACATCTACTGTTGCTGTCTTTTAATTTCTTCTGTAAGAAAGTTATCAATATTATATAATTGGAGAACGGGAGTAACATGAAAAATTTCTAGCTGATCAACGATCTGATATGTTGTTTGGGCACAGATCAAATGCAAAATCTACATTTGATGAGATGCAAGCCAGTTAAATAGCCAAAGATAGTTTCAAAAATATTTCAACTACTATGGCACTAATTTTTTGTTTGATATGTTACTTTTTAAATAATAACTTTGTTACTTTGAATAATCAAATTTATATAATAAAATGAACATATAATGAAAATTATTGGGCAGCAAATGATTTTATAAAATCGAATTATGGATACATATTTAGGTAGCAGAAAAAGCTCATTTTCACGCAAAAATAAATCAAATCAATAGAAAAATATATCAAAATAGATAATTACTTTAATTATAATTTTTAAAATGACACATGTATCTTCCTCCCATTTTAATTAATGCATAATTCAATAATAAAGGTAAAAACATTTTACAAGATCAGTTTATCCAAAAGCATTCCATTTGATCTGATGATAGGAATATTAAATTAATTAATAAAGACTTATACAAAAATCAACAATTATTTTAAAATGATCAGCAAGTGATATATATATATATGGACATATTTATAATTCATGAGTGAGCTTATATAGTCATCATGAATTCACAGTTTTGTTTCTGGCTTCTAATTTCATTGATGAAAGTCAATAATAAAAAAACTAGTTTGAAATTTGATGGATACTATTATCTAATGCTCCATGATTATTTAAACTAATAATAAATGATTAAATAGAAATATAATAAATTATTGTTTTAATATGTGATAAATGCAGAAATATTTTTTCTGTATGGAAATGCTTTAGCTTTAATGTAATTCACAAACAATTTTGAATTTACAAGACCTAGATCATTTTTAGAAAAAGTCTATGCTGCTGTTAATGAAAAAACATGAAGTTATGACTAAATATTTAATATTTTAATTACTATATTTATTGTACTAACTAAACATTTATCCAGTAGTCATAATAATTAAACATATCCACAATCCAGGTGTCTGTTTCTGCACTACGTTAGACACACTTATAATGCATTTGTTATTTTTATTGCACATTGCTGGCAAACATGCTATGTATGCTGGTCACTGACACACATAAACCGTGCATGATTAAAGATGGAGAAAGAGATATGTATCTACTATAAAACAGAATATATTATTTTATTAAGAAATTTTTTTGTTAATTTTTTCTTACACAAAAAATTTAGTTACAATTATTAACAAATAATTTTAATAAAATATATGCGAATAATAATGATATTCACGCATGCCATCAAATTTTTTTCTTGCCACATTTGGTACACATGCCATAGGTTTGCTAAAACCATCTTATAAAATAGAATTACACAATCTATTTACAATATATTCTTTAAAACTGTTTATAAAACTATCAATTTCATATTAAATACAACACATTTTACAAATGTATTCCTTCTCATCCAGGTTGTGACATGTTTTTCCCCCTTTATTTTCAAGATGTAAAATATAATGTCATTGAAGTGTAAAATATCTATTTTTTAAAAGAAAAAATGAATAGAGATGGAAAATATTTAGCTTGCAATATATTGCCTATTTTTTTTAGTACATAATTAAAACAAAAAATATATATAATCATTTAATTTTGTGCATCATAATGATTTTTAAAAAGCTCAATTAAGTTTATTATTTGGGTGTAAATATTGGGTTGATAAAATAGAATTGTGTTTGAATATAATCTAATTTGATGAAAGGAATTGTGAGAATTTGCTAATATAATTGTGATTTTATTTCTGATAAAAAATGAACTATTCATTTTTACTTATCAGATTTTATTCTATTACTGAAGCAACTGCTCATTATATATGTATATACTGTAACGATATATAAATATGTCGTTACATTAATCCAGAATAAAAACTTAAAAGTTCGCAAATAAAAGTAAAAAAACTAAATGCTAAAATTAAAAATGTTTGTTATACGTATATACATTCGCACAGATGCTAAACTTTAAAAATATTTTTTTTCATAAACAAAAAAAAAAAAAAAGTATTTGAACGTATTTTTTTTAATAAAAAGATACAAGATTGAAATATAAAAATATTTTAATAAAAAAATAACGTAAGTTAAAATAAAAACAGGTATTAATTAATTCCTGTAATCTATAAATGGAAATGGTTGTTTATTAATTATCTAAAAGCTGTGTAATTAAAAAGTCAGATGAAAAGTTAGATAAGAGAAGAAAGAAATTTTAGCTTGACCAATGGAAGCACTAAGCCTTGGCTCGGACCCTAACGAAAGTGATAGACTAGTGACGTTTTGTTCATTGAATCCTTGTGGATAATATAAAAAGGGAAAAACAGTTTTTTTTCACAGTTACAGCGTTGTGTGTTTGAGAGATGTGGTATGACGCACATACCACACTCTCTATAAAAAAAAAAAAAATGAAAAGACTGTGATACCTTGAACCAGCTATTGCCATCTCCAGAACATTACCTTCCAATGGAGGTGCCGCGGGAATTGAAAGCAGAGGCCTGGACTCTTCTACCATAAGCTATATGAAATGAACAATTGTTAAAATCAATTAAGAACTTTCGTCAAGTTTTACAAATTGATAAACAAGAAAACTGAAATGTTAAAACGGACTCTTATCTGACTTTTGTAAGTTTTTAAATCAAATTAATAATGTTTAATTTTATATGTTTTCCGATTGATAAACATCATTTCCATTTTTTTTTTTTTCCTTATTGTAAAGATTATTTAAATTTATGAAATTTAAGTTGTTTATAGACGCTTGCATGGATTCGTTTGCGGTTAATTATATTTTGGTTTTCATATTTGATCAAAATATATAGACATTCGATAAATACTGATACCTTACGGTGAGTATCTAAAATGTATTTATTCGGATGTCTTTTAAGTTATTGGTGACAACGCAAGTATCTTATGGTGAATACTATTGGGTTACTTATAAGTTTCCCTCTGCGATTGTCGGTATCAATAATTTTGTATTTTGATCGTTTATGTTTATTTTGAAATGTTTTTGACCGTGGAATCTATGTAATCGATCTATACCCAACATTTTTAAACAAATCTGTGCGAACGTATTTAAATGTTAAAATTAAGTCAGGCGTGAATGGCTATATAGTTTGTAAAGTTATATTAAGGGAGGATAATCTTAGGTTATTCATTTCGTAGTTGAATTGGTTCAATGGATTGGATATATTTGTGTAATTAGTAGATGTAGTATGAGGTCCGCTACGGGCAGGATTATAGATATACGCCACACACCCTCTGTTTGCCTATGGATGGGTTTGTAAGTCAGCAGAAGACCGCAGTCCATTCCTATGGAGTTTTTAGTTTATTGATCTACTTGCCAACAGATGTCACATTCCTGTTGGTGGAGAGTCAATATCTTCTCTATTTCTACTTATTGTTCAGATGTACATTCCTGACAATATAGTATTTTGTGTTGTCGTATCATGCTACATTGAATACATGAATGTATCAGATGGATTGGCGCCAGTTGATTGCGAAATTTGTTGCCTAAGGTTAAATCAGGGAAGAATATTTTCCTTTCAAATGCAGACCTGTGTAGTCCATTCATACTCGACCCTCTAAATAAATAGTAAACTCATTATTTGAAATCTACTTAAATTTAGAATTAAAGATCAATATAAAATTATAAACGTTAAATTTATTCCTCAAAATTTAAATATTATTTTATATGTGCGTAAATAAATCTTTTTATGTGTTAATTTCTGGCAGTGGCTATTATTTTTTTATATTTATATCTAAGGTTATATATTTTATTATCTCTGCGTCTCCACTGAGCTAGTGACAATGGGCTAACGATCTAAATATGTAAATAAAGTGGAATCCTAACAGCGCGTATCTGCCTACTTTATAAATTTTTCTAGGCTCAAATGCCTAGATGGCGCCCTTGGTAGTGCGGTGCGGTGCGATGCGATCCACCACATCATTTCGATCGTTATAATACATATGCATGATTTCATAAATATGGCAAGCAGAATGTTATTGACTGGTAAAGGAAATGGATTTGTAGAACAATTTTTAGAATTGCTGGAGAAATTCATGAAAAAAATTTGGAATGAAGTTTCTCATTCTAATTATCTTAAGACTCCAGCATTCTCAAAATCTAGTATATAACAATGTTCATTTCATGTACACTTCAAACTTTCTAAATTTTAATAAATGAAAACTGTATAAAACATTTTGTATTACCTTTGTATAACTGAAGTCAATTTTGAATAATAGCTAAATTGGTAGTTATCTACAGAATTTATTACTATTAGAGATTTGTCAAGGTAATTATAATAGTCTATAAAAGTTTAAACAGTTACTTTGGATACATGCCGTTAATACTGTGCCACTATCTGACATATTTCACTTTTAATTTAATAAAAATCTATTGATTTGTATGGAAGAATGGATTGCGATTGCTAAAGTGTATGAGAATATGCCTAAAAGAAGTGCCTAATAAGTAATAACCGTTCCATCGATAATTTTATTATTAGAGAACTGTAATGTTAAAATATTTAGAAGAATTGTTTTTAATGATATAATTTACTATCCATGCATTTTAATGATGTACAGACTTATTATAAAATTTATGATGTATTCTAAAATTGAAATTCTAGAATAAATCACATTAAGAGTGTAGTAAACAATGGCAAATTATTACCAACAATGATCCTTCTGTTGCACAATTACTTTATCTATCTTAGATATGAGAATTTAGCATATTTAATTAATTGTTTATTTCTCGCATATATGTTTCTTTAATAAAAAAATGTGAAAATTAAACTACTGAACAATTATTATATTTTCTCATATTTACTGTTCATTAAGTTAATAAAGTCATAAAAAGGCAATATCACACTTGGATTCTATTAATTCATGATTGGTTTTATGCAGTAAACAGTATTTTTTTTTTTTAACTTATTCTAAGATCAATTAAGTAGTTGTTGTTTTTTTTTTTAATTTAAGCTTGTATCTAAAAAAAAAAAAAAGTTATATATAAATAAATTAATGAGGGAATTATTATAAACAAAACAAGTTTAATGCATTAAAGTTTACATAAAAAATATTATAATAGGATATTCTTCTCTAAAAACATCTGTTTGCAACTGAAAGAATGAACAAAAAAAAGACATTATTATGATTAATGAATGACAGCAACAAAGTAATGACTTGTGGATTGCTAATCCAATGTAGCAAATATTAAATCAGTAAGTCTAATTATCCTGAACATATGGACAAGAAAACATTTTGAGGACTAGTGTAGTTGGAATGATTTAAAATATCTTGGGTAATTTCTCCCAATGATTTGAGTAGTATATTCAAAAATTAAAGATCCCTACTTAATTTCAGCTAAATGAAATTCATGCTCAGTCTATCACTTTGCTACTCAAACTTAAAAGGACATTCTAAGATATTGACTATAACACATAAATAAATAAAATGACTTAAGAATAAGTTTAATGAATCATAATTTCATTCCAGATCCAATGACATTATAAGATTGATGTTTATAGTAGGATAGTAGTTTTTGATGACATTATTTAGTCATATTATAGTTTTAATTAAATGACATCAAGGATCTAGTTAAGAATTTTATTATTATCTAAAAGTTATGTATAAAGTAAGTTGACTAGTTAAAAAGAGTTAAATGTATCCAAATTTTTTAACAGTAAAAAACACTGTACAATATAAATTACATATACTATGCGTACAATCAAACACACAATTAATAAATAACTAATACATGAAAACATTTATAAATAATATAAACAAAAAAAAAAGTAATTTATCATAACAGCTATTCCCTATCTTGTTATGAAGATATATAAACTGAAAAATTGCTGCAAGAACTAATAACACTATGGTTAGTTCCTGAATGCATTTACGATTTAATAATAACCATTACCTTTTAATGATAAATTATTGAATAGACATTAAAAAAAAATACAGCATTGCTAATGAAATGTTGTGCCTCATAATCAAGATTGACATATGTATTTTAAAAAAAGGGCTGTGATTAGAATGTGAACCGACATTAATTTGCTCTTCTTGGTAACAACAATGGATATATCAATATTATCTCTGTCATTTCATTTATCAGTTAATAATTATTCGGCAATTGATATGACACCTTCATTATTCAGAATATCTTTTGATTTAGTCTTATTGATTGAAACACCAATAAGTAAGAGGTAGAATCTATTATGAGAATAGTAGTTTTTTTCTTTGTCACTAAATGAAATCCATCAGTGCATATAATAATTTTTATTTTTTTTCTTAACTGTATATACTATAAAGTATGAATGATAAGTATTTTATCAGCAGAAGTACTAGAAAAAAAATTCTGATTAATTAATAATTGCTTGAATAAATAACAAATAACTTCAAACATTGTTGGATGCACAATACATTTCCAAATATTTTCTGCTACACAAATAATTTTTTTTTTCAAATTATAATATGATCTTTGGATAGAAGATAGATTATTCACCATTTTCTTATTATTGTCATAAAATATTGTTTAAAATTTTACATTGCTATTTCAAACATAGTAAAAATATAATACGCAATATAAAAAATCAGACATTTATAAAATATTCCATAAGCTTAATTTATAAAAAGTGAGCACAAAAAAATTTATATCATTCTATTCTATCCTATCCTATCCCATCCTATCACTAATATGATTATCATCCAAGAGCAAGGCAAACAAAAGAAATTTTTTTTTTTTACAAATTAATTTAAGTCATATTCAACTTTCTTCAAAATTATCATCTTTTTTATTTTTCTGAATTTGGTGACGATGAAAAAAAGAAATCTATATATCTGTTTTTTTTTGTTTTTTTTAAGTTTAATGAATATGAAAAATTATTACAGATAAATATTTGCAGGTTATTACATAAACACATTATTAAATCTTTATTTTTCCAATAAACATCATATGATGGCAATACTTATCGAGAGTTTTTGCCTGTTTTAATAATCTTTATTTTTCCACAGATTTTATATTATGAGTGACAAAAAATACAAGTGTATGTACAAATAAATATAAATATTCTTTCCAGAAACAAGATATATTACATGTTTAAAAATTAAATACTCACATCAGAGACTTTTTTACTATCAGATGCCTGCTCTATTTTTTCATCTTCAGATGATTCTTCATCAGAACTAGTGCTTAAAGATATATCATCTGCAGCTGATGTTTTTGCCTTTTTTGATTTATCTGAAGGATAAATTAAAAAAAAGAAGCTACTATTACAGTATTAAGAATATTACAAAATGAAAAATTACAATCAAATTATTGATAATAACAATTATTTTTGTAAAATAAAAAAACAAACTGATTCATAATTACATTAATAAATTTTAAAAAAAAAACTGAAAACCAATGGAAGATTAAACTTCCATTTTAACATTAAATATATTCCTCTTTTGTTATTACTTATATTGCTGACATATTTTAATTCAGTTAAACTATAGTAAAGAACTAAAAATATATTGAATTTATTAATATGTTTGTTACAATTGTTTTAAATTATAATGTATAAAATATACAAACATATTCAAAATTATTATAATCTTGCAAATCTATTAAAATTAAGAAATTAAAAATATTCAATAAGAAATTATATTTAAACTGATGCAGAATGAATGAGAGCTAATATTAATTGTTTTCAATTTTGTCACTGTTTATACAATAAAATTTCTCTTACAATACTTACAAAGTTTAATTAATGCAAAACTAGAGACAAAAATTATTAAGAAAAACAATATTTATAGTTGATATTCCAAATCTTCAGAAACATTCTAATGAATTTAAATTAGAACTTGTGAATCGTTTTCAAGTATTAATAGATTTTGAACATGATTCAGATTTAAATGAAGTTAATAGGAAAATAACTGATACACTTTTAAAAACTGCAAAACAAAGATAGCTAGTAAAAAAAAGCAGCAATTGACAAATAAAATTTCTACTGAGACTAGAGAATTTATGAAGAAAAGAAGGAATATGAAGATATGTAAAAATGAAGCATTAAGAACGATTGAATATCACGAATTTTTTAAAATGGTGAGAAAGAGTTGATAATGATATAAGTAAGTATAATTGTGAACTAGCAAGGAAAGCTATAGAAAAGAATAAAAGTCTCAAGATTGTAAAATAATATTTTGATATTAGTAGGAAACATACCTGCAATATAAAAAAAAAAGATGGAACTATTACTAAAAAGAGAGATGACATGATGAAATAGACAAGAGTACCATCAAGAATTATATAGAATTTTAAATGAAGAAATGAGACATGCAGTTAAATTTATGAAGAAGGGAAAAGCTCCAGATAATGATGGAATTATAATCGATATCTTAAAAAAAACAGGCGAATAAATAAAAAAAATGTTGCCATAGTTATATGTTAAATGTCTAAAGGATAAAGATGTACCAGATGATTGGAAGAATAAAGTATTAATATTTTTAAAAGGTGAGAAAGAAGACATTAGAAATTATAGACCTATCAGTCTTTTATTGGTTTTCTACAAAATCATCTACAGAGAACATTGGATTTCAATCAATCAAAAGAACAAGCTGGATATAGAAGTGGTTTTAGTACAGTATATCATATCCAAGTATTGAGAGAAGTTATAGAAAGGACCAATGAATATGAGTTGCCATTATGTTTTGGATTTGTAGATTATGAAAAAACGTTTGATTCTATAAGCATTTCTTCAGTGATAAAAGCATTGGATCAAGGTATAGATCCAAGATATTGTCATATTTTGAAGAATATTTATAAAAATTTAACAGCAACAATTAAATTACATAATGATACTAGGGAGATTAACAATAAGGGTATAACACAGGGTGACTACATATCTCCAAAACTTAGTGCTGCAAGAAGCATTTTGTGGATTAAAATAGAAAGCTAAAGAAGTAAAAATAAATAAAGATTATTTAAGTCATTTAGAGTTTACAGATGATGTAGTTGCTCTTGAAAATAATACTTCAAAACTTCTGGAAATGTTGCAAGAGTTATCAGATGAAAGTAAGAAAGTGGGACTAAAGGTAAATGTTAAAAATACTCAAGTAATGTTCAATGGATTTCCTCAAAATATGAAAAAAAATTAATGATGAGTTAGAATTAAGCTAACAATTACAAATACAATGGTCAGATTATTACTATGGATAGAAACACAATGGAGCTGGAGTACTTTTGATAGAAAAATCACTTATGTGTTTGAAAATGAAGGTTTTTAATAAATGTGTTTTACCAGTTCTTACTTATGGATCTGAGACTTGGACACTTAGTAGAAAAGTAATACAGACACTTTAGACCACTCAAAGAAGTATGGAGAGATGCATGTTAGAAGTAACAAGAAGAAATCAAAAATGCAATACCTGGGTAAGAGGACAAACAGGTGTTACCGACCTCATTGAAAAATAAAGACTGAAGTGGGTGGGCTGGACATACTCCTAAAAGAGATCATAATGGATGGCCAATTGAAATTGGATACAAGAGATTATAAAAGATCCAGAAAGACATCACATGTGAGATGGATGGATGAAATAAAAAAGTGCAGGAGTGATGTGGAGAAGACGCTAGAGATTAGGGAAAATGGGTTGAACTTGCAGAGACCTTCATCCTGCATTGAATTGATAATGGTTGATGATGATAATAATAACTTTTCTTTTACAATACTTACAAAGTAAGTTATTAAAAGCATTATTTATATTACATTTATTATTCATCATGAAATTTTATTATATTTCAATTACCAACTTCTTCCAACTCTAGAAATTCGATGTATACCATGAGAAAATCATCAAATAGTAGTGCAATCAGATTCATCATCGCTTTCCTGCTAAGTGATCATTTTCTGCTAGAAAATAATACTAGAAAGCTAATTAATTAAAAATCAATTATGGAGTCTGACTATATTCTCATTTAAAATAATATTTTGTGCTTATATTATGATTATGACATATCAAATGTTAGTATTTTAAAAAATGTCTTCACTGAATTTAGATGTTTGAAAAAAAATACTTAAAAAAATCAAATTAACAAGTGCAAATTTTGTGAGCAGAAATGAAAAAAAAAATTGGAAAAAATTTATGGTTTTATATTTGGAGATGTAATAACTTTAGAAATGAACACTTAAATAAACAAAACTATGAAGAATAACAGAGCACTTCTGTATTCCAACAATGGAATATAAAATGGAAATGATCATTGAGATAATTTCAAAACAATAATAGAAATTTACAAAACAATGAATTCAGACTTTCACATGAACCTCAACTCTCCACCCTGTCTCATGCCACTGATACACTTGACCACCTATATGACTAAAAGAGCACTCATCAGCTGGTCCAGATTATCATCTCTACACATATATATACAATAAGTGCTCATATTTCTATTAAGATAGCCATACTTTAATGGACAGGCTTCAATGTACTCATATATGTACTCAAGGGTATCAGTGATATGAGATAGAGTGGAGAGTTGTTGGTCATGTGAAAGTCTGAGCTCAAAATACCCTACATATTACATTGTTTGTACAGGTATATATATAGTCTGCATGTTAGATGTTAAATAGTAGATTGTATGTCTGCCCAGTCCTCATATATGTACTTAAATGGATTGTCTTGTACATGAGCGGTCAGAGTGACTTATGGTCAACATGAATGTGATGAGAATGTCTTCAGCAGTGTGGGCTTTAAGCATTCCATCATCAGACTTTCACTAGGATGGACGGCTGAAGAGTTATGTACTTAAATGGATTGTCTTGTACATGGTCAGTGACTTATGGTCAATCTGGGTGTGACGAGAATGTCGGCAGCAGTGTGAGATTTAAGCATTCCATCATCAGATTTTCAATAGGATGGACAGCTGAAGAGTTGGAGGGTGGAGTGGATTGACGCTTATCCATTAAAGTATAAAGATTGGCTATCAATATAAATCGGAGTATATGTAGAGTGCTGGTTTAGCACAGAATACATATATTGGTGACTATTTATCTTTTAAATATATATGTGGTTAAGTGTATCAGTGATATGAGATAGTGTGAAGAGTTGAGGGTCATGTGAAAGTCTGAGCTCAAAATACCCTATAGCCTGTATGTTAGATATTAAAACAATGAATTAAAGATTTATAAAATAATACTCAGAAATTGGCTGAAAAAAACTGTAGCAATGTTATTATAGTTTGTAATAGCTAGTGTGAAAATGAACAGCAATAAAGAATTTTTAAAAAGATTATAAATAACACTATTAATCTTGAAATGTGATACTTTACAGGTAGTATAAAGTAAAAACCATTCAATTTTTATTATATTTTATAGTAACTTCCTTAAAATAAAATTGTTTTAGAAAAAAATATTAAAAATTAAAATAAACATACATATTCTGAATTATTTATATATACATTAAATTTATCAAATACATGTTTACTTCTTCAATTTCAAATTTTAACAAAATACTGTACTTGAAATTAGTAAATCATTAATAAATTCTTAAAAACATCCTATACAAAGTTATTTTTGTTTTTATTCTTCAGTGAAAAATTTCATAGCACTTAATTTTAGTATTTTCCACTTTTTGTCAATATTTTTAATACTTTATAATTTGTCACTAAAAAACATTAAGATTTCAAATTAACAATTTACTACACAAACTTGTATGCATTTTAGCATTTGCACATCAAAAAATAAAATAAAAAAATTATATGATAGTTAATATGCTAATTTTATAGATTAATTAGAAATCATTATGTATAATATATTGTACATATGTGATAGGTATCAAAATGTATGTCAATTTTCAATGTCACATTATTAATTCTATGAAAATGTAATAAAATACAAATATTTATTTTTGATAAATAAAAAATGATAATCTAACCTTCAAACATCACTATTGGATAAGTCTTTCCAACAATTCTCTTCATAAAAATAGTGATGGAAAATAAAAATTCCAAAAAGTTAATCAAATGCCAAATGTTGAGAGTTTATATCTTATTTTTAATCTCATGCTAAAAACATATATTTATTTGTAAAGAATAATTGGATGGCTAACTAGATTGCTATAGCCTGATTAATTGGAAGACAAAAAACCCCTAACTTTATATGGAATCTAAAAAAAAAAAAAAAAAATCATACGTCAATATTTAAATCTGTTTAATGGGCATGGCAGAGAGCAGCATTATGAGGCTTTTGTATATATTCTTGAATCTTGTTATTAATATAAAAACACATTTTACCAATTAAAATGTGTATTAATTCATATATTAACAATAAAAATAACGATTCAATTATTGTCATTTATCAAATCAAATGAATTGATTTATTAATGAGATTTCTGTTGCATACTGTATACCAACTACTTTTTAATCTACTTCATAATTTCAAAAGTCAAAAAATATTATATTCATTTTTGTGAATCTACTTTTCAAAATTGAGTTCATAAAGATCATTTAAAATAAAAAAAACACAATTTAGGTAGATATGTAAGAGAAAATAATTAACATAACCATTGATACTTTTTTATCCAATTAAAGTTTTGTGAAATAATATTACATAAATTCATATTTTATTTTTGAAATTTTAATTTATTATTTCAATTAAATAACTTCATTTAAGAATTTCAAAATTTAAATCCAGTCATTCAAAAAAATCTTCCAATTCTTTTTTATCATTACAAAATCTGGAAATGCAATGAATTTTGTGGCTTCTTCAAATTCTCTTAAGTGAATATATCTAATAAAAATCTTAAGTAAATTTTTAACAAAATTTCACTTTTTTTGTGAGATTCTAGATCTGCAATATATATATGTAATGAAGAACATATTTGAAGTTGTTGAAAATGATATAAGTAATAATTTGCAATTCAGCTTAAATACTTTATGATATTAAACATAATTATTTTATTAATGTTTTAATTAATTCATAAATACATCAAAAACATTAAAAATTCACTCAACATTTTTATTCTTATTATAACAACAAAAAAACTCCAGTACTTTGTCAAAATTAAGTCAACAGATACTGTTATAAATGATTAACTCATACAATGAATACATATCATTTAGTAAAGACTAAAATTTTCATTTTATAAAGAATGTGTAAAGCTATTTTTGTTACAATGCATTCTTTATACATAAAATTTTTTTAATGCCTAACATGGAAATTCAATTCCATTAGTAGTAATGCTGATAAAGTTACAGGCATACTCTTCGAGAGCTCTATTTATGTATTAGAAAAATGTTTTGCAAATAACTTTCCCTAAACAAATTTATCTTTAATTTCTTTACCAATATAGCAGTGAATAAAAATTAAAATATGGAAAATCCATGATACCAGCAATCTTATTATCAGGAAAATTAAAATACATAACTTTATAGTGACATTTTGCAGATATATTTAATCTCATCTATAAGAATTTATTTTTTACAGTATTTTTAGGTATGGACAAATCTTTTGGTCATTGACATTTTTTTCTATTTTCATGCTTCTTTGATGATTTCACCATCACTAAACAATTTGCTATATTTATTAATATTGTGACTTTCTGAATTAGCAGCAATTATATCTGAATGACTACTAAATTGAAATTATTATTTTTTTAATTGTACATAAAAATTGTTTTGTTTTATTTTGCAAAAATAACTCAATTGGTTAGAGAATTGCCTTAAAATTCAATACTCAAGAATCTAAAGATGATGTAGCATTTGTTTCATAATGTCCTTTTATTACTCTGGATATTATTGTTATAGATTGATAATACATGGAATGCATTATCATCAATATTAATCCCCTCACACTCTTTAGTTTCCTAACTTTGAAATATTCTGCTTGCACTACTACAATTTCATTTAGATGAAAATTCTTTTTTTTTTGCCCAAGAAACTACTTTTACAAGAAGTAAAACAAATTGTCAGTTTTAATTTAAAAAATACACTAACAACAATGACTTATTAATGTAATTAAATGGTTTTTCACTTATTTATATTAAATGTACAAACATTTACTTTCTGCATATAACTATTCCTAACAAAAACATCAATAAATGTGGATTTCATTTTTTATACATATTTATTATAGTGAATAAGAAATGATAATATATAAAAATGCATTAAATTCATCTTACAAATTTAATACAAAGAAAATATTAACTACCTATATCAAATTGAGCATAATGAAATAAATAAATAATCATAGTGACAAACTGCACTTGTGCACAATGCTCACATTTTATAACACTGAACACATTATATCATTAGGCATCTACTTCAGTTGATACACTTATCCACATTAATTCCTATAAATTAAATAGAAGCTATTACTGCTACACAAGTTTTACTCCTTTATTTATAATAGAAAATTTCAAATCAATTTTAATAACAACTACATTCAAAACTTTTTAAATATGATAAATTAAAATTTCTTTTTCCAACTTGCATATCTATAAAACTTTCTTGTGTCACGTAAATGCGAAGTGAAAATTCGGCTTCTTTAGCATAGTAGGAATTCCTGATGGGTTATATGCTAGTATCTTAGCAGTATTGTTCTTATTCCAGCTTTTATTATTATTATTATTATTATTCATATAAGTAATCTTTCTGCAAAATCAAAGTTTTTCTGGTTACATTTGAACCTTTCAAACAAGCTTCTTTTGACTTAAGCTGAAAAATTTCTTTATATTGGCTTCATTAAATACATTCTTTAAAAATAATTATTCAATGAAACAATGATAATTGAAGTCTTCTAAAAATAACATCTTCATTCTTTAAATAAAAAAAAATTAGCTCCACTGCAAATATAATTTTCATTATATTTCTCCAATAGTTGTCCAAATATATGTCAGCTATTCTGTTTTCACTGATCTTCATTGACAAAACTGCTCCTCAAAAGGAAATTTTTTTTATTAAAAGCCAAAAATTATTACTCTTCCCTCATAATAGTTGTTCCTAATTTTACAAAAAAAAGCCCAAATTAAATCTATCATTAAAGAGTATTTTACATCTGAATACGTATAACAATTTACTCTTTAAATATTAAATACTATTCAAAATAGTTGAATTCTTTGACTATCAATCATTTTCATCCTTTCTGCAGTAGTCTTTCCAAAAAACAAAACAACATTCTCTACTTTTTATTGACTATTAAAATTTAAGATGATTAGAGATATTTTTCTTAATTAAAAAATGCAAGGAAGCTAGCTGTGATAAATCAAATGATAGCTAATTTAAGCTTTTTAAATAGAATGTTTAGAAGAAAATATGAAGTTTGAGAACTCTACAAAATGGCTGTTATAAATTCTATTTCCTCATTTGATTGATGAATGAAGGATGTAAATTAACTTTTTTTTTTAAAAAAAAAATTAGTTTTCATGAATGTTCATTATATTGATAAAAAAAAACTTGAATTTGTAAAGGTGATCTATTTTATAATATTATTTAAAAAAAATTTTTTTCTTTAAGTAATTGTAACAAATCATGGAGTACCAGTGAAATCAGGATTAAAAAAAAAAATCCCTAAATTTTTATTTAACCTTAAAGTTTAACTTCTGCAATACTTTTTATGAAAGATTATCAGTTTATTTGAAAAAATATCCTACAGTTTTATTCTATTCCAAAAGTATCTGTAGTAAGTAAATATCAGATGTCAGTTCTACAATATTTCTGATTATAGTCTTCAGTAAAGAGTTTTGGACCATTTGCATTTATATATCTAACAGCCATCTTTTAACACCATTGTATTATCAACCTAATTATATAAAATTCAAAACTAGCCTATAATATAAAGGTAAGATTTGATATTAAACCAATGTTATTTTATTCTAGTGGATATATGACTTTTTCTATCTGCATTCAATAAATATTTTCATGAGCTCTGGAATAGATTAAATATTGATAATAGATAACATATTGAATTTGGATGTATTGTTGTTATATCTTAAATTGGTGCTTAAGATTAGCATAAAACTGTGATGAATAAAATATATAAAAATTGGCCTAATGCTATATTTATATTATTATACAAACAAGTTTTCTTAGCCTCAAAATCTTAAAACGTTTCTGCGTTCTGAATTACTAGCATGCTGGTATAAAGAAATTAGGAGTAACTGTTGGATTTCTAAACAATAAACTGAAGCTTCCCGGTAAAGCCACTGACTATAAATGGTAGTTGTGGTGGGGGATAGGATTATCTAATATTTAATATTATCCAGGCTTATAATATTATGATTCTTCTGAATTATTGAGAGGGAAAAAATATGTTCATAAAAAAAAAAATGAATAAAGATTGAATCAACTAATCGTGCAAAAATTCATGAATTTTCAAATCCTTATAATATTGAAATATATTTGCTTCTTTAATTCTTAGAGATTTCTTTTACAAATAAATACGTCATCAACTTTATTGATTTAGGGGGGGGGGGGGTATATATAATTTGTCTAAAGCAAAACTTTGGAAGATGTTTAAAACCAAAAAGTAGTTAGTATACCTATAAAAACCAAATATAAATCCTCTACTATTACACTTTTCATCATCCAAAAGACTTACGATGAAATATTATGAATTGCTATCTTTACCAAAATTTCCTTATTCAATATATGAAACTTTGCACATTCAGTTTATACAAATTTAAAATTAAAACTAAACTTGAATTCATATTAATAACAAGATTTATAATAATTATTAAAATGACTCATTTTAAAATAATATTCTACTATCTGGTAAAATTTGTTTAGAAAGGAGCTCCAATGAAAAAAAAAAAAAAAGAGAAATCAATGAATGAAAAGCAAATTTTTTAAAAAATACACTATCATATAAATACCAAAGCAACTTTTAATGTAAAAAAAAAAAAAATCATTTTGTATTCATAATTCTTAAACTATGTGATAACTAACTGTATGTAATATATAAAAGCTGACACAAAAAGTATGAGTATATAAAAAAAAAAAAAAAAATTGAGTTTTCCAATAGTTCATTGTGGAACAAAGACTTCTTCAGCATTCTTTTATAGAAAAGCAAAATAAGACAATTTCAGTCCAGTTTCAGACCAATTTGCAGGGGAAAAAATTTTTTTAGTACTTGATGATTTAAATAATAGGACTGGTAGCTTCAATGTAACAAATTAATAGAAGTAAATAATTAAAAAACTAATAATAAAAAATAAATTTACTACTAAGTTTATTCCATTAGTTTTCTTAGTATACTCTTCAAATATAAGTAACACAATAGTTGCAAACATATTAGAGCACAATTTTTACTTCAATTATAAATGTTCAGAATGTTTGTGGAATGAATGAAAGCCCATACAATATTGAGTTAAGGTAGACAGACACACCAAAAAAAGAAGCTAATATAAATATTTTATTTCAAAAATATCGTGTTCATCCACTACTTTTATTTTAAATAATATGTAAATGAAATATTGATCTATAAAAATGTATTTACTGACCATTTACAATAATTAATTTTATAACAAAAAACATGAAACTAGTATTTGTTCCAATATAACAGCAGAGAGTAAAATGATACAGTCAATAAAAGTTTGTTGGTTTTTTTAAAAAATTTTTAGATTAGTAGAATACTTACAAACACCATGGCAGGCTTTTAAAAATAGCATCAAGAAATTGGGTGAAAGCTCCATTTTCTTCATTAACTAGACTTCCAAGAAATGGAAAAGACTTTTGAACATGCACCTTTCTCATCGCTGATCTAAACATTCAATTGCCAATGGACAATTGGAAACCTGGATTAAGGTAATGCAATTCAAGTTATCAACTGATATTATTGATATACCACTTGCTAATTATGATGGATCCTGAAGAATAAAGGACATCAGATTGAAGGACAACAAGAAAAAAAAATACCATAACAATGTAAAAGGGAAAATATTCTGATAATTTTAATCACAAGTATGCTCTGTAATTATTTTAAAAAAGGAGAACTAATTCTAAAGATATTAACATATACATTTTGTTGGTGCACATACATTCTATGAAAGAGTTAGTGATAGACATATTATTTGACTACTTTAGAATTAATATCACCGGTAGTAAATGCTCAATTATAAAGATTGTTTCATTAATGCATATCCTAATTCAAAATAACGAACACGCATTTACCAAAGAATCAATGAAATCTTGTCATTATCTCTACATTAAATCTTCATTTTGTTGAAATTCGCAGATGAACTTTTTATCAAAAATATAGTTTAACCTCATATTAAACATGTCATTATAAAAATGGAGATGGAAGTAATTAATGGCTTCATTATTAAATTTAGCTTGCACAAAAACAATATCGTATGTATATATTTATAATGTGCTTGTCATGTTAGTATCTTAAGTGTATCAAAATTTGACTTATATGTGAAGTAAAATACAAAATATCAATGACAATATTTTGTTCTAGAACATTAATGTTTTAAAAAGAGCATATGGGAGGAATAAACAGTTTAGAACATTCATTCAATATTTCTGCCCAGATTCATAAATGAACACATACACAATTCAACTTAATACTAGTTGAAAGTACAATTTTAAATGTGTCATTGTCTTACAGCTAATTTATGTGTGAACCTGAACCTAAGTAGTGATAATTTTTCATCTACACAAAATTATTTGGAAGGTTTAATTATCTTATTTATTTTGAAAATAGTAGAAAACATTAAAGAAAGATCCTAAATAAAGTTTTTCTATGAAGCAATGTAGTGATAGATTTTTTTAGTTATATACTTGTCAGGTATTTAGTCATTTATTTCTTTATGTATTGGGTTATTCAAATTTTTTTGTTGGTACAATACTTATATATATTTATATAAATAAAGGATTGTTTTATTAACTTAGAGTTCACATTTCAATTAGCTTACTAATTCATTCTTTTATCTCATTTCAGGATTGATAAAAAATTGTAAGTAAAAATTATTATGGTGGTTCCTCTAAAATTCATCATGGCTGTATTAATTTTATTAATGTAACTATTAGGATCCAGTCTTAGATTCTATATAATGGATAGAGGGATTCAGCAGGGCATACATACATTAGAAAGATATTATTTACATGCTGCTCAATAAATTAGAATATTTATAAGTCTGGATAAATGATTTTGATTTATTTACTCATATTCTGGTATATATATGTTTTCTATTCATATATTTACCCCCACATAGTATATTTGTTTTCATTGAATAAAACTGATAATTATTAGAACTTTTTATTCTTTCTTCTGTTACAAGATATATATATGTTTACCAGAATTCTGCTGCCAAAAGATGAGATGGAAATTCTGGATTAACTTAGTAAAAAAAAAAAAAAGTAAAGTATTTGCAATAAGAAATCAAATGATTATATGAAGATGCTAAAATAATGAAAAAATTTCATATTAGCAAAGATTACATAAATTGAAGAAAAAAAAAAGAACTAAATATTAACTGCAAAACATAAGACTATGTTTAAAGATTTATAACTAAATAGCTAAGCAAAAACACTTCTGCAAAAAATAATTTATGCAATCTCTCAAATAAAATAAGTTTTCCTCTTAAGCTCATTAGTCCAGTATTGTTATTATCGGTGATTTACTAAGATCCAAATTTGTAGAATTGAAATATTGTAATTCCATCAAATAGTTATAAAATCAAATTATATATAATGAATATTTAATGAAAGTAATTTGTAAAATTACATACATATAAAACCAAAATTATCGATATAAAACTATACCGTTATTCATACAATATAAAGAAAGATAAAGGTTTGCATTATAAATAACATTATCATGTATTTTTGTCTGAATAACTAATTAAATATTTCAAATCCTAGAATAATCCTATTTTTACCCAAGTCAGTTTTTTAAAATATTTATTATACAATATCATTTCATAATAAGATGAACACAACATATTAAAAAATTATTAGAGTTGGCTTGCATTGCAGAAAATGCAAAATTTTAAAAATCCTACATTGTAAAATTAAAAAAAAAAAAATAGGACAATTTTTAAAAGACAATATTTTAGATGCTTTGTTTACAAAACAATTTATATATTTTAGACACATTTTACATTTGGTTTATAATAATAGTTATAGCTTACTCTTTAATAAACTCTTGCCATCTTATATATTTGCTCTTTATGTGATGTTTCACTATAGTGGCATCATAAACTTATATTCAATATTATGAAAAGCATACTATTCACTGTAGAGATTTTTAAAAATGGCACTTTTTTTTAATGTGACCATTTCATAATGACATTAAATGCTATCATTCGAATGAATACATTTTTTTTCCCTCATACAATAAAATAAGACATTACAAAAAAATAATAATAATAATAATAAGCAAACATTTTATTTCATTATGTAATTTCAAAATCTAGAATCATAAACTGCATCAAAAATTAATTTAACTTTTTTTAAAAATGCAGATGATTATTTTGTAATCACAATAAAATGCAAATGAGATTTGAAGCAATACATCTTTTTCATGTGATAAAATTAGTCAAAGCAAAAATAATAACAATATGAAAACGTGATTCATTATGTAATTTCTAAATCTATGATTACTAACTGCATCAAAAATAAATTTTTAAATGTTTATCAAAAATACTTTAGCTAGAAAACAATTTACTTAGTAAAGTTTAATTTAATGATTGCAGTTATAGTCATTTAAAAATGAAAGGTCTTCCTCATAAAATGCAATGCAATGATTAATATAAAAAAATTTAATCATATAATAAAGTATACCAAAATTAAATTAGGCAATATATATATTTATACTAAAATATGTATTAATTTGTTTAGTTTTATTTAATATGTTCTTAATTAAAATAGGATGCAAATATAATAATTTATGAATTATGGCAACTAGATTTACAAAAATAAGTAATGGTTTGTATCAGAAATGAATTAGAAAATGTTAACAATTACCTAAAATATATTATTTAATGAGTTTAATGTTTTTTTAAATACTGTGATTACCATAACATTTGATAAACTGTTTACAATTTAAAAAATAATAAAAGGCATAGCAATACTACTGTGTTAATATTTACTACAATATATCCATATGTGGGTTAATGTTTTTCAGTGATAATATGCTGAATTAAATATTTATTATAACTGTGACTCAATTTTAATTTTATTTTGTAATAAAATTTTCAAAATTTATGATAAACTTTGAATCTAAAATAAATATTTTTCCCACAAACTCTCTATATAGTAGAGCCACCGAGTGCAAGCCTTAGTAATAAAATTTGAATCTAAAATAAATATTTTTCCCACAAACTCTTTATACAGTAGAGCCTTCAAGTGCAAGCCTTAGTAATCAATGGATGCAAGGTTTATAAATAAAATCCCTATCTAGTGTCTACTCATCCAATATTTATTAGACTGTTTTCTAACTTGTGGTTTTCATCAATGATTACTAAGGATTGCACTACTCGTGAGAGTTTGCTACCGTTTTAACAGCTTGTATGGAAAGCATGGTAAATGGTGATCAGTTGATATTTTAGTGGTTAAATACTTTTCCCATTGAAAACTATTATAATGGGTTATTTTTTTATGAAAAATTTTGATTAACACCTAATTTATTAAGTTATTTTTTGAATGTATATATTTCCTATTAAAATTCACTCTCCCTTTCTTAGAAATTTTTTTATTATTAGAATCGTAACTCCTGCACAATAGTCTTGATAATTAATTATTTTAAATCAACAATTGAGGCCATTCATAAATGAAGATGGCCATTCCAAAGGCAAAAACGAATGGAATTCATAATAAAACCTAAGTATGAGTTTATAGTGCCTTCACAAATCAATCTGGAACCCATAAATGTCTGTATACAGAACATGCTAGTCCATTGCTCTGATATTTTATGATACTGTCTTTCAATTTCTGCAATATCTCTGAAAATGTTAACACCTTAAGAAAAATTGCACTTCTTCGGTGTCTTTGAGATAAATAGTATGTGTTCTCCATGAAAACAATACTCAAGATCATAAAATATTTTTTTAGAAAGCCTATTTGTTATCTCATTCATTCTTTTCATATATCCAACAAAGATGTAGTTTTATAATAGTAAAACCTCCAGTATCATATCCTGAAAACTGAAAAATATATTGATTAGTCTTATAATTTTGCCATCATATTTTCAAAATTTATAGATCATTCTTAAATGAAGCTTTTCTTAATATTTTTATGTTAATAGAAGATCCAAGTTTCACTGTCTCTACAATAAATTGATTAAAATGTTTCTAATTTAATCATTTTACAATTAACTCAATTACAATACCTTTGTTATTGCAATGAAATACTTTATTTTTTTTAACATGTTAAAAAAAAACACACTGAAGTCTGTATTGAATTCTAACTTGGTAAGTATACCATTGTATTTGAAATGATATCAAGATATTTAAATTGGATCTTCAAGCTAATAATTATTCCATCTAACCAGTTGAAGATTTTTATATGACCTTTATATATCATATTCGAAATCCTACCTATATAATCTATAGCAGTAATCTTCAACCACCGGGCCATAGAAGTTTTCTGCCAGTCCACGCTAGAGTGGCGAGAAAGCTTGCAATAACAAAATAAAAAAGCTTTTAAACTTTTAATTAATATAAACAATTTTTATTTATTTTTTCATCGCATTTTTACCCGACTAAAAAAAAAAGAAACAGAACAAAAACAAAATCTAATCAATCATACATAAAATAATTTGTTTTTCTATTTATCGCAGATGTTTATGGGGGGGGGGGGTAAAAAAGTTTACAAACTCCGGTTTGTCTTTTGATAGTCAATCGTGCTTGTTGTTAAAACAATAAAATGGAAATATATGGGTAAATTATGTAAGGAAGGAATAAAAAATATTAGGCATCTGTTAATTGAATGTAAAAGCTTGAAAACAGAAAGATCACATATAATGAAGTTATGGAAAAATAAATATAAAAAAAGTGATTATACAGAAAATGGATTATTGGTTTTTATGCTGGGTTTGAAAAAAGATAAGGGGGATTTAGATATAAAGGCTATAGAGTTGACAAAGATTATGTTGTGAAAATAGGATGGAGCAGAATATGGGAAAACTTAGACTGGGAAATGTAAAATTAAGTAGCTAACAGGTTTCTCTTGGTATTCTTGACTTCATTTAAAAAGCTACAGTACATCATATCACATAACGTGACTTTTTTTGATCTCTTAAATTTTTTCTACTCTCTCTTCCAATATTTCTTATTTACTGCTTTTTTTTGGCTATATGATTTTTTTTTTTTTTTGCTTTAACTTTTATTTTTTAAATCAATTTTTATTACCTTTTTTAAAAAATAAAAACCAAAAAAATAAGTTCTGTCTCTAACTTTTACAAAGTATTTCTCAATATACCCCCACCACCCCAAAATAAAGTAAGATCAAAACTTTTGACTTTTTCAAGTTTCAGATTTTTTTTTTTAAAAAAATAGTCACTTTTTTTTTAGCCTCCCCCCAAAAAAAATTTAAATAAGATCAAAACTTTTGACTTTTTCAACTTTCGTTGTCTTTTTTTAAAAGACGGCAACTATACAGCGATTTATTTATTTTTTTCGCTTTATTTCTATAACGCAATGTCTATTTTGCCATTTTTTAAAAAAACTTTCCCTATTAATTACATTTTTTTTATCCATTCAACACACCAGCATAAAAAAAAATTACAATAATATCAAAAGTTCAAACTTTTACACGTTTCGTTTTATTTTTTCAGATTTAAAATACGCAACTTTTTTTTGGCTGTACGATGATTTTAATTACGCGATTTCTATTTTGCCCTTACTACTAGCAAAAGACAATCTCCATATATATATATAACTTCATCTTGTATATTGAACATTAAATACAGATATTACATTTATCATAATCATTGTTATGTAATTATACTAGCTGTGATATTTCCCAACATTCAGGTGAATAACATTTTATTCTTGCATGTTTTAACAATGAAATAATAAACCTCGAAATGCAAGCATATTAGTAAGAACAATTGTTATTGTACTGTTTTCTGTAGTAGTATGACTGCGCAACTCGAGAAAGTGTTCAGCATGTGAAGATAAGCAACACCATTACAATACACAGTAACTAGTGTGCTGTTTTGGTCAGTTATAACAATTATGCTTATCTAAGGCTTAGCAGGTTACATCTTTAAGAAAATTTATCTGTAAACTTCTGCCGGTCCATCTTATCCTTATTTTTGCCGGTCCGCAGGTGTGAAAAGGTTGAAGACCACTGTTTTATAGAATATCTAGATTAACTTTTGAATTGGCAAGGGTAGGACAATCATCAATATACAATAAATTGAGAAGCCAAGAAAATAAAATTATTTTTGCTTTTAATTGATTCAAATTACAAATTCCACTATTGAATCTGCATAGCATTTTGATGTCTGCTTCATGAGGTCATTTATAAACAATTCCAAAGACCAATGTCATAAAAACCAAACACAAAGTTGGAGTTAATACATATTCTTGTTTCATTAACACCAATTTTCATTTCAAATGCCTAACTTTCCACCAGTAATAATAATACTTCTCATTCATCTTGTAGTTTATGTAAAACAAATACACTTAAGCAGATAACCAAAATAATTTCAAATATGTGATGATACCCTATTCAGTTAATACTGCTAAATGACTTAACTAAAACAATAAGTGCAACATATAAAGAACTCCTTTGTTTATGATACTTTTCTTGTATTTGCCAGGCTACAAAAACCATGTCTAATAATGTTTTCTAATTTTTTAAAATCATATTAAAAATCTGATAAACATTCATCAATGAATGGAATCAACCTATTCAACAAATACTTTGAAAATATTATTACTATAGTGGACAGCAATAATATTCCCCATAATTAATATGGTATTGTGTGTATATTTTTAAAAAAATAGAATAAAAAAAAAACATTAAAATCAGGTGGCAGAACTTCATAAATCATATGTTCCTAAAAAATTCCAATAGCAGCAGTCTTAGTTTTATGATTATAAAGAGCTACATTAACTGCATTAAGCTTAGTATCTTTATCCAACTCTAAGAGTAGATATCATTAAAAGTAATCACCTTAATTCTTATATCAATTTTTTCCATCTGTTTGGAAGAAAAAAAATGCCATGATCAATAATAATAGAATTATATTTTTTAGGTCCATATTTTAATTCCAATGTGTCAAAAAAAAAAAAATCTAAAGTGATCTCAATCAGTGAATGTTTACCTGCTTTGCAATTTTAATCCACCAATCATTTTTAGATCTTCTTGCCAGTTATTAAAAACTTCTGATTTCAAATCTAAATATTTATAAAATTTTATATTCAATTTATAAATATCAAGCAGGAAATGGCCATGTTGTCTTATAATCAAGTATCTAATAAGAGGGTTTATCACCGAACCATCATGATTCTTCTTTTTAGTAAACTCAAGATATTTTCCTTACAATCTTAACACACACATTTAAAGAACTCCATGTTCCAGAAATATGACAACCAAAAATCCAATTTAGTAATTTATGTATTTAATATCTGTTGAAATTTAGCAGAAATAGAAAATGCTTCTAAAGAATGAATTCAAGTTTCTTATAAATATAATTGAAACAAATCTTTACTATTTTTACCTTCAAGCATACTAATCTGTAATATATCCATGTAGTGCTTCTGTGATATAAACTTTTGTATTCTGATTTCAAACTATAATGTAACCCAATGGTGTGCAATCCTTGGCTTGTGATCAAGGAAGAATTTATGGGGGTAGGGAAATTCTCAAAAAATATATACATAATAAAAATAAAAAAAATTTCTACTAACCCTGCAATAATCATAATAAAGAAATATTAACAATAGTAAAACAAATATGTTTACATCCCATTATAAAATAAATTTAACAATATTTAGATTAATTTAATCAAGCAAGTTACACTTGGGCGAATTTCATCCAGTGAAAAAGAACAAAATTATTTCTTAAATTATGTTATTATATTTACTAATTAGTCAAAAAGTTCTTTAAGGTCTCATAGAAATTCTCTAAAAGAAGTTGGGATTAGAAATAGATTGCATATCACTGATATAGTCTGCTGGATATTATTGTTTTCAACAGGGGGGTATTTAAATTTTTGTGGCAGTCAATCCACATACTGTGCAATAGCTCAAGCCACCTGAATTTACCACAATGATAGATTTCTAATAATGTGTATCTATAAGTATGAGCATTAATGTATCTAATATTTCAATGGTAATGATATAAAAATGTTATGCAACAAATGATTTTTAAAAGCTTTTTTTCTTTTAACTCTGAATCTAACGTTGGAGCACATGCTACAACAAGTGTGCAAACCAAAATTATATACTATTAGTTTTTATGATAAATCTGCTATATCCAAGTTTAAATACTAAATAAATAAATCTAAAACTAAACAACAACAGATAGAAATGTATAGAATTCCGTAAAATGGTATAAAAAGTATATATATATCTTGTCTTGACATGGTTCAAATTTGAACGAAAATAGATTAGATGGAAATAAATTTATGATTTAAATATATAGTTGTCTATTAAATTGATTGTTTCATGTTTCAGGAGAAAGATATATATATGAAATGTCAAAAAAAAAAAACTTCAGGAAAAAAAAATCTACAGAATTTAAGATCATTCTGAGATTAGCAAAGTTATAGAAATAAAAATACATCATTAAAGCTAGGAATAACCACCATATAGATACATGTTGTTGAATTTGATAAAGAATTTTAGTAATAAAGAAGAAACCAAAGTAATCCATATAATAATAATAGCTTCAAATGAAAAAGCTATATATGCTACTTCCTGAAAATATTGTAATTAAATCTATCAAGTTTACAAAATATTTGAAAATAATGGAACTCATTATAGATACTGTATATCAAAAGAAAGCAAATAAATTGGCAGAAGTTACAAATAAAATGCTGAGGATGTAATAGGTAAAAGAAAGAATGCAATACTGACAGTTTAAAAGTTTAGTTTTTATAATTGAACTACAGAGAGCCTTGGATTCAAACCAATACATTGAATGTGTGTAAATTACATAAAGGCATTTGACTATAAGCATTTCTTCAAAAAATAAAAGATTTGGAATAGCAAGAGAAAATATTGTCAAAGTTTTTAGAATATTTATCAAAAATCAATAACAATGATTAGAGCACATGCTGATAAGGAGATTAATTCTAATAAGCATGTGCAACAGAATGACTCCATATTTCCAAACAGGCTTTTGTAAATTAAAGTAAGAAGTAAATAAAATAAAAATAAATGGATGTTATTTAAGTCATGCAGATGAAGATGTTGTTTTCATAAGAAAAACTTAAAGCTATAGAAAATGTTCAAATAAAAAACCTAAAGGATGAAAACAAAGAAAGATTTTAAAAATAGATATTAAAATGTCTAAAGTATTGCTACCAAAAATTAACAACATAAAGACTGATATTAATGATAAAATGAGATAAAACAAATTATGGTGTGACTTTGGATTTCAAATACCTAAAAAGGAATTTTTCTTAGAGATAGTCAATCCATGGTAATCCAACTAGACATCTAATTAATGGTAATTGGATTTCTAGCTATTCTTGAAAGTAAAACAAAAATAGTAACAAATAGGTAGCCTTCTCCACTGTTTTTATATCTACGGGGCTAAACATTTGCTCTGAAGTGGGCTATTTAAATAATGAATTGCAAAAATCAAAATATTTTCCCTATGTAGTTTAATGCAATGATAAGAATACCAGACTCTGGAATGTGGGATCTTACGATTGCTCAAACATCCTATAAACTCTCAAGCAATAAAGCAATTCAAATATTTATTTATTCAAAATATCATGACAATTTTAATGCAAATAGAGATATAATGAATTAATCATAGAATTAAATTTGGATAAAATGCTTTAGATAGAAATAACATATATATATATCTGAATGTCTAAAAAAAATTTTTTTACATATGTTTTGTACCAAGTCTCACATAGCATTCATCTCACTATTAATAATTGTATTGACATAATCCACTCTATATTACTTTATTCTAAAGATATAAATATATAAGCATGAACAATGAAATGGCATCAGATGTTAATGTTGATATAAATTTCAAATACTAATTTCAGAGTCATTCAGGAATATTGGATGTGTATCCATCCATTAGCAGTAATTATGTCATTTTCTTTCACACTTTCTATTTACCAATGAAACAGTGAGATTCGTATTCGAATCTCAAGTTTCACCTTTTTCTGTCGTCTCTCACTGACCGGGCTATCCCACCCAAATTTAAACTTTTTGGTATCGAATTGTGTGTGTAACAATATTAAAAATGTATAAATATATGTAGAATTCAACATAAACACGCACACATTTCGATCTCAAATTAAAGGCAATAAATACGGATCAAATAATATAATTTAGATTCCTTTGTAGTTAAATAAATTTTGTGTAATCATAATCATTTATTTTGAATTTTAGAAAGTTCGTATTTGTTGTTTAGTTTAAATTTCGTTAACTAATAATTCTAACAAAATCTGATGCATTAATTAATTAAAGTTAAAATAATTTTATTCCCTTTTGTCTTTGAAAATTTAAAAGCATCGGTCAGTGATAGATAATAAATTAATTATAGCAAAATTCCAAAAGAATGTAATTAACGAATGTAAAGAAAAACAAACAATAGCACAGCAAATTTCTTTTCTAATTAAAACAGCAGAGCATTGATTATCCTGAGGGCAAGATAAATAAAACCTAAAAATATCAACAGAAAAATTAAAAGATCAAGATAAGAAAAAGGAGGCCATCTTAGACTTGCTGGAGACTTGGACTTGAATTTTAGCTTTGCTCTCGAGTGGAGCGTCTAAAATATCTTAAATAAATTAATACTGCAAGGTATGACCGAGTAAGCACCGAAATTATTCTCTACCGGGAGATGGCCCACTATATGCCGAGCTTCACCTTGCCCATCGAAAAACACCAAAATGATCTGCTGCCTGAAATAAACAAGAAAGCCGCTGCTGTTAAAAATCAATAAAACAACATGCCCAGGACAAGAAAGAAAACTTCTAATTACGAACAATCTGCTATTAAACCAATGGACGAAAACATCTTATAAAACAGGTACCTGTGTGTGTATTCCAAATTATAGAGTACTCTAGTAATAATAAGCTATAGCTCATCTCCTATTATTTGTATAACTTCTAAATGTAAAACTGTAATTTTGAGAAACTAAAATTTGAGAATTCATGTAATCTGTAAATTTCTCGCATAATCTAGCTTACCCTCCCTCTATCACTTCTTAGGTGTGTATTTCTTAAATCTACATTTCATTTATAATTATCATTGAAATATTACCTTCTCATAATTATCTTAGTTTTAAAGCTAAATCCATAATCGCTTGAACAGTGAATGCGTGTCGAATTATCATTAATATTTGCTTTTATAAATAACTTAAATTTCATATAAATCGACACGCATTCAAAGAATCAGTTATTGTAATGCAGGGTCTACTCCTCCGTAATAGCTGGCATACTCGCTGTAATAATTCCCTTTTTAGATATTTTTTATTATTAAATGTTAATGAATAATTATGTAAATTTCATTTCTTTGAGAGTCACCAATTTTCTTTCAGTCAACGGTGATAATATTGGGCCGAGTTTGAAATCTAGTTAAATATTACCACAATCTTTTAGATATTATACGTGTTACGTTTTGAAGCCCCGATGGCTCATTCCACGCCGTGAATACTCCGGATTCCCTATGGTTGAATTAAACCCAGTCGTCCTACACAAGCGGACATGATAATGTTCCCGTAGGGCTTGACGACCGTCACGCAGCCAGCTGGCAAATTGCGACACGGACCGCTTGTCCCTGGTTATGCTCATGTGACACCTTACCTCTTCGGGTCGCGGCAGAGACCAACCCGAAACCCTTATAACTTATTCACGGCATTGCAGTTTCAGCGCTGCCATTTTACATCGCCCTTCTAAAGCGTACCACGTGTTCTTTTATTTAGTTTATTATTCTCTCTATCACTCCGCCTCGGCATTCTCTTCGTCATATACTCTCAAATAAATGTTTGCCCTTAGTCGTAAAATAAATATTTTTATTAAATAAATGTATGTCCGCCGTTACTGATGACTCTTGCAGTGCAAAGTATAAATTCCTTACAGCACGCCTTAGAAATACTCACTCGAGAACCCTAGGTAGCTAGATTACGCCTTCATATAAATAAATGCTCCTAATAAATCAATGTATTTTTATATATATAATATTACCAATTAGCTGTTGAGACTTTGAATTTAAAATATGATTAATAACATTAATAATGTTTTCTTTTATTAAATACGTAAATAAATAATTCTAAATATACGTCTGTAGTTAAGTTTTCATTTATTCGATGCCCATTATAGACATTTCCTCGATTATATATATTAATTAATATTCGTTTGATTGTTGGCCAACTCGGAAACAAAACCCATGAATCTCGTGCATCTCCCTGACCACCGTGCCTAAAGAAGTGTTTACTTATGTCGCATCAGAGGCGTTATTCCGTAGATTGTATTGTGGAACCGATAAACTATGTTCGAACTCAGTATTAACGGTGGCTTCACTACTCGATGGTGCTGCTGTTCTGTGTGGTGGTCGAATTCTGCAATATGTTAACGAGATACACGTGTTTTGACTGTTACACCAAAGGATCAAAAAGTGCCTATAAATAGCATATAATTGAAATCACTAAAATATGAAGTTACTAATAGTATCAGACTTTTAGAATAATAAGCAAGTTGATTTGGGTTCAGAATCTTAAGTTGTTAAAACTTTCAAATCTTTATCTTCAATAGTATATACTATTTGAGCAAGTATAAATTTTTATTAATGTCAGTTATATGCTAACTGTAGGCACATTTAACCCTTTGGTAAAAGATGTACAGACTCAAACCTACATTAACAAAAAATACGAACAACTGAAGTTCAATTAATATGATTTATTAGGATTAAATATATTTAATTATATAATATCAATAGATATACTGCCATGTATATAATATCAATTAATGCAAGGCCAAGGTGCTCGAAACTCAACCCACTTCTAACTGTATCCAACAGTCTGCCTCATGAGTTTGTCCAATAATTCTTCCGGCTGTACCAGACAGTTTGCCTTGAGTCAGCTCTGGTCTTAGCAGCTCCCAGTCCTAACATGGACTTGACTCACTGCATAGAACTATAGTGTAATGGCTATAATGGAAACGCTCACTGTTAGCAGTGGTTTCAATGGAGAACAAATACCGTCCCTTCAAAAAGACTATTTATTGCCAGATTCCCAACCTGACTGAAAGCAATCGGATTCAGAGCACATCATTGCCTATTGACCCATACTAACAATTGGCTGTGTTTTATTTATATGTTCACACATTGGTTAGCAGCAATGAATGCTCAATTCTATCAGATAAGGAAGGAATCTGGACTAGTCCACTTCTGGAGGCAAGGTGATATATGGCAAAAGCCAAATCTCATATTATTCCTAGTTTATAGTTAAAATCTGTATCAACACCAGTAATTTACTTATGCTTACATATATGGCTCTATAACTGAATGATATTAACACAGATTACCATTAATGTTAAGCATAAGCTAGCAGTGGTGGTAACTTTTGTTTTACTAAATCATGCTTATTCTGAAAAAAAACAAAATTGGCTATAGTAAGCATATAAATGAGATCATTAGAATTTAGGCATTTGTTGATATAATACTGAATCTAGAGATATATAGGATTAGTCGTAAATCAAAAACTTTAAATTATTAAATCTTTTAAGTTATCTTGATTAATATTAACAGAAATAAACATGGACACTTGATAGATATGTGCAATTCAGTATTTTTCACTGATAAGCCGTTAGTCAAAAACTAGTATGAAGATTTGATTGATACTAACATTTAGTATCTATTAATTAATCAAGAATGCTCAACACATATAGTTCTAGGCTAGAGGGTTATAGAGCGAGTTACTACCATTTAGTAAAACAAATCAGTCTGCAGACTTTATAGCAAAATATGAAAAAATGTAGTATTTCCAAATTAACAAAGCTGGATTAAAAACACCGAGACTGAAAGAGATATGTGTTAAACATATTACTAAAATTATTGCCAATACCTAAAGTTAAAAAAAATCTGATCCACAAAAGGATTGGAATATACACAGTTTCATTCTGCAATAACTCAATGATAGATAGAAATGATAGATAGAAATGATAAAATGGGTATAGGTATTCTTAGCAGCAGAAAACCAAAAAAAAAAAAAAAATCCCAGACAATTGGAGAGAACTGTCTATGAAAAAATTGTTGAGTATAATCTTCAATACTAATGAAAGCTCATAAAAACATAACTATATTTTCTTATTAATATACAAAATAGCAATTATCCATAGAAATACACATTATTATAATGTTTTAAAAAGTATTCAGGTTTTAAAAATAAATTTAAAATGATTTATTACTTTGTAACACAAAAACTTTAGATGAATAAGAATAATAAAATATAAAAACTTCAAAAAATGAAAGAGCAATAAAAATCCTCATATACATATTCTTTTTTTTTTTAAAAATAGACATTTATACATAACATGTTATTTTGCAATTAGGAATTCAGTTCTCTAAGATATCACCTAAAAATTTAAAAAATGTTAAACATATTGACAAAAAATTAAAAAAACATTCTATATATTAAACTTCCACATTAAGCCTTGCTAAATTATTTCACTGATAAACCCATCTTATTAATAATATGCTGAGTGTGTATATAAATTTGCTTTTTCTTGTGTGACAAAATAATGCTCTTGATTTTTTGGCACAATTTTAGAGTGTTCACATTAAAATTTCCTTCCCCATTTCCATTGTCACATTAAGACTTCCCTCCCATTTCCATTGTATGAAAAAATAAAAAACTTTTACTCATTATTGTAATCAGCAAAAATGAATAATGTCTGTGGGTGTATGTAATATGTAGTAAATTAATGCCTTCTGGATTCTTTTAAATAACATTCAGAAATAATTATATAAAATCTGCATCTTACATGAGTTTATAATTTTAAACATACTATAATTAATTCTAGAGAGTAATATTTTCTAAATACTAAAAAAAGATTATGCTAGAGAAAGGCAAGTAAAAACAAATCACAAATAGGTGATTTGGATCAAAGTATTTTAATGATAAAATGGCTGGATTTCATTCCAAGAAAATATACACACATGTATAGTTTGTCACAGAAGTGATTGTTATTGCTTAGAATAAAAGTAAAAAAAAAAAATCAGTCTGGACAATTGAATGAAATTGCTGTGCTCAATTTATTATAATAGCTCAACATCATTTGATTTCCCAAGCAACTGATTAAATAACAAAATAAAAACCATCGACACTTTTATTGTATATATTTTTACTAAACTGACTAAATATATTTTAATAAATTTTATTTTTTTATTCAAGTTTTAATACAGATTGAGTTTAAACTTGCATTATCAAAACATTGTACAAAATGTTAATAAATTTAGAGTAATTTTTTTTCTTTCTATTATATAAAATATTGCACTTACAGTTTTCCCAATTATTTTATATTGCTCAAATATCTTAGTAAAATTACAAATAATATAAGTTTATATATAAGTAAAAAAAAAAATAATAAAATACATCAAAATTTTTATTACAAGTAATGTGAATATACCTATAAACTGCTGGATATATCAATTTCTTAGCAGTTAAAAAGATTATCAAAATTCTTAATAACTGTATAGACAAAATTATTAATAATAAATGTAAAAACAAGAAAGTAATGAAATATTTGTTTTCAGGACAATTATTATACAAGAACTTTATAATACCAATAAATAACTCTTTTTACACATGTAAGCACATAAATGTGAACAAACTTCTTTAAAAAATAAATTAAATTACCTTCAAAAACCAGAATAGTGAATAGAGCAAATAAAAATTAAACAAATATGAAAAAAACAAAAGCCATAAAAATTTTGAAAATAAAAATGTTTTTTACTTAGATTTGCATCAACATTAAAAATAGCATTTTAATATATGCTAAAACCAAATGATTAAAGCAATTTTTCATTAAGGCTTATTCCTACCAAATATGAAAGCATAATAAGATAATCAATGTGCATATCACTTTTTTTTAACAAATATATATAATGCAAATTTAAAATATTTTGCCTTTAAGCTAGTTTTTTTTTCAGGATGATTAAATGTTCACAAATCATTATAAATAATTAGAAACTTAATTCAATATAAAGCTATTTTTGAAGAAGTTTTAATTTCAATCATTTTAAAAATTACAATTTACATATAGTAAATAATGATTTTTCAATTTTTACAAAAAATAAAGAAAGAAAAAGAAAATATTGTCTCATTGCATGAATCATATTAATAAGCCTTAAAAAAATAATATCCTCAAAATTATTTATTTTTGTTATCAGTTTAAAAAAATCCACATTTTTATAATTAGTTTATAAACAAAAAGAAAAAGTAAGAAAGATAATCTATTCAAAAAAAAAATTGGTTTGAGCATATTCTTAGAAACAGATTTTCTGAAAGTTCATTGAGGAAATTAAATAAAAGGAAAAATCTTAGTAATTAAAAAAAAAGGAAAAATCTAATTTTTCAATAACAAAAAAAAACTACTTTACAAATAAAAAGAGAAAGCAAAGATACTTATTTAAAAAAAGTAGTTTAAAAAAATTAAGACTTCTATGACAAGAAAATGTTTTTTAGTTTGTATGAAATATTTTTTTGTCTTCAACTGACATGTAATTGTAAAATCAGCTATACATCCTCATAAAATGAAATAATTTTTAGTGGGTTTTTCTTATCACTTTAATTTCTGGTGTGTGTTTTTATATGTGAGTGTTTAGAATTTTGACTAAAATATCATTTTCATGCTTACTTTTTATTTAAACTTTAGAATTTTCTAATACAATTATTATTTTTCTAAAAAAAACAAAAAAACAAAAGAACAAATAAAATTATGGTTTAAAAAAAAAAATTACCAGTAAAGTAAAATGACAGCCATAGTATTTTATTTAATATCACTTGCTAAATATACAGAGATTGAGAATAATTAATTCCATAATCTTTGCATCACAGAATATCTTTCTACTGTCTTCATAAATTCTGGCAAGCTATCTGACATTCAAAATTGAATAATGCATTTAAAAAATGTTAGTCTATAATCCAAATTTTCTAAAGAATAAAATTGTATATCTTGTTAAGGGTGCCATAAATAGTATACAATACTATTTTAAAAAAATAAAGACCATAATTAAATTTTCATCCAAATTTAATTTGCACATTATAATACTTAAGAAACTTATTTGAGTATGATTTTGGAGTTGCTTTGTTGAACTTAAAACTTTTAATTCTCATTGACTTGGACAATAGCTGCTTTACAAACATATCATTATAAATTAACAAGACATATTAATTAATTCTACATATTTAAGTGTTTTGCCAAGTAGAAAATTTAGAAATAGCTTTTCAATTAATAACAAATATTAATTATCATTAAATCATTAAAATGTATTATATATGATAAATCTTTGATAAGTATGGTTTTAAAGCAGTCTTGCATTTACTAAAGTTTGTATTTTCAAATTCATTGGTTGATATCTAGAACAGTAAAAATAATAAACCATAAAAAAATATAAAAGTTCAAATAACATAAAATACGATATTCATGATATGGGATGGAGGAGGAAACATTGTATGATATTTTTCTGAAAGAATGCAATTAAACTTTGTGAATTACATATTTTTATAGCATTATATATATATAATATTTAAATAAAATGTAAGATGCTATTCATTATCATTAGTATACTATAACTTATAATAACCAAAAATAGTACCATTACATTCTGAAAAAATCTTTGAAGACCTCATAATTCTTTTTCTTTTTTTACATTCAAGCCTCAATGTATCATATCCTAATAAAAAAATTATTGTACAAAAACATTTTTAAAAAATAAGATACTAAAATCTTAAGTTAAAGTTGTCAAATTTTTATTCGCTCACACTACCACATATTTATACATTGTAGAGTAACAAATAATTTTTAACTATAGTTTTAATTTTTAATTATGAAAGCTCCCTTTGAATAACAAAAAGAAATCTAAATCAAAGTCATCAATAAATAAAGAAATATGTTAGTTTTTTTTTTAAAAAAAAAAAAAAAAACTTTGCATTATGCAATTTAATATGGTAAAACTGTAAAAATTTGATGGCCAATTTAATTTTTAAAAATGGCAGGCCTAGTACAGGTTGAGTATCCACAATCCAAAATCAGCAACATTATTTTATTTTTATCTAAGCTATTTATATTATTCTTTTTTCTTCATTTTTAAACAAATCTTACAATATTAGTAGTTGGAATTCTTAACATAATATTTATTTTTTATAAAAAATTCATGACAATTTCATCTAGTAATAATGTGTATATATATATTACTAGCTTAGTTTCAACACAATTTATTAAGCTAATAATAATTTTTTGTGTTTATACAAATATAATAATTATTATTATTATTACTACTATTACATCTAGACTAGAATACAATGAATTTGTAGGAGAAAATTTTAGTTTATTACATTTACAGTTTTGTTTGTAAATATTTGAAATAGAAATGTTTCTAAAAGTGAATTTTTCTCACTTTTTAACTTCATTATATTCTTAAACCAATTACTTTCGGATTAGGAATACTCTATGTTACAATATTACTGTTTTATGTGTGTATACACATATGAATTAAAATGTGTATGCAAATGATATACAGGCACACACACACAAATAACATATTATAGACAAAAGATTTTTATACAAGATAATATAAGTACATTTATATAAGTTTGACATTTTAAAATAACATCTACTTAGATATTCAAATTAAAAAACTTTAAATAACTTAAGGAGTAGAAAATAAATGCAATGTACCCAAGATAAATACTTATTATTGTCATGCTATGTTTTTAATACTAATATATGTATAGACTAAAGTCATCCTCAGGCATTTTATTTTTTTTGGAAAGTTTCAACATACTAAAGCCTATAAAAATAAATGGTGATTTTTGACACTTTTTTTAAAAAAATTGTATAGATAAATTACCATTAATCTGGAATCCATGATTCTAAGAGTTTTTTTTTTCTTTAAATATTGAAAATAGATCTTTTAACTTCTCATTAAAAATCCAAACTCTAACAAAATAGTATAAAAAATATATCTTTTTTTTTTTTTTTAGTATAAAAAAAAAAAAATAGACCACTTACTACAATTAGATTTGAATGTGTTGTTGTTGTTGTTTTTCAATTCTATTTGTAAATGTGTGTATAAACTAATTTATTTAATGTAAAAGTTTAAATATTATCCTTGAAATTTTGATTGAATAATAGATGATTATGAATAATAGATATTTGGATTAATGATATTCTACCTGTATTTTAAAAATGAAATAAAAATAAACATACTCAACATTCAATTTTTCTTTCAATTTTTCCTCTTTTTTAAAAAAATTTATTACAAAAATTAAAAACTAGTGTATTTTGTTGTTTATGAAAGACTTTCGTTAAAAAAACAGCAAATGACAAAATATTGCAATTAATTTGGGGGTTTAATTTTAGTTTTGGTAAGTATTCATCTTATTAATAGGTCACATTGACATTTACAATGTAATAATTTGAGGAGGAACCCCCACAAAAAAGGGGGAGGATATTAAGACTAACTGTATAACCACCAATATAAAACAAATTATTTGTATTTAATTTTATTTTGTAGATTGTCTAATATTATGGTTTAATTTTTGCCTGCCATCTCCCATGTCATTGATACACATTCAAAAAATTACATACAAGAAAAGAAAAACAATGCTTGTTTATTTTTTTCTCTTAGCATTTTAATAATTAATTTTTTTTTTTTATTTATGTTAATCACATAAACATACACACACACGCGCGCGAAAAAAATCTATTTATTAATTGGTGACATACTTAAAGTATATATATACATCTCTATGAATGGACAAATGCGTGTGTATATACACAAACATAAATATTTATGTAAATGAAAATATATACTTATGTAAATGTTTATTAACTATTAAAAAGTTTGAGGTTTTTTTTTTTTTTGTTGCTTCAATTTGCCCCCTCCCCCCTTCCAAAAATAAATAGTTTCCAATAAAATGTTTTATTTATTTTCTATTTTAAAAATATAATTTTTTTCATTTAAATGTTTGTGTGTATAAATATATACATATGCATATGAAAAAACCTCAGGGCATAGTGATTTATATTTGCCCTCTATATCAATGCTCTATTGTTTTGAAATTAAATTAAGGCAGAATGTGAAGAAAAAATTTCAGCAAGTAGTCTTAGAAAAAAAAAAAAATCTGGCATGTTTAACATGGCCAATTGAGATAACCAACTAAAATTACTCTTTGCTTAAGCATAAAACAAGAGTGAAAAGCCACTAAAATTCTTCACCACAAAGCAATTGGAAAGCAGGATAAAACTCATTTTCTTCACTATTCTTTATGGGAAGAAAGGATGATTGCGACGTTTTTGGTCCTGCAGTGGAACTATTTAATACTGCTTTAACTTTTATTTTACATATATATATATCAATGAGAACTCAAAAATTTTGAGTGACTTTTAATTTAAAAAGCAAGTGCATTTCATCATATTCTGTTAATCTAATTCTAGAGTAATCAAAAAATAATTTTGTCTTTTTACTCAAAAAATAATTGTTTTAACTTTTTAAAATGAAAGTTCTTTTTTCTATGTGTGTGTGCCAGAAGAAAAATGTTTGTAAACATTTCATTTGCAGCCGATTTCAAACAATTTGAGGCTAAAAAAAGAAAAAATCATGACATTTCATTATTGAATAACTTTTTAATAACAAATGTAATGAAGCTAAGTGCAGAAGAAGATCAAAAATAATTGTATATTTTACCTAAATAATGTACATGTATATATAAAAAAAAAAAAAAGTATAATTCTATCATAGTTGTATACACAAATTACCAAATACTTTTTACAATTTGTTGCTGCTTATAAACACCAAATATGTATGTATAATAGATTAAGTATGTCAAATACATATATTTTTATATAAAAAAATTTCAAATTAAAGGAAATTTATATAATCGATTGATTTTTTTTTTTTTTACATATGCATTCAATTTGATAATTACAACAAACCTTTTAATCTTTGATTTTAATAATTGTACAGAATAAAAAAGAATCTACTGGAAAAAGAAATTCTTAAAAATTTGAAATATTTGTTGTATAATTTTGAATAAATATGTTTGGCATATAGATAAATTCTTTCTATTTTACATTTTATACATTTCTAAAATTTCAAAAAGATCAATTTAAAATGTGATAAACCATTACCCCATTATTTTATTCCAATTTCATGTGTATATATAGACTAAGTACCCATTTATAGGTTAAAAAATATTTATTAAATTCAAATTATAAAGATGGATGTGTAAAAATATATAAATATATATGATAAAGATATGATATTTAACTTTAGCTGCCAACTTACAAAAAATTAGCTTCCTTTTATTAAATTTTAGAATTTTTTTTAATATAAAATTATTTCATAAAAGAACTGGGTTCTTTGTGAGTTACTTCAGAAAGTAATTAATTTAAATGTTTATCAATTCATTGTTTATATATTATTATAAAACATTAAATATAAGATATGCATTAAAAACTATTCAGTTGAATTTTACAATCACTAAAAAAAAATAGGATTAGGCAACTGGACATAAAATTATAAAGCTTAGAATGCACAGCAATTACAGTCGTATTTAGGTTAAGTACTACTTTTTGACAAAAATCTAATCTTCCCCTTAACCATATAAAAACAAACAAAATTACTGCCAAATCGATAAAATCATGTTTATAAATCGATTTTTGCTTTCTCTTAATATATTTATGACATGAAGCACTGTGCATCAAACAAAAAAAAACAATACCAATTTAAATGTGTGTGTGCATATATATATATATATATTTGTATATTCAAAGGTAGCAATAAAATACAATATTAGAAGTGTTCCATTTAAAAATACAAATAGTAATTATCTAATGCAACAAATATGTAAATCTGAACTAAGTGTCAAAAATATTCACATATGATTTCAAAAATTACACAAAGCATAAAATAGTTACAACTTTATATTTTAACCACTTTGTCAGATCTTTAGAAATAAAAACTGAGATAGGTGCAAAATTATTGTCTTTTCTTTTTAATTCATAGATGGACTTAAAAATAAAAAAGAATCATTTAAAAAATTGAAAGGCAATAACAACTGATAAAGGAATGATCCAAGTGATCACATTCATTGCTGTAGCTTCCAATATATATATCTGTTTTTTTCTATACATACATTATATAAATAAATTTAATTTCTACCTCTTAGACCGAACTTTTTTTGATTTAGGTATGACTGAAAAATTCAATGGTTCATTTTGGCTGCAAGAGTCACTAGATTCATTGACATTTAATAATTTCTGTTCTTGAGAACTGTCCAGAGATGGAGAAGCTAAAGTAGGATAATAAACTGAATAGTTTTGCGATGGTACCTGACATGAGGGCACTTCAGGTGTTAAAAGAATACCATAACGCCTTCTAAAGTTTTTGTACCAACCTTTACTTGCCTTGAAAGTATTAGAATTATCATTTTCAACCAATGCATATAATTCCTTGGCTTTTTCCATTATCATTTGTCTTTTAAGGACATACCCCTGTTGAACTTGGCGTTCTATCCACTGTAATAAATAATCTTCCATCACAGCACTCTGTGGTTTTCTTCCACCACCATCTAATTTTCGCCTATTACTCAAGGATAGTTCTTCCAACCGATTTTTGTTTTTACGCCATTCTCTAATTCGTTTGGAATGTACACCATAATGCTGAGCTGCAGATTCATTGTTGTGATCTTCTGCAAAAGCGATGGCTTCCAGTTTCATTAAAACATCATAGGACTTGCGAGGTCGCATGCTGACTGGTACTTCTAACACATAGTCCATATCTGGCATTAATAAGTGGTAAATAAATAATTATTTGGAAATTGATAAAATAATTATTGATAGTTTAAATTTTAATTAAAATACTTTTTAAAAGCAATGCAATTTATTTTTAATCTTCTTAACATTTTTATTTTTTTTATAATATTATTATTAAATGTTAAAAAGATTTTAAAAAAAAAATGCCAAGATCAAAAATTTCTATATACTGTAAATTCCCAAAGCAAACCGTTTAATCCCATACTTTTCCTGATTTTTCTTTTATAAAAATTTTGCAACCAAATACCACCACCTCCACAATCCCTTCACTTTTTTCACATGTTATATAAAAATTGTCCATACCCCCCCCCCCAATCTTTAGTTGTTTTTTTTTTTTTACTTAGTTGTTCAAAATGTTTTCTTTATTTGATTATGCAATCATGAATAAAGTTTTTAAAACATTCTTTCTAAAGTTATTAATAAAAATCTATTTAATAATTATTCATTATATAATCTAAATGAATAATTAATTATACCAAATAACTTTTATTTGCAAGTGTTTTGTTTTATAAATTGTACCACTTGGCTTAATATTGATTAAATACAATAAATAATAATTTCTGAATTTACTTTTTATTTAAAATATTATTTTATAACATAAAAAGTCAATATATTTTTTTTAGATCTCTTTTATGAAACAGGTGGTTGCTTTTAAAAATTTTACAGTATACAGAAAATATATATATCAAAAAGCCATTTTAATTTTAAAAAAATTAAACCTAAAAATAATAAGTAAAATGATTTACCTAATAATTATATCTTGTTATACAAATAAAATGAATATAATTTAAAGATAAAAAATACAAAATTTAAAATGTTGCATTATTTTACTATATAGATAATACATAAATCCATGTTTTACATAGCCATCACCTAAAGAATTAAAATATTTAAAAAACAATTTTTAATCATGAGTAAAATTATTAAAATTTTCATAAATATATGTGAGTATACATGCATAAAAATTCTATTTAAATTTATGTGTATTAACATTTAAATGAATAAAAAATTACTTTTTAAACACACAAAACTATTTTTTACTAAAATACACCAGACTTGAGCAATACAAAAACTATATATATATATGTTTATTCTTAAATGATAGGTTATTAAATTACATAAACTTGAAAGGTATATCTTCTTTTTCTTTCAATATCATAAGATTTATGAATAATTTCCTATTCTGAAATAAACCTTTGTTGAGCAATTATTCAATTATTAATTTTTTTCTAAATTTATTTCAATATTTAATTTTGAAAAATATATATATATATAAATTTATTTATTTATTTATTTTTTAATGTTAAAAATCTAACACTAAAAAAAATTTCAATGAGTTTTGTTTTTATAAAATGCAATTTATTGATTATTTACAATGATATTTATAGATTTCAACATGTTTTTGCCCCATTTTTAAAATCATATTATTTATGCAATATAGTTTGTTTTTTTAATCTTAAAAAAATAATAATATAAAAATTAATAAAACTAGTTAAATTGGAAAATTATAGTTTAAAATTCACTATTGCCTAACAAAATAAAAAAATTTGTGATATAAATACATATAATAATTTCACTAATTTTGCTAAATATATACGTAAGTACATTCAAAAATTCAGTCATGACTATTTTATTAAGTAAAATAATGAATTTATTTTGTTACTTTTTTTGGAAAATATATACACAATTTTGTCTTTGTAAGTTGAATATAAAACATTTATATCTAGATAATTTGTTTAGTCATAAATTTAGATGACTTCTGATGAAGATGTAAAGTGCTGAATAAAAGTGTTCAAAAATTTAAAAAATCCAATAATTTTTTTTTAAAAAAATAGCCTAATTGAAAACTTAATTACTAATTCTACTTGGGCTTAAAAATTGTAATACAAATATCGAAACTAATTATAAATTAATGTTAAAATATATTTAAGGGGAAAAAACTACCAATTTGTCATTCATTTTGACTTGCTATTTTTAATAAAAAGCTATTGGAAACAACTATTGTTGAATTTAATCAAAAGTTAATTAATTTGATTATTATAAAAGTTAATGTAGTAATAACATACTCATGTAAAATGGTTATTATCTCCATAAATTTAATACTAAAAAAAAGCAAAATTGTCATTCGTAATGTCATTTGAGTTCAAAATACTAAAGTGCTTCTAAAAGTATATTTCAGAAAATATAATGTAATTAATAAAAACTAAATAAAAATAATACATTGAGGAATGAGTATCTCAAGATATCAATGATTAAACACAACTATCACAATAATCAATATTTGATGTGCTTAAAATCACTGTCAATTATGATTTAATTTTTGATAATGACGAATCATCTGTACAACATAAGAAACTAGAAATAATCTCTGTAAAATTAATCATGGAAGCAAAGAGCGCATTAAACATATAAGAATGCCAATTTAGATTTGAATACTGATATAAAATGATGGATGCACTGATAAAACAAAAAAAACTTGAAAAAAATCCCAAATGTTTGCTTAAATGTTAGTCTTTTTTTTATTTTATAGTTTTCATTATTTTTTGATTCCTACATAAAATATTGTGTAAATAATGCCATTTTTCCATAGTACACATAGCCTTTCTATGACTGTGGAAAAGACTTTTGTGTAAGTTTAATTGTAGTGATTTTTTGGTACTAATCACTATGCTAGGCTAGCTGCTTGGTGGCATTCTTTCTCTGCTAAAAACACACAATTATATCAATCCGGGGCTGACGATTTTTAAATTAAATTATTTTTACATTTTCTCCGACTTTTATTAAAAAAATTTTCCCCCCAATTTGTTGGACTTTTATTTAAAATATTTGTACATTTTCTCCACCTTTTTAAAAAATATTTTGACATTTGATACGACTTTTTTTACTAATATTTTGACAACTTTTGACATTTGATGACTTTTTTTACCAATATTTTGACATTCTTGTAAATCATTTATGATACAAGATTTGATTCAAATATTTGTACATTTTCTTTTCAAAAATGACATTGTGTCATGCAAATAAAGCCAAAAATAAATCCGTATAGTCACCGTCTTTTAAAAACAAAAAATCAAATGAAAGTTGAACAAAGTCAAAAGTTTTGATCTTATTTGTCGTCACTGAAACAAAAGATAGAGTCAAAAGTTATTTTTTGGTTTGTTTTTAATTTTTAAAAAAGGATAGTAAAAATTGGTTTTCAAAAAAAGTTTTAGTAGATCAGTGGTATACAAATAAAGCCAAAACAAAAACTGCCATATAGCCAAACCAAAAAAGCTGCCGTATATTTTGTAAAACAAAAAAAAAAACAAAAGTTGAAAAAGTCAAAAGTTTTGGTCTTATCTTTTTAGGGGGGTGGGGACAAATAATTTGTCGGCACTGATCAAACCAAGTTGATGATTTCCAAAACACAAGTAATTTACATGGCTTTTCGCATGAATTCTGGGAAAAGGTGCTTGGCTATCGGCTTTTGCAATTTTTTCCACCTTCCAAAATTTGTAGGGAAGCCCGGTGACGGTCTTACAATGATTAGTATCAAATAGTATGTCGGATAGGGGGTAAGATCTCTAATTAGAATGCATATTACAAGATATGGCTTCTTGAATTCCCTACACCCTCACATCATACGATACTGATCTGTTAAGTGTGCGTATTTGCAGTGTTGCGAAGCACATTAGCGGGCCATAATATTTGTGTGCAACACCATATACGCCTGGCAGCGACTACTATGAACAGTACTGTTCTATAGGCTTAAATTTCTCTGCAAAAGCCCTGAAATATTGGGCCATGTAAACGGCATATTTCTGGGTTTTTAGTCGAGCAAGAACGCCACCTAGATGGCTGGCTGGCGAACCAATTAGTACCGATTTTGTTTTTTTAAAAATAGTTTTACCCCGATATATGATAAGTTTATATGATGATTCATCATAGTGATCGCCATCAATTTCTATCCACTATTTTGATTTACAATTACTAGGTATTATGATCTTTAAAAAAAAAATTCAAAACTTATTTTTTAAAAAAAATAATAACCCACCATTTTTTTCCCCAAATGGGAGAATTTTGTAAAATTAATCTTATAGCATAATGATTTCATTAAAACTACTTCAACAGAAAGTGGTGCCAATCATGCTAATTATACATATACAATATTATGTCTTGATTATAGAATTAAAACACAATTAATGTAATTTATTTAACTTTCATCCAGTGTACTTGCAAAATAGTCAGTGCTTTCATTTATGATATATCTGAAGTAAAAAAAAATATTAAACATCTAAACAAGCAAAAAAATAAAATATCACTTTCATTCCTATAGTAAAAAATTAAAAACCTATTTTGATCATGTACTACATAAATTGTATTAACATTGAATTTTATAATGGGTATATTAGCTAAACTATATTCATTCAATCAATTTTATTGATTAAAACTCTTATGAACATTATTTTGTCTGCAGCAAAAATATGATTACTGTAATTGTAAAATACAATCATTATAATTGTTAACTATTTAAAAAAAAAAAATACTTCATATATTATGCAACTAATAATCAACTTTATATAATCAAAAATTATTTAAACATAAGTTTAAAATATTTGCTCAATTTTAAATCAGTAATCTTGTAACTTATTTTTGACATCATAAGCATAAAAAATATAGTAACAACAACAAAAAAAGGTAATACAGCATCGATTGATCCACACCATAAGATGGCGCTGTTGCTAGTGAAAAACGAATAGATTTAACGTTACCGGGCTGATTTGATTATTATTATTTTGTAATGTTATCGTGTTTTTTTGGGGGGGTTGGATTTTTTTTTGGACTGTATTTTCTTTTTTTTTTTAAAATAAATAAATTGTGATTTAAAATTTATTTTTTTAAAACCTTTTTCCTTTTTTTTTTAAAAAAAAAAAAAAAAACTTGTTTAACAAAATTGGATTACGGTCTTTTTTTTTTTAAAGTAACTTTTTTTTTTTCGCTTTTGATTACAGTCTTTGTTTTTTAAAGTAACTTTTTTTTTGTGCTTTTTTAAACAACTTTCATATATATTTTTTTGGGGGTTCATTTAACGTGTTTTTATTCATAAAAACAACAATTACATCAAAAATTAATTTATATATTTTGAAAAATTAATGATGGGTCTTTACATATTTTGGATGTCTTTTAAAAACAAACAAGAACAAAAATTGATAATTTGGTAACTACAGTAAATGCATTTCATCTAAGATGGCACAGAACACGTCTTGATTTTTTTTCTGACGTCTCCATAAAAATTTGGCTATATAATTATCGACATCTTCTCTTCTTGTGCCTCGTGTTCTTTTGTTTCGCCACTTGAGACAACCCCAAAGACGTTCAATGTGATGGGTATGCGCACCAATGTCAGGGTCCACAAAATTATATTTGTGATTGACTGTCGAGTGGTGATATCCGGAAGCCTCCAATGCACAAGTTGTGTATCCTTTCCAGCAATAAGAATAGATCGTGGAACCAGGCATGATGTTCACATGCCTTACTACATTCTCACACATTTGTAATTCAGCTGCCATACACTTTACTGTGAGCTCATCCCGGCTCCAGTAATAGATTAGATGTAACGCTTTCAAAAAAGACATTCGGCAGCCCTCAAACCACGTTCCATGATGGATGGACCACCGTCGACATTGCCACGATTCACATTCCATTTGACAGGGTTTACTATGCCTTATCATCATTAAACTACCACAAAGGCAGTTCTTCTGGGTGAGGAGAATATTTCTCTGTTGAAGGCCACCGCATCTGCTTCTGTAGTAGGCAAATCTACAAATCGAAACGCCGGACAATCGTCTGCCATTGAAATGTTTTGATCTCGAAAAAGTCTCGGAAAGTGCGCGACTTGATCGTGAACTTTGCCGAATTGTGACTAATATTCCTCATTTCCTGAATTCTGACCCCTGACAATGAAACCAGGGGCGTTTGGAAAATCGTTACAATTTTTACAAACCAAAATAACAAAAAATACACCCAAGCCAAAAAAAAAGTTATAATATACTTTTGGTCATTCAAAATAAAGACACCTTCACATCATACGCTGTACAATAGTTAAGAGTAATGTCTATAGAGAGTCTTGCATACCCGTCGCTAATAATGTTCGACATACTAGAGATGTTGGGGTAATAGGTGCACTTCAACATCTTTAGCGATTGAACAGTTTACAGGCCGTAAGATCTATGAGCAGCCTTGTAAACAGCATATTTATGTGCTTTAGTGAAGAAACAGCGCCATCTTATGGCGTGGATCAATCGATGCTGTATTACCCAAAAAAAGATTTAATCATTTACATTATTAAAACTACATCAATCCAACTGGTAAATTATATTTATTTATGTAATTTTTACTTAATTTCCATTCCATTTATGTAAAATAAATAAATTTGAGAACTGCTGCTTTAAAAAAAAAAAAAATTAACAGCATTGCAAAAAAATTCAGTTTTATTGATTAGATATTACAAAAAAAAAAAAACTCTAATAACAGAACACAAAACAAATCAAAAATAAATTTTAAAATGTGCATTATGGCTACTTCATTTTTTTTTCCTACATGCTTTATTCAGAAAATATTCTTCGGCTACATAAGAAGCAAAATGGCAGACTATCAATAAAAAAGTTATATATTATAACTAAAATAAATTTATGGCAAAAGGAATTTATGGAGAACCAGCTACAACTTATATAAATTGGCCATTCACGTTGTAGCCAAATATAACAAAATTAAATTCATCCACGTTGTGAATCAAATATAACAAACGATTGGACGAGTTTACAAATGTAACATATTATCGGACAGTTTTGCACATCCTCGTTCTGGATCAATTATAATATTTCTTTATTTCAGCTCGGGTGACCACACTATGCTTTAATTATAACCTATAATTGAAACTATCTGGCATTCAAACACTTGCGGCTAAGTTGCATGCCAATTGTAACGTTTTAAGGATGGATCGATGGATGCTTCATCATTCCCAGCCAACACTATTTCTAAAGCCTACTGGGATGATGATGGTATAGAACATCTATAATTTTATTTGCCAGGGTGCCAAATTGCAACTTTAATAAAATATTGAAGTTAAACCTCATTTCACTAACTTATCAATAAATTTCAGCAATAATATTTAATGAATGGGTTAATAAATAATCAATCAATTAAGAGACCACTGAGAATGTATTAAAATTAATAATATTAATATTCTTGGAAATTCTTGGTTATTCTCAGCACACTCCCCATTCACTATCATTAAAGTCACAATTAAAATTTTGTTCCGATTACAAATAGTTCTAGATCCATTTCCACCTTCCTGATCCACCCCTATCATCCTCACCTTCATAGGTCTATTGCACTATTATCTCTTTTACTTATTAAATTTTCCATTATGCTAGCTCATTTCTCCCATTACAATCTCTTCTCAGGGTTTTTAGAACAATAAGGTGTGGAGCTCGAACAAGCTGCGATAGATTGTTGGTGATAAACACCCCTCTCATGATCACCTCCAAGATGATCTTGGCTGTCTTTAATGTAGTTTAATGTCTATTTACATTAAAGCCTGGATAATTTAAGCTTATCAAATCTTTTAGAAAATAACATTATTAACATTATTCACAATTAAAGTAAAATTATAAATAAGTGCTTTTAGACAGGTGTTTGAATACAACGGAAGGGGAAAGGATTTTATGCCCATACACTGCATCCACTATCATTCAATAACCATCCCTATTCACAATTTATACTTCAACTATATTAAATTATTAGGTCATTTTGAGTATTGCCGTGCTACATAAGCTCGGAAAATTAACCATTTTAAATAAATCTTACCGGATATTATTTACAAAAGTAATGATTCAACTATTAATAATAATATTGATGTATGATTGGATTTGAGATGTCTAGATTATAATAACCCACAAAACATTGAGACGTACGCAAATTTTTATTTAAAACAAATTTTATTGACATACTACAACTCAATACATAATATATACATTCACTTTGATAACTCACATGGCTTTCCCCTGTTCTACAACCGTATTATGATATAAAAAAAAACTAAACAAATAAATATCCCTAAATCAATAAATAATGTCAAGAGGTTTTAAACTATACATATTCATTTTTAATTATTAGGGAATCAGGATTACCATTGAGTAATATTAATATCAGACAGTTAAAATATTACATACCTTCACATCTATTATATTTTTGTTCTCATTTTTATCCCAGACATAGCGAACATTAAATTTCTCCCCCCAGTGTTTAATGCTTTTAGCTACTGATTTGTTTCTAAGGATTATGCTTCCAATCATAAAATGTAATAATTTTATTTAATTATTTTAATTTAATATTCCCTGCCCCATGCTCAACAATAGATATTTTATGTATGGTGGGACTAAGTTAATTTTGGTTACTTTCAAATGTCAATGAATCAGTATCTAGCTCAATCATCATAATATGTGCATACACACTATATTCATGTTCTTATGACAATAATAATAATATTTTAGTAATATTACCTTTCCAGCGAAGTTCTCAGCTGGCTGAGGATATCTTTATTAAATAATTTTAGATACACATTGCTCACAATATTCGTAGGTTTTATTTAACCCTTAAGTTGAATAGTTATTGACGTTATTACTCTTGGCTCTTATTGATAAATTAAAATGTATCAAGAAAACAATGTTCAAGTACACCAATCGCACGCACACTACCAGCACTCATCCTGACATCAAATTGAGTTTGCGATCCTGTATCCAACCTTTATAAGTAATGTTTATTAATAGCTATATTTCATACACCCGTAACGAATATCAACATTAACATGAGGCAAGCAGTGACCCGAATAAGAGAAAACCTTTTCACTATGGTTGAAATATGCTAGGATTTTTATCACTAGTCATATAAAGAGACTTGGGTTTACCTATCACCTCTGGCCATCAACAAAGAAATCATCTTACAGTGTAGAAAACAACTAAGTGGAAAAACTCTTCCACTGTGTTTAAATACTTTATAAATATAGTATAAATATCTTAGGGAGCGAACTAAACTAAGACTCCACTAGCTTGGTGGGGACTCGTTATCCACCCACAAATATACAGGTCTATCATCAATTTGTACAAGTAAAACTTTCATATCTACATTACTCATGCGAAATAGTACACTGGAACATGAGCCAATAATATTTCCAAGTCTTAATTAGCTTGTATCTAGCTTTAACTTTATTTAACTTTATGATAATAATAATAAGAAGAAATGTGCATTAAAATTTCAAAACTACGTCTCTGCACTTTTATAGGATAATGATGATATTTTAGCCCAACAATCATGCAACCTTCATAAAACATAGCACTAGGTCTAAGCACTCAACAAAAATCCCTGATCCAATTCAAAAAACATTTCCCACAACAATATCTCTCACTCTTATCATAAAAAAATATAATGTAAAGCATTTAAAACAAGGCACATACAGAATGATTTGACATTAATTTCATCTACCCCTAAATGATAATAATCATAAAAGCATTTAACAGGCACATACAAAATGACTTGATATTAATTTCATCTATCCCAAAAAAAAATAATAATAATAATAATAATAATGATGATGATGATGATGAAAGCATTTAATAGGCACATACATGGATTAATTTTAAGTGGATATATATGATAAATAATAAAAAAAAAACTTTTCCTCTCTTTTTTTTTAAAAATTAAATGTTCTACATGAATAGCAATAATAATAAAAATATACTTAAATAGCTCTCCGGGAATGTCCTTTAGATTTCTGGTTTCCATTTTTCCTGTTTTTTGTTTCTTTGGCCTGTTTGTGTGCACACATGACATTATGTAGAAAGAGTCCTTATGATTGAGTTCGATTCCTATGCAAAAAGGTATAAAGTTTTTATGCTGCTGAGAAGATTTCCTCATTTTGGTTTCTGTGGATTACAGCTGAATAGAACTTGTTTTAATTTTTAAATATGTAAGTCCACTTCTTGTTGTATTTTTTTTAATTCACTTAATATTCATACTTAACGCTTTATATGAAATTATAGTGTTCAGATTTAATGCTTTATATACGAAATCAAAATTTTCTTATTTTCTATAGTTTAAATTTCACCCATTTGCCGATATCTGATAAATTAGTGGAGACAATCATAACATTGATTAATTTCCGGGGATTTGATGTGCACCTAACTTAAACTTTACTCGAGAGTCATTTCTTTTTCCATATTATTAAATTTGGCAAAGTTTTGTTTTTCAAGAGACAGAAAAAATAATTAACAACAAACGATTTTCTTTTTCTTAAAAAAATAAATGTTTCTTTTTAAACCTATGACGAGAGAACTTGCAAGAGAGATTCAGATAGAGCAGCTAAAGTTACAGCTACAGCTATCCACCTCAACACAAGACAGAGCTCTTTATAGTGTCTGGCTCTCTTCACTCTCTCCCCCCAACATGACCTTCAACCGACCCTTCAAATGTCCGGTCAATCTGTTTTCCTGATTAATTGCCCATTGTTTCTTTTTCTTTCTGGTTATCTTAACCTTTCTGACCTCTTGAAAAACCATCTGCATTCTAATAGATAATCACCAATTAATTTTAAACTTAAATTCCTGTGCCATAGAGACATCATTAAATCCCTCTAATGATTTACTTTAGTAACTCTACTCTGTGAGAATCTTTCCAAAGAACAAAACAAATGAGAGAAAATCTCTCCCCCCCCTTTACTTTTTCCTTAATAATAAAAAAAAATGTATAGCAGCCCAACTTCAAACCCAGAATCTTGACCGAAATTTTGACTGCTAAAAATAAACTATTAAAACTTATTAATTTCTTCTTTAGAGAAGTTCCTCATGCACGGAATAATTATTAAATTGTGAGCTTTATGATTAAAATCCACAACCAGATTAAATACACACACACTATACTCATATATACAATTTTAATTAAATAAACTGTTTAATATTCTAATCCTTAATTATTTTTTATTTATTTTTTTTACAATTTAATTTCATGAATTAATTAGTTCTAACTTGTCAGTGTAAAACTATGACTATCTATTTCCACTCTCTAAAGTAGTTTTATAAATCGCACATCCCCCTCTCTTCTTTTCACTCCAACTATTAAATGATGTATAAATATTGCTTATCTAATAAATTATATCTTTAATATTAAATTGTCCCATAAATTAACATTAAATAAAACAATATTTTGCCCAGAAATCTTCTAATGACAAATGTTTAGATTGCCTACCAAGTAAAACGTATGCAGCAATCCCTATGAATGTGAGTTCAAACCTAGCCTTGGCTAAAAAGTTTGTCATTGAAGAAAAATATATATACAAACTATGAGGAAAATTTTTATTAAACATTATCTCCACATATCTAATTCAAAAAAATGGAGTCTTGGCCAAACCCAAGGGCTACAATATATATATTTAATTACAGCTACAGAAATGTTTTATACAGTAAATTACTGACAAATTAGTATTGTTTTTAATAATATGCTTAGTAAAATATTTATTCATTAATCAATAATTTTTTTAAGCTTCAATTTTTTAATTGGATTTTTATATATTGTGAATTTAAGGTAATGAATTAATTTTTCCCCCATATAAACTCATTATAATTGCTTATTTTGCAAGATTTGGGTTTACGAGTTATTTTGAGGAACAAAGTGAGCTCCTATCCAGGATAAAGATGTCTTTATGCAATTGATGGACTATGAAAATAGAATACAAAATATTTGTCCAATATATTTATCAATGGTATATTATAATAACCTTATTCTTCATAATATACAAATACTTACAATATAAAACAGTAGGCAAACTGACTTGACTTTAGTTAAAATAAGTTATAATTCTCATATTTTTTCTAATTTATACATATAAAAAAACAAAACAAAGAAGTACTATACATGAAATCAGACAATATCAAAATTATTTCAAAAACATGTACTTATTTGTCTCTGAACTTTAGAATAACAATTTGATATTTTATAGCCTATTTTCTTCATAACTACTTAATATTGATAATAATGGATGGATGTATAAGATATTTATAATTCCATAGATCTATGGTAAAAAAAAAAAAAGCAAAAATTATTGAGAAATCAAACTAAAACGAAGTACTAAAAAATTAAAATATTACTGCAAATAAAAATAGTTACAATTTTTAAAAATGTCTTAATGGTAATAAATTGGAGATTAAGCCAAAAACAAAATATTGGATTTATTGACTACTTTTAATAATTGAACTTTTTAAAATCCAACAAGAATTGTATAACTGAAGTAGAAGAAAAAAAGTTTTTTAATTCAGATAAAAAAGAAATGAAATATTTGATGAGATAGATGTTTGGATGGCATCATGCTTATAGTACTTCTTGATTCCCTGACACCACATTGTATTTTACCTAAATGTATTAATATACTACCATTAATGTTAGCATTAACTTAAATTGTTTTATTTTATTTTTAATGTCTTAATTCATATATGTAAATTTTTAAATTAGTAAATTTGCACACACATTGTTTTGTGCATATATTGGCATGAAAAACTATGATATAATCTTCAGGGTTCTATTTATCGGTTTTTTTTGTTTTGGTGTTGTTGTTGTTATCTTAATATGTATACACAATTTTAAAATTAAAATGCATTGCAGGTGGATGCACATATGTAATTTAAAATATTAAAAATCGTTTTAATACATATATAGCATTTGATACTATCCATGGAAAGTTCTTGGAACCAAATATTATGGATATGGTGATTAATATAAAATAACAATTCATGTCAATTGTTAATACAGAGTTTAATATAAATAAATAAAATAATAACAAATAAATAATATTTCCAAGCGCTTTCAACTCTTACAAGTCCTTATCAAGGCAGTGTAAAAAATTCTATTTTCGCCTAGGTGATGAATTTAACATTTCATTGTATTGGCCAGGAACAACTAATAGGAAAGCTGGTTAATTTCGAATTCATAGCACAAGATGAATTTTGTATAAGATATGATTCTTAAATCTTGCGTTTTTTATCATGTGTTTCATGCATTAATATGGATAGTTTATTCAGCTTTTTATGTTCACCAAAATAATACAGGTCATATATGTAGTCCAAAGGATTTTACAATATTAATGCATGAAACACATGATAAAAAAACGCAAGATTAAAGAATCATATCTTATACAAAATTCATTCTTGTGCTATGAATTCGAAATTAACCAGCTTTCCTATTAGTTGTTCCTGGCCAATACAATGAAATGTTAAATTCATCACCTAGGAGAAAATAGATTTTTTTTTACACTGCCTTGATAAGGACTCGTAAGAGTTGAAAGCGCTTGGAAATATTATTTATTTGTTATTATTTTATTTATTTATATTAAACTCTGTATTAATAATTGACACGAATTATTTTATATTATTTTTATATTATATACAGAAGTATTATTTATTTATTTGGATATGGTGATTCTATTATAATATATTCATATATTTTATATACTAAAATATCATTTATATTTTCAACAATGTTAGCTTGTTAATTTATTTTAAAAAATGAATATCTTTTTAAGAGATAAATGACAAATTGTTATCCTGCTTTTATGAAAATAATTTTAATTCATAACGATAATAAAAAAAATACACCATGGTGATCTTTATCTCAATTATTAATAATTCATCTCTGGCTAACAACTACAGCAAAAAATTCTATAATTTTACCACCAGTTAAATTTGCTTTAAAATGTTTTTTTGTTTTTTTTAAATTAAAATGAATTTGTAAACTTAATTAGTATATATAGTAATTTAAAATGAATTTGCAGCCAAAAAATGAAGTATTCTTTTTTTTTAACCAAACATTTTTCACTCTATATTAATGATATATACCAGGGGTCCCTAACCCTATGCCCGCGGGCACCATAGTGCCCGCAGACCATTTTGTGTGCCCGCAACTATCCGAACATGATAAAAATTATTTATCTGATACAAATAAATTTAATTTTTAAAATTTCTTATAAATTATTGTATTATATTGTAATCAAATTGTAGGGTACTATACTTTTACAGCGTAAAAATATAAACATTAATTATATGTTAAAATTTTATTTTTGAAATAAATATTTTTTTGTACATTATGTGTATTATTAACAATATCCAACTATAAATTTACGTTGAAAAAATAAATGGTGCCCGCCGGTATTATAGAATGTGCTCTTAAGTGCAAAAAGGTTGGGGACCCCTGATATATACCATACCCTCCACCCAAATTTTTTTTATAATTATGCTCCTTTAAAAAAAAGCCAAAAAATGGTTTTTTTTTTTTAAAAAAAATGCATATATATATATGCTGCACATATATTTAAATTAAACAATATTCCCTACAAAAATCTGGCCTACATTCATTCATCTTGCTAATTTTCTATAACAAATTATAATATATCTCATTAAATAAACAAATAAAAAAAAATTTTTTTTAATTATTCTTTAGTTTAAATTTTTTTTTTAAATTAAACCTTTTTTAAAAATATACAATTGATGTAACTTTAAAATAGAGGCAAAAAAAAAACTGTTATGATGTAGCTTGATAAGTGAGAAGACCAAAAAAAAAAAGGGGGGGGGGGGCAAACAATAGCAACTTTGAAATAAAACATTCATATTTAAAAATTGTTTTGATATCAGACTTTATCCAAATTTTAAATTGGTAACTAATTTTTGAAAACATTTTAAGAAAGTCTGGTTCTTTGTTATTTTAATAATTTTTAGGACTTTTAATAATTACTAAAAATAGTATATATATCCAATTACAAATACATTTCAGATAAAGCCTTAAAAATTAGAATCCAAAATGAAACATGGCAAAGGAGACCATTATAATTGCTCTATAATAATATATATATAGATAAAATTAGAATACAATAAAAAGTTTACTTTTTTTGGAAAAAATGGAAAGCAAGAATAAGCACAGGGAAAACTAAAGTATCAGAAAACCATAAAAATATACATAAAAAAATAATGATTACTATTCACCAATATATATATGAAAATATATTAACTAAAGGAAATTATATAAGTAAATAAAAACAACACAATTACTACTCTGCACAGTCCCTTTAATATTTCCAAGCAAAAAGATTGGTTTTCATCAGAAATTACAGCAAAAATGGCTTACTCCAAAATTTAAACATTAAAAATCATTTGCATATCTAACACAATAAATTCCTCCTATAGGTTAAAATCCTTTTTTTTTAAATATTTCTTAATCAACCAACCAGTGCTCCACTATGTTAAATATCTTGTAGTTATTTTTTTTTAGAAAAAGACAAATTAAAATCAAGTATTTTTATGAAATTTAAGACAAATAATAATTCATTAATTAAATATACATATGTACAATATGCATGTCTATGCAAAAATTGCATACAAAAAATCATGTGTAAAAAGATTGCATATTCAAATTTAATTTCAAATGTATATACATATCTTATTGGTTAACATATTAAACAAAAATAATTGAATGAAAAATAGAGCATTAGGAAACTAGATAATTTAAGGATGTAATAGTGCCTTTGTTCATATTCATACCATGACCACTCTTTAATCATCAATTGAGTGATCTGATTTAGAAACAAATCTGTCTTCATTTTTATGTAAAATGTCAAATATGTGATTAGTTATTCCAATATGTAGACACCTACATAACAGTTCAAGCATCTGTTACATAATATTAAATATGTTATGTTTACACTTTTATAATTGACAGTTAGAGGTATAACATTTAAAATTATTTTAAACCACTGCACATCACACATATTGAGAGTTTAGTCTCTATTTAAAATTATTAATGGTATTATCGTAAACCATTTTCTTTCAATTATTTTTCTTTAATATGTTAGCATATAAGATATAATATATATTGTTTATATATATATTTGAAATTTAATTTGAATATGCAATTTTTTGTACTCATGACTTTTTTTCATGCAATTTTTGCATATATATATATATATTTAATGAATGAATTATTTATGTAAAGTTTCATAAGGATATAGTTTAGGTTTTTTTTCCTTGTCTTATTCTAAAAAAGTGTAAGGTATTTGTAACCTAATGGACTACTGGTTGATTGATTAACAAAAAATTTTTAAAAAAAAAAAGGAATTTATTGTTACCAGATATGCAAATAATTTTTAGGTTTTGGGGGAAGCCATTTTGCAATAATTTCTGATGAAAACCAGTCTTCTCCTTGAAATATTAAACAGCTGGGTAGAGAAGTAATTGTATTTTATTTATATATAGTGGCATTTCACATTAAAAGGAAAATAAACATCAAACTGCCATTGTTGAATGAATTAAATTCTTTTTTTTGAATACTAACATTTATAACAACAAACTGAAATATTATTTACTAAACTATGAGCTGGAGCAAAGGCAACTTTAGTATATTGTTGTAATAACAGTTATATTCATTTTAACCATTGCCAGCCCACTGCAGATAGATGATTTAGCCTAGTTAAATCCAGTTTCTCCATCTTTGCTACATATTTATAGAAACCTGTTTGTCTCATGATCTCTTCTTAGATCCCTTATACTTTCTTGAAATCCACTTTTAAAAATTCAGTTGAACATTTGTTCTTTTTCTAGTATTATGATCAGTTAAACTCCATATCAGTTTCTTAATACTTTCAGTAATGTCAATGCTACATGTTTTTTCCAAACATATTTTGATTTCAATCCCTTATTATTTACAGCATATACTTCTTGATATTTCACTGTGATCTGACATTTCAGCAATGTTCTATTAAATATCTAAATCTCTGAGCTATAAGTAAGCATTAGTAAAACACTTCCATTAACAACCTGTCTCAAGCATATAGACATATTTCCTTTAATTATTTTATTATTCTATGATTAAATTTGTCCAGTATGTCTCTATCTGTATTAATAACCTCACCAAAATAATTATAATTGCTAATACCTAAATCATTATTATCAATAGTTATTTATTTCTTTTTTTTTTAAAAATAAATAAATTATGACATTAATCTTTTTAGCATTTGCTTTTAGTCATACATTTCTGCTTTTATCTAACAATTTTTGTAATATTTCTCAAAGCTTTGAAACTTTACTTATCGTGGAGAGGGCAGAACATCATTTGCAGCCTTTCCTTTATATTTCTTGTCTTAGCTTGCTATTTTAATTCACAAAAATTTTCCTGTAAAGTTTGAGAAACATGCACCTTTATCAATATTAATCTTATATTCCAATAACATATCACATGATTTCGGCTTACATATTGACATTTTAGTAACCAAATTTTTCATTTTCTTTATGCTACTTACTGTAAATAATTATTCAAAAGGAATTATTTTAAATGATCATAGAAAATTTTGTCAAGCTCAACAATTAAGCAGTCTTTTCCTTCCAGCTTTTAGGACATTTGACATGTTAATTTAAAGTTACAGGTCACTATTGATATAACTCTAGTTTTTTTTCTATCATAATTTTACATACTCCTACTGTTTACTTAATGATGGAGAATATCAGATAGATGTTTAATATTGATACACAGTAATTCTCTAGTGTGACTCGTTTCTTGTCTGATGATTCTCAACTAGCATAAAAGGCTATTAAATAAAGTAATAGCAAACAATTCCAACAATAGAAATATTAACAAGGTATTTATTTTATCAACTTTTTGGGTAACTGAGTGATCATTTTGGCTACATCTTGGAAAGAAACAAACATGCAGCAGGATATCTACTCTGCCAGAGTTTAATAAAGTTAACTGGAAAAAATCTTCATGACTTCTAATTAAAGAGCTATCAGGAACAGTTAACTTGGAAAACAATACAAATATCTTTTCCTGCAGTTGACTAGCACCAGTCAAAATTTGAACAAAAAAAATGAAAACCTTTATATCTAACTCTCCCACTGTTTATCAGATCACCTATCTAACTTCACATTTTTTTCTTAATTAATTCCTTCATAAAAGTGAGCTGTGAGAACACTAAAATATTATATTTGACATTTTAAGGCGGCAAAAGCTGCTGCGATTGCTACTTTTTGACATAGTGTTAAAGCGTTGTATATGTTATATTACAGTGTGCAACAGGATGCAGCGATTATTTCTATAAAGCTTCAATTTTTAATATATGTTTTAAAAATTTCAAAAGAAATCAGCAGGATACGGACTTTTTCAGATCTGTGATTGGCAACACATTCTATTGTTCTGATAAAACTATGAAGAAGGTGGCAATTTGTATTTGAGTGATGCTTCAGATCCTTTTCCCCTGTGGCTAAATGCCACAAAAAACATGATTTTCAGCAATTGTTAACGATTGTGCTGCAATGTTTTTGTAAAAGTATTATTATTAAACCAAAAATTACATCATATGGGGAAGGGGGGTTGTCTTTGAAAACATTTTATTTTTAAAAAGATAGCTCTTAGAAAGTATACAAAGTATATTACTAGAACAGAAAATTATCACAGAAACAGCCATTAGTGGCTAAAAAGAAAATGTTTTTGTAAAAACTGTAAGTGAAATATTTTAATAACAATTATAATTTATTAACTTTTAGAATTTTCTTTTATTTCTCTGATGATAACTAATTCTAAATATATCATTTTTTTAATAACATAAAATTCTAATATTTCATTCTTTTAACTTTTTAATAGATATTGTAAAGCCAATAACAACATTCCTTTCTTATCAATAAGATTTTCATTTGGATACTTATTTTCACAATTTTAACTTTTTCAGCGTTGTTGGCGTTAAGTATGCACTTTGCGTGCTCATTTGATTTTTTTTTTCTTTGCTGACGTAAAAAGTATAATCATGACATCGAACAAAATATGGCCATTTTATAGCTGTATATGTTAGCTTTCAAACGATCTTTATTTCAAAAAAATCGTTTGAAATTTGAATTTTTGGCGAATTTTTTAATCAATCATAGTATTTAATTTTTTTGTTTTTTTTGGTAATTTTTGTACTTATCACAAAATGATAAAAGACATAAAATGTTTTACGGGCTGCAAGTGAAAATTTCTCCGGTATTATTCACAAACAAGGCCTACAACAGACCAACAACATAATTATTCGTAAGTAAAAAAATTTTAATTTTTTTTAAAATTTTTTGAAAAAATATACTTTTTATTAATTTTAGTTTATAATTAGTGTGTGCTAATTTGTAGTTATATATTTATTTATTTATGCTCATATACAATTCATATCTATCGAAAAATTGATGAGTGTGTAATTATATATTGATGCTCGTATATAATTCATATTTAACATAATTTTCTAAAGGTAGTTTGTAATACATTTATTTATGCTCACATAGAATTCATATTTATCGAAAAATTAGTGTGATTTAGTTTGTAATTATATATTTACTTGTATAGAATTCATATCGTAATTAACTTATTAGTATATAATTCATATCGTAATTTTCTAAAGTTCTATCTACACTAATCCTCTTAATTTTATAAAAATAATGATTTTCAAAAAGTATACTTTTTGAAAATCATTAATTATGTTTATATAATATGGTTTACAAGCAATGGATTATAAAACTAATAATCAAATGTATACAAACATTGCATACACAAACATATAATCTAATTCTGATTCTTGTTTATGTTTACGCTTGATCATGTTTGCTTTTGCTATATGTTTCATAACATTATTTTCAAGTCTATAGACTATATGCAAATAAATTATATCTGTGGTACAATAAATATAAGAAGATAGCATCACTTCTGTTCATAAAAAATACAAACATCACTTGTGCAGTGCATAAAAAATATACACATCAGTGGTGACCATAAAGAATATACACATCACTATTGTATACAAAAAAAATATAAAATGAAGAGATGAAACTCATTTTATCAGTGATATAGAAAGTAGCCTACAATTTCTAGTTTTAGACAGACAAGAAGCCAATTGCTATGATGATTTCTTTTGTATCTTTTATTAGGATGAATCTTTTTCTTTATAGACGCCTTTGACATTTAGAACATTTGGGGTACAAGATAAAAATGAAGAAGTGATATCTGACTTCTTTTGGAAATTGTGAAGCTGTGGATTATCTCATGTAAGACATATTATACATGTTTAGAAAGATAATTTTATAAGGAATAGAAAGAAATTATCACTGAAGATGTATTTTGAATTTTAGTTAATGTTAATTTCCAAATTATGAACAAACAATAAAATAATAATTATTTCGGATGTGAAAATTTCTTTTTTTTCCTTATTTTTTATATAGTTACCACTATTTATTTTATGCTTATTGTTTTCCTTAATTTTTCTAGTTTCTAGCAATGTAATTGTTTTTGCTCTAACATAATTAAAACTGAAGTTATTATGAAAATTGTGTCTCAGGCCAGTATTTTAAAAAGTCCAATATAAGCAGTTAAAATATTAATATTTAATCTTTTTGTTGTAATTATTAGAAGGCTTAATTATTTATAATCTATTACTGAAATTAATTATATAATATACATAAAAAAAGATTTAACTGCACAAAAAAAAAAAATCAAACTTGGTGTCAGAGTAAAAATATTACTCACTAGAGTCTATTCAAAAATTTGTGTATCAAATTTTTCAAAAATGTTAATTCTATTTTCAAATCATAATACATAAGATTTGCCCTAATCCCTTAATTTTTTGATAGGATGTAATTATTTTTAATAAGAGAGCAAGACAAAATTCATTTTTAAAAAACTCAGAACTTAAATCCTTTCATTTATCCTTAATTAAACTTTTCTTTAAATTTTACTCTTTTTTTTTTAATATATTCTTTTCTGTTAGGAAAGAATGATAAAAATTAAATTTTAATCAAAAGTTAAGTTTATTATTTTTTATTGGGATTTTCCCCTTTATCCTTTTACACATTTAAAACTTTAAAAGTTTAAAATATAGAGCAAACTTTTTCTTGTTAGATTAAAATTAGCTAAACTATTATAAAAACTTAATTAATCTCCTCTTAGTTTTTATATTTATTTTTATCAGGTTGTGTATGTGTTACCCATTGCTCCTCCTCTGTTTAAGAATAAAATAGTTGATTCAGTACTTGACATTAACCAATTTTATTTAAGTTTTTTTAAAACTCATAAGATCACACTCAAACTTTTAAAGCGGAGTTACTAGCTGAGGTTCATAAAAACTTTGTCACATTTGGTATATGAATGTTTTTCTTTTGGATTTGACCACTAACTCAATGATGGAATAAAGAAATCCCATTGCTAGGCTATGAATATAAAATGCAATAGAACCAGCAAAAGCATTACCTCATTTAAGCACAATAAGCAATTTACCATCCTAAACATAAAAAAAAAATCTAAAATGTTGTTCAATATCAAAAGCTTACAGTAAGCCTAAAGAAGATAAAAAAAATGTTACAATGTTAATCTTAATGTCACAAAAAACAAATTACTATTGTTGTCTTTTGCCATAATTTAGAATTTGACAGTATTCAATGACTTGATGATCTGAAACTTTAATCTCCAAAACTCAAATAGAATTGAATGCTTCTTCAGTCAACAAATCCAAAGCAAAATGATAATTCATACTTATTGATTCTTTTTATAACTTCTCTTAACACTTGGATGTGATCTAGATATACCATAATCATTTTTAAATTCAAGTGGCTCTTTTAAATTGGTTTGAATTTAAACTCTCTACAGAAGAAGATCTTAGTAAACATTTTATAACAGAACTGGCAGAAAATTGATAGAATACAATTTTAATATATTTCTTTTCAAATTCATTAAATATCAATGCCATTACAGCAATTTCTCCAATCATTTGGTATATCTTTATATTATTTAGATATTTGGTATGTAGTTTCCCCATTATTTCTGGAGTTATTCTATTCTTCATAAATTATATGTCTCACTTCCTTGTTTCTAGTTCTTCTCTTCATGAATCTCTTCATAAAATCATTTCAAATTATTTCATGAAATAATATCTTTTTTCTTATTGCTGAAATACGCTTCTTTTCAATACCAAGATGTTTGTTTATATTTTTATTCATTTCATAGTTTTATTTACTTTCATATAGTTATATTTCTTTAAGTCATCTATTATTCTTTTTATACCATTTTATATAATGCCAAATATTCAATTTTAAATAGATCATTTTTAAATATTTCATAATTCTTTTCTTCATATATCACATCTCAGTTTGAAACTGGTAAATTGTTTTTCTATATCAGCTAACTATACAGCAATTCTCAATAGAGTATCACTTACCTTGTCATTAATCTTATTCAAATATAAACTATCTTCGCGGTCTGTTTATATTTTATTATGTACTTCATTAATAAAAACTTCAGCAAGTAACTACAGATAACAATTAATTTCTCAACTTTTTATTTACTCTGATTTTTCAAAAAAAAAAAAAACCCTTTAACGATTGATTTCTTTTTTTTACTACTGCTAAATTAAATTATTGTTTAATTCTGTATATATATGCCTGCTATAAAAAAAATAGTTTCTATAATTATAATATTAATTTTATTATAAGAATATAGCATAATGAAAAGTATTAAAAGTTGTTGTTTTTTTTTTAATCTACGAGAATGGGCCCAAAAATATCCGAAATCATTCTCTGGTAGCCACATCTATCTTAGTACATGCTTCTGCTTCTAGGTATCTCTGTGAGGACTGTTCTGCGTCACTCTGCCAAATGACATAATGTGAAATAGTTGTCACACGTAGCACATTTTTTTGTTAAGTGTTGTTTCAAGTATTTCCTCCATTTTTGTAAATGCAGAAAAGTTGGAACATAAAATTCTGTTTTCTTTTATGGAAACGGCAGGTAAAACAGTAGTAATGCTTGAAAGAGTTTACAAACAAGTTCCTCTGGAAAAACACAAGATTACACGTGGAGAAAAGTTAAATTTATCTCATCACAAAAAAATATGGAGAGTGAATTTAAATGTCAAGACAATGCAGATTGTTTTTTAATGCAATGATTGTTCACTCGGATTTTGTTCACAACAATTAAGCATTTAAAACTTACAAATTCTGAAACCTTTGTGTCATGCAGTAAAAGGTAAATGTTCGATTTTGTGACAAAGTGAGAAGTGCATGTTTCATCATAACAGTTCAGCTAGCGCATAAAACTAAAGTGTAAACAGTTTTTAATTAAATTCAGTATGAAAAAACATCAGAGGTTTTAAAACATATCACTTTACAAGTGTTTCCGGACTACTTTGAAAAAATGAAAAACAGGGTTAGACTGGTGCATTGCATTAAATAGACTATACTATGAAAGCGATTCAATTTGCAGCATCTAAAAATAAATACACATTTACCTCGCTTAGCTAAGGCAATTGGTCCCCCAAAACCCATCGTTACGCAAGAATATCATATGCAGAATAAGCATTTATAATGGTTGTCCATGGAGAAAAAATTGGTCAGTTACTCCAGCTAAAAAATTACACAAGTTGGGAATATTATGTTAAAAAATAACTTATCGAGTATACATAAAAAAAAACCTTAACATATGTTATATGCTTGTGTAAACGGTGCTGTGCGTATTATGCATGTATTAACTTAAAATGTATGTATGATAATACAACAACTCTATGTAAAAAGAAAAAAACATACTTAAAGTTGTTATTTCCTATGATCCATTCACCCACCAACCACCGTTATCCGGTTTGGTTTCCAAGCTCAAAGATTTTCCTGATTTTTTCATGGTCATATTAGTAAACAGTCTCTTTAAAAATATGTTAAATATCACTAACCGAGAAAGTGAAAGTAAACTAGCATTTAACAATTTTTTATGTTCTTTCCACACATTATGCTGACAAAAAAAAAAGTCAATACTGAAGTTTCCTTTTTTTAAAATTTGTACAACAGTATTATACTACATTACTGACGTGAAATTATTAAAATTAAACAAACAATGTTTAATAACAAATCATTTGATTGATGATAAAGACTTGTTATTTATCATTACTGTAACAAAAACCAAATAAACATATGATACATTACAAAAACTTAATCACAATCAACTTTAAAAAAAAAAGCGTATTGCAAAAAAAAATCGAATGCATTCCAAGTTTGCATATTGTAATCAATATTTAAGGCTTTTGTTATATGTACTATGTTGATCTAAATAAACAAATATGATGGCTGTGGTGGGTTTTTTTGGGCATGACACGTCACTATTTTATCAAGTACTGTAGCGATGTTCTTGCAATGACTTAGCAATTTGTCAAATACCGCAGTACATTTTGATGGCAGAATTACAAGCTATTGAAGTAAAAATTAATGTCATTAATCTTAGTCACTTTATTTGTATTGCATTTTTTATCATGTATAATTTATTATTAATTGCATAAAATCATCCTCACATTTTCCTCCAAAAAAGGCAATTCAAGTTACGATGGATATCAGTTTTCGATTTGATTGAAATTAGCATTTGTAAAGATTTTAATCAAAATTGATTGTAGCTAAAATTTATACTGTAAACAATTTAAGATTTAATAGTGACAGAACATATGACCAAAAATTATTTTTACTTTTATGCTGAAAGTAATTTATAATTTTTTCTTGGTACTGCATTCCTTTTCTTTTTTTACACATGAGATAATGTCTTCATTGCTTTGGATATCTGAAGATAATTAAGAGATGATTTAAAATTGAGGAAGCAGAGTGTTATTTTTAAATTACATTCAGTAATTTTTCATATTAATTGTATAAATCTGAAACCATTTTAACTTTTTTGCTCTCTCTTTTTTTTTTACTGAAAATATTTTAAATAGCTATGGTAGCAGTTTCAATTTCATAGAAAAAATGTAATTCAAAATTAATTGACTGAATATTTTCGCTGAATTTTATGCTGAATGAATTTGCCATTTTTACAGTACTGTGTTGATTTACATTATTGTACTGAATGAAGCTTTTTAATTTTTTGCTTTTATAGTAATTAATAATGAAAATCTTTATTTTGGATATGTTGTCTCACAAAAACACTGAATGAAAATTAAATAAAATATTGTATATTCATTAATCATATTTTAAGTTTATAATCAAAATATTGAATGCAGCATTCAATTTCAGTAAGAAAATCACTATTTTGCTTTTTTGGATGAGATGGCTTTAATAACTATTCAATAATATCATCAGTGTTACAAAATGGCCACCAAAATTTTTTTTTTCTTTTTATAATCGTTATAATCAATTGTAAATCAAAATAATGGGTGCAAATTGATGATGATCGCTATTGTGAATCCTCGCATAAAGGCCAAGCGCTAAGTGGGGTAAAGGTGTATACATTTTTTTACTACAAAATTCCAGTTATTTTTGGGTCCCCCCTCATATACTATAATTTTCTACAGCAGACATCAGTTAACACGTGTACTGTGTAAATTTTATACAATACACCTGGGTCTCTTTTTACGCGGACTTATTTAACATGATTTTGAAGTTACGCGATTCGTGTTTCACCGGAAGTGTGTTAAATAAGTCCGCGTAAAAAGAGGCCCACGTGTATGAACTCCGATAATGCGCTATTACTTTAAATAATAAATTTCGTGCACTTACGTTATATTGAAAGTAATAGCACATTATTGGAATTCGACATTCATCTTAGTAATTTCAATATTTTGAGTGCATAGTAAGATTTTATGCAATAATGAAATTAAAATTATAATTTCCACATTTTATGTATACACACATTAAATTTTACAAGATTATAATGTAAATTTGTTCAAACACTGTACGTGTTAATTTTGCATTTTAAATCACATTCTGTTTTTGCTTTTTAAAAAAGAACGTAATCAATTATTAATCATTTAGTGTCCACAAGTTTATTTTTAAAAGGTCAGTAATAGCAGTGGGCATAATTAAATTTGACAATTAAAAATTAAAATCTGATTTTTAATTGTAATTAACAATTTAAAAATTACTTACTGCGACTTGAAATTAATGTGAAATTTGATTTTTAAACCGAATTGAAAATTAAAGACAAAAATAAGAATTTAATTTTTAGTTGTTAGTTTCATAAACAATTAATAAAATCATCTCAAAGATTAATTACTAATTATGTTGTCAACAGAAAACCACTGTTACAACATGAGTGTGAAGTTGGCGCTAGTTGTTTGCAAACGAACGTGTTTTTGGCAAATAGCTATAATAATTAAAACGTTGTACTGTAAATTATGCATAAAAATATATTATTTTGAATAAAATTAAATATTATAGTTAAAAAAAGTTAGTCTTTTATCAATTTTTTTCAAATTTGAAATTTTTTATTAGTCATATTTTATTTCCTTATATTTTTTTTGCGCGAATTTTAAAGTAATTTTACGTTGGTGCTTTGCTTTTACACGAATTTTGAAAAATCACAGACCGCATCCCCCCCTTTTCAATATAAGTTATGTCTATTTTTGCGCAATTTCGTTTGCGCATGTTTTCTGAGGAACCTATCTATCGCATAAAACAAGACCCAGGTGTACATATACATGTATAAACAAGGGTGTTAATCTGTAAAAAAAAAAAAAGCTGCCTGCACAATTCTCAGACATAGACATTACACATGTACTGCTGAAATTTCTAAATGCACACATAATTTACCATTCATGTGAGGTGCTGTTATTTATAATGTGTTCCAGCATATTTCTAAAACTAATAATTGAAAAATTATATAACATTTTGTGCAAACTATACAACCTAATTCAAAGCCCTATTTTTCAAGACTTAGAGCGCTTTTAAGATCAGTCACTCATGCAATATGCACAAAAAGCAATTTTAAATTTTCTTTCATTAGCACTTCGTGCATTTTATCAAAATTCACAATTTCAGAATGATCGTCTTCACTGTTTTTAGTGTCCCACACTCATGAATAGCACATATGTTTCTATCACATTTATCTTATTTTTCATATCACTGAATGTATCCATCAAACAAATAATTGTTTGTACAAGGTAAACTACATAAGGCTACTTATAATATCATTATTCTTAAATTAAAAGTCTGAAACAACTTATATAATTTTCTGGACATTGTATGACTTTTATATTCCGTAAAAAATGTTTTTTAGACATACAATGCAATCGGCCACAAAAAATTTTTTCTTTTTGCTTTGCATATTGGGACATTCATCTAATATACACAGATATGAAAAGCTACATGGATATTCTGGAGAGTTTTTTCCAACATTACAAGTCTCTCTTTAATAACAATAAATTTATCAGGCAGCACTATTATAAAAGACTTTTCTTTCCAACCATGCTTTCATTATCTACTAGACTATTTTCATTAACAAACAACATTAGATCATGCAAAGTTTTAAATATTATCCAGCCATAGGAAGCAATAAAATTCTATATGTTCAATGTGATCCAACCATCTTTATCTTTTTGTAGAAGAATTCCTCCATCAAGAAGAACAATCAAGATTTGTGCCTGCTAGTACCATATGAAGAGTATATATTTTGCAAGATGAAAAACTTTGATTCCTTATCTGTTATCCTCTTGTTTCTGCAATTATATTTTTTCTATCTATTCTAGGATTTCAGCCATCTTATTTAAATATAGTTTAGTATTAGCACACAAGTTAGTATAAATATAACATTTCGAGTGGTATTGCTCTCCTCTCTTCTTCAGATTTTGCTGGCTTGACCATTGACAGTACTAGCATGGAAATCGAAGCTACCCCTTAATAATGAATTTTAAGGGTAACACTTTAATCAGCGGAGCCATCCTGCCAAAGGCATCAATAAGAGGAAATTTCATAACCTTATCTATAAGGTTCCTCCTGATTCCAGACATTATATATAGTCATAGTAGATTAACTTATTGGGGTTATTTGCCATTGTCATGTGAGCAGCTTCTTTGAATTTTCTTCTTTGTATCTTTTTCTCTCTATCCAATATTTTTGTATTTTCCCAGTTGAATATATGTTTATTTGTAAGCTACTCATATGACACTAGCAAATAACTTCATAAGTCAACCTACTATCTGGAAACCACTAATTAACTTTGCTCTTAGGAAAAAGTGGAGAAAGCAGCAGGAACCTCATATATACGTAAATGAAATTTCTACTGACTATTGCCTTTGGCAGGAATGATTCAGTTGGTTAGATTGTTACTTTAAAATTTCAATATTCAAAAATCTAATAGTTGAGTTTCAACTCCCATGCTACTACTGTCATTGGTCAAACTAGTAACACCTGAAAAAGAGAGAATAATACCCCTCAAAATATTGTGTATATATTAACCTGAGTGCTATTACAGTCGAATGTAATTTGAATACTTAAAGTTAAATTTTCCTAAAGACATTCAATGCTGACAATGTTTGTCTCCAAGATTCTTCCTTAATTCTTACTTTTCTAGGGTGAGACATAAGGATAATAAAAAAAAAAACAAATAAGATACAGTAAGAATACAACATTAATAAAAATAAAACATAAATATAAGCAGAAATAGCAAATGAAATTAAGGAGCATCCAAGATTTGCACAATTCCCAAGAACTAATTAATCCTCAAAAGCGACATACTCATAGCCATTTGTATAAAAAAAAGTGTGACTCTCCATTTTACAATTATTTACAACTATAATTCATGAAAAAAAGTTGCACCAATAATACTTATCAATAACATAAATAATGTAGCAAGATGAAAGTATATTTATAATTAGCTAGTTCTAACAAGCAGAAAAACAAAGGTAGTACAAAAAAAATTGGATGACTTTTTAAAATTTATCTAAAGGTTTTTTGATGGTGGTATTCTACTTATCATTATGAGCCAGACTAAATCCACTATCTCAATGAATTGTTAAATGTATTTAGAAAAATATATAAAGAAATTTTTCTAAAATATATTTAAACTGCTAGTAATAACACACAAGTTAATACAGAAAACAATGTTTCTACTGGTATTTTTCTTTATTCTTCTTCAAATATTTGATGACTTCATTAAGTGACAATCTATCACAAAGATTTAATGAGTAATTTAGATTTGTGATATTAACTTTAAGGTAAAGTTCTAACCAACTAGGGGCAGGGGTTGGCAACCTTTAAGGGTTATCATGCCAAACCTATGTTTCAATGTTATTCCACATACCAACATGATTATACCAATCTTGTTGTATATAGTTTCAAAATCAGTCCAATTATAATGGGCTTCAAAATTATATATTACATACTTTTGAAGCCCATTATAACCAGAACTTATATTATTTGATCATTGAATATTTTAAAATACATGGGATCGTATGTGAAAAGTATGTTTCGTTAAATTTTAATTTTTAACACATTTATTAAAAATTGTATTACAAATTATAAATTGCAAGTTTTTTTCAATACAAAATATATAGTTTAAATAAATAAAAATTATCAATAATTCTAATATGATTAGTCATTCTTTATTATCAATCTGAGCTATTAATAAATTAATGTGAACCTTGTCCTTGTATCACTTTGCTCAATATCAAGTGTAGGTGTTAAACAACTTGCATGAATTTTCAACATGTTATCAAGGCAACCTCATAATATTAATGTAGATGAGAAAGTTTCCAATTAGAATGTAATATAAGAGATTTTTATATTTCTAGAAGTTTAATTAAATCCTACTTAGCAAGCAAATATAACCTGCTTTGAAAGCAGACTAATAAATAGTCATTTTTCATATGCGAGAAAATTTGTTCACATAGGTAGGTTGAGCCGAACGCCAAATGCAGAGCGTGTATGACTTTCTTCAAAGAAAGAATTAAATTTTTTAGATAAAGATATTCAACAATTGAGAATGACAACCAACTTTTCTAGACAGTTTCCTTTAAGAGTTTTCTGCAATTCTACAAATTTAGTTTTCCATAATTCGGATATTATTTAATGAGCTCCATTTCAAAACTTACAATGGCCATACAATCGTAAAGAGATAAGTCAAATAGAGTCATCTTTAGATCAATAGTCAGGTTTGATGAGCAAAAAAAATATGGATGTGTGTGGTTGGAGGTCTTCGTATCTTTTGGAAAATTCTTCTCTAGGAGCTTCAACATACTTTTAAAGGTTATCTTTGTTAACATTAAATGGATTTGTATGGATGTTTATATTTGGAAAGTACTTGCTAGGTGTTAATAATAATATCGCAACAAAATATGTCTAATTTTGATGCAAATCCTTTCCAGTACTCAAAAAGTTCTAATACTGTTTGACTCTTCCCTTGCAAACACAAGTTTTAAGTTATTCAGGTACTGCGTTATATCAGTCAGAAACATCAATTTGCATAACCAGTCTTTGTCATTCATTTCTGGGAAATGTTCTTTTTCATTAAGAAACATCTTGATTTCTTTCTGACATGATATAAACCTGTTCAAAATATTACTTTGACTAATCCAACAGGCATAGTACAGTGGAAAGTCTACATATGTACTTCATTTCTTGCAAAAGGAACTTAAATTGTCTGGTGTGTGTCAATGAAGAATGAGAAACTATGAAATTAACTATCTTGATGACAGTATTCATTATAGAATTCAAGCACTGTGAAGAGATTTTCATAACTAAACATTCCTGATGTATAATATAATGAAGTGAAAACTCAACATTCGATGCCTAATATAATTTTCAAGAAGTTTAAATAAATCCCTTTTCCTTTCAGATCATTGCATGGCCGACATCAATAGTAACACTAAATATTTTATTTAATTGTCTGATTTTCAAAATAATTAAAAAATGCAGAGACAATGGCATGTCCTTTGTTATACTAGTAAGAAGAATCAAGGAATACAAATGTCACAATATCATGCAACTATTTCTAGACACATCACGTCATTTACGTCAGTGATTTCATCAACAGCAATACTCAATATAACAGCTTGTTGTAAACTGGTTTCCTGTATTGATACACCTTCAGCCATATCCATTACTCATCTTTGAATCGATCTTGCAGAAGTCGGTATTTTTCAAATTCGAGATAATATTGTTTATTTGGTAGATCACTGAATAAGATTTCAGCACTTCTCAAAAACATTTCTTTGATGAAGTCTCCATCTGTGAAGCATTTGGCAGTAATACATTGTCTGTTCATCCACACCGCACGATGGCGCTGTTTATATGCTAAATCACAGAAATATGCTATTTACAAGCCGCTCGTAGATCTTACGGCCTGTAAACTGTTCAAACACTAATATGTTGAAGTGCACCCTTACCCCAACATCTTTAGCATGTTGAACATTATTAGCAATGAGTATGTGACACTCTCTATAGACATTACTCGTGACTATTGTACAGCATATGATATGAAGGTTTCTGTAATTGTAATGACGAAAAGTATATTAGAACAGATTTTTTTTTTTTTATGGTTAAATGTATTTTAATTTATGTGAGTTAGTAAAAATTGTAACGAATTCTCAAATGTCCCTACTTTCATTGTCAGGGTCACAATTCACTAAATGAGGATGTAAATCACAATTTGGCAAAGTTCACGATCAAGTCGCGCACTTTCCGATACTTTTTCAAGATCAAAACAGTTAAATGGCAGATGACCGTTCGGTGTTGTAGTTTTTAGATTTACCTGCTACAGAAACAGATGTGTTGCCTTCCTTCAACCAAAAAAAAAATTTTACCCACCTAGAAAAACTGTCTTTGTGGTGGTTAATGAAATTAAAGCATTGTCAAACATCTGAAATGAAATGTCAATCACGTCAATGTCGCCGAAGGTGTTCCATTCGCTCATGGAACGGAGTTTAAGGGCTGCCGAATCGCTTTTTCGCAAGCGGTACGGCTAATTTATTATTGAAGCCAGGATCAGCTTACAGTGAAGCGTATTAGAGCTGAGTTGGAAATGTGTCAAAATACCATAAGGAATATGACGACGGGTCTTAGAGAGGTCTGAACAATAAAAAAGACTGGGGGGGGGGGGAGTTTCTTAAAAAAAAAAAAAAAGACCGGAAAAAAAAAAAAAAAACATTTTTTATTTTTAAAAAATATACATAAAACCGGTTAAAAAAAAAAAAAAACAAACAAAACAAGCAAATCCAAAAATTAAAAACATAAATCAACAAAATAAAAACAGCCCGGTAACATTATATCTATTTGTTTTTCGCTAGCAACAGCACCATCGAGTGGTATGGATGATTAGACAATGTATTAAACATTTGGCTTTTGAAACTACATAATGAGCAGTTATATAACTGCATTCAGTGGCTTTATTTTTAGTTCCAATTATTTGACTAAAATAAGTAGTTTGTTTCTTAAAGACAGAAAGCCCATTTCATAGCTTCACTTTTTTCATCAATTTTTAAATGTGGATAGATGTTTTGTTTAGTTTGATAATGTCTTTGTATACTTGAGATGCGATACATAACACTTTCACAGCATAATATACACACAGCATGATTCTTTTTGCTGTACAAATCCATATTCATTTGTCAAGAGACTTGAAAAGAGTAAACATCATGCTTATGTTCTTTATGAGTCATTTTCAGATAATATATTACTTTATAATAGTAGGTTTATTTCAATGTACCACGACTTGCACTAAACATAGTTTTCCTTTATACGTGAGTCACATGGACAGAATGTAGGTGGGAACGCAGAGCGTGAAAGCATGCATAGTAATTATATAATAACAAGAGGTTTGTTTTAATGGATCACAGGTTGCACTGAATCATGGTTTCCATTTACATGCGGGTCATGTATGCAAAACATAAATGATGGCACAAACACTGCTATTATTAAATTGTAATTTTTTGCTTATTTCAATTCAGAGTACCATTGATAATCATTCCACATGCCAACACCTGAATTAGACTATTCTGCCAAAAGTAATTAAAAATTTAATATACTCATTTATGAGAATCCTCCTGATTTCTCCTTTTCTAAAAGAGCAAGCTTAAAATGTGGCTTTTAAATAATATGGTTTATTACTATATGCTAATTCTTGAATATTTTTGTATTCTTTTTCTTCTCAAATCAATATTCATGTGTTTTGCAATCAAAATTGTATTCATTGCTACATAGATGGCCTGTTACTTTAGAAACTTTTTTTTACCTTTTTTTTATTATTGTTTTAAAATCTTTTATGATGGGGCAGCTAATTTCATTAACAAGTTCTGCATTCATAAGAGACTTCAAAGATACAGTTCTTGTTTTTCAGCATTTCAGAGATTTGAATTACAGTACGTCATGATTTTGAAAAACTATTGTATTGATTAAAGAAATTTCTTAGTTTGTATGACATCCCTGTATGTATAGTTTTCTTTTAATAAGTCTTATTGTTTATTTAATATTCTCTTTTTTTTTTAATGATAGTTGGTGGGTAACCATCTCTTACAAGAGTTTATTCTATGTGGAAGTTTAATTTTCAAAGTCATTTCCAAGTCACTGACTTATGAACAGACTTCTTTGGCTGTATTCCAGTGATAGTGTAAATTACACTTTTTATGTTTCCGTCATGATTAGACATATATGCAAAGTATTTTCCCCGAGTATAAGTTTTTTATAAAATTTGTTCTGATTTTGTCATGAAGTAGTCGTTTCAAAAATATCTAAAAATGACAACTATTTTTCTTATCTAAGAATATTACAAATTTAATTGAAGAAGATATCTTGCTAATGCATATTTATAATGTTTATAATAATACTAATTATGACGCTATATAGCATATGTATCACTGAAATAGTTGAACTATGTGGAAAGTTGAATAATATTTCTCTTCCATGTAAATGTTGCTAATCAAGAGTGGCTGAGTTGAATACAAGAATTCTAAAAAATCAAGATGCTTTCAATATAATATTTTTTTCCATTATTATCAAAATATTGCATGAATTTGTCATGGAACAGCTTAAAATTGCAGCTCTAAAAATCTGGCTTTATTATATTCATGATATATTTGTTGTATGAGTTTTTCAGGTTTATTATAAATATTCTGGACACATCAACAATTTAGAACAGAAATAAAAATTGGTATTCTTATATATTCTTGTGGAAAGATTATTTCATGGAAAAATCAAAAAACCTGCTCAGAAAACCTACATACAAAGAGAAAATATGGAGCATATACATTCAATCTTGAAATAGAAATACAAATAGGTAACAAAAAGATATTTGAAAACACAATAATAATACAATAATAATATTTATCCATGTATGTCCAAAATGTCAGGCAAAATATTTTTCCAACGCAATGACTGTGACAAATTCTACCTTTACAATGACTAAATTTGAAATGCTGAAAATCAAAAACTGAATGTATTAAGTATATTGATGAAACTAGCTGCCCCACTTAAAAATAATTAAAAAAACAAAAGCGATGATAAAAGAGAAAAATAAAGACATATCTAAAATAATAGACCAACATTAGAAATGAATATAAGTTTGACTGGGAAAACATAAAAATATTGGGCAAAGAAGGGGCAAAAAAATCTCTAATAAGTTGTTCTCATTAACCTTGCCTTTAAAAAAAAACTTTTTGGAAAGATTACAAGGTCTCTCACAAATAAATATATTTTTATTGAATGGTGACTGGCAAAGAAATCTAATCAATTAGATCATTTTAAATAGAATATTCCCACATCTAAAAATTTCCTGTTCAATTCCTGTATAGATTGTCACTTTGGAGACATTACCAACATCTGAAGAAATGAGGAGAAAAAATCCATTCAAAATGTATTCTATACTAATTTGTGTAATATTATTAACAGATATTGTATTTGGAAAAATATGAATGAAATTATAATTTTTTTTCTAGAACCAAATCGTATTCTATACTAATTTATGTGATATTATCAACAGATATTGTATTTGGAAAAATATGAATGAAATTATAATTTTTTCTAAAACAATATATGAACTTGATAACTCTCATATTCGTTGAGAATCATTTGGTGTTTCCTTCAGAAAAAGCATGGTTGTTCCAGCAGTTTTAGAACACTTTTTACCGTTATTGTAACTCGTATCAATATAGGATTTTTTATATCGTAAATTCAGCACTATTGCTTTTATTGATTTTTTTAATTGCAAAAAAATCTGCAGAGCAGTATCTTATGAATAGTTAGGAAATATCAATCATCTTTATTCTTATTCTCTAAGGAATGATTTATTATAAGGTCATTCTTTCTTTCTTGATGACACTTTATGTGAAACTCATTATTAATGTCATCAACCTGTCAAAATTGACATAGTGTTAGAATATTTTCAAATATTTAAATAAATTATAATGCAAATATCAGATTTTTAAGTGTAGTGTGATAGATTTACCACAAATTTACATTCATTCATTCATATTTTTTTAACAAAGGTGAATATAAAAAGAATTTGGTAATTTTTGAGTCTTTAGATAGCCATAGTTGATGATGTTTACAGTCCATTGTTCTTATTTACAAGTCAGTTTTTAAATATTTAAAAAGGCCAAATGTGATTTTAGAATATTATTTGTTTATAAAATTGAACTAAAAGAAATCCAATCCAATTTATTGAGTTTTAATACCTAGGCTTAGAGTACTAAGATCAAATGATAACATCATCACTGATAGTAGTATGCTATTACTTACCACTTCTTAAGTTTATTCTAATCCCAAATTCAAAACTATATCACAGAATAATGGAGCACCATACGTCACTAAAATGAATATAATTACAATTTATAATTTACAAAAATGTTAAATTTTAATTACACTTTATGTGAACTTGGCTATACTATTCCTTGCTTTTATTATTCCCATCATTTGATTTTCTAATCTAACATATTCATTGATAGTAAATAGCAAGTATGTTAAATACAAGAAGAATGCAAGACAAATGAGTGAATTTTTTTAAGTTGTTTCAAAATAATTTTTTATCAATATACATTAGTGTCTTCTTCTGCTAATTTGAGCCTTAAGTTTTTAAACAGCCCTAATTGAAAACTAAATTTTCTACACAAAAAGCTAAAAGATACTAAAATTGATTCAATTGTATTTATTGTTTGGACTATTTCCATCATCTAATATCAGTATTGAATGTCTTTAGAAAAATTTAACTTCATTTAAATATTCCAAATATATTCAACTGTACATTCAACTGTTAGTTGAATGTATTTAGAATATTTAAATAAAGTTAAATTTTTCTAAAGACATTCAATACTCATATTAGATAATGGAAATAGTCCAAACAATAAATACACCTAAAACACCATCATCACAAACCTTCAGGAAAACACTAAAATTGATTCGGTCTCATAATTACTCAATCTAAAACCTTTTGAAGATGTATCTTCCATTACAAGCTGATTAGAGCAATTAAAGGTTTTGAATATTAATTATTAAAACAAAAAATATTTACAGATTGCATTCAAAATATTAAAAATGCCATGTAAATCCTCTTTTACATTGAAAGAATAGCACATTCATTAGCATATTATAAATCTAACAGTCAAGAAGATTAATTCTCATTTTACTTCTAATCAGTTTCAAATTAAATATTTAATTGAATCTGTATTATCTTGATGCCTATCTCCTCCAAAATCACAAAATTGAAGCTAGTATTCAATTCTCAAAGAGTTTAATACAATGTTTCATTTCAAATCAAATGTCTCAGATTTTCTGCAGTTAATAATTATGCTTCTTAATCCATCATTTAGATAATATGTAATAAGAATAATAGTAGTGGATAACGAGTTAATTTCAAACAGATGATCTTTTTGATTGAATCAAATGTCTTGTCTAAATAATCAAGTGAATATGCAAATCATATTTTGCTCAAAATATTTTTGTTGCATTTGCATACTAACAAAAATCATGTCAATAGTGTTTATTGATGCTCAAAAATCACATTAAATCTCTAGTAATCATTCATGTATAATTAGAAACAGTTTGTTCAATAAATACTTTGAATGCACTTTTGCTACAATGGATAATAATGAGATTACATGATAATTAGGTCATTTTTATCTCCTTTAATTTTATAAATCAGAATAGAAGCATTCTTAAATATGAATAACACAACTGTTTGAAATAATATATTCTTAAAAAATTTGAATAGTTTTGAAGATAATGTATCACCACCATATTTCAAAACTTCAAGTATAACAGTTGCAGTTTTTCCACTTTTAAGATTATAAATAAGCATTTATTTTTATAGCATCTGTATACAATTGTAATTACATTCGAATATCGGCCTTTCAAGCCAATTGTGCAAACGCTTTGCAAGTGTTAAATAATAAATGAATACCCTCTGACCAATACAAGATATAGAATTTATGCTTCTTATTCCTGCATAAATTCTATATCTTGTATTGGTCAGAGGGTATTCATTTATTATTTAACATTTTTAAGATTATAAATAGATGAATAAGTAGCATGTATCTATATCTATATTGAAATGGTCAGTTTCATCCATCTGCCCGTTTCACTTATTTTACCCACACATCTATCCATATGCCAGGTTTAAACCCTCTCAGAGTACCCATTTAAATAACCTCAAATTACTATATAAGCAGAATCACGTATATATATGCGAGCAGTATGTCTGTAATTTAATAACATAGGTATAGATTACAGATATGTATCCATTTTATAAATATTTCTAATTTAAGAAATATTTTAGTTTAAATTATTATGTTATTGGTATATATTACGGAGATATATTCATTTTATAAATATTTCTAGTTTAAGAAATATTTTAGTTAAATTATTTAGCCAATTTTATTGTTGTATTATCGAAATCGCATACGTATATTTCCTGTTATTCTGCATGTAGGGTTATAAAATTAGTTTATACTAATTATCAAACAACTTTTATTTGTTATTGGTAAACAGATCTTAAAGTAGATCATGCATTGGTCCAAAATAGCGTGAACTTGATTTTGTAAATATAAAATGTGAATAACAAAATTCGCAGGAAAACAAAATCTAAATTACTTGTTATAATTAAAAATGTTTTTCTGAAATAAATAAATGAGTTTTTCTACTGGTTGTAACTATTAAATATGTTTTTCTAAAATAAATAAATGGACTTTTCAGCTACGTACAAGCTCGTAAAAATTAACAGGTGGCTAGAGTTTGAAAAGTATAAATACTTAAAGTTTTGTTGCCAAGTAATCGATCATATATATAATAAGTGAGTTGTAAGCAGAACCTACGCCCGTTTTTACCTTCAAAATGATCGAGTAGAACGGCAATAACTCATCCCTCTCCTTAGCCGGGGAATGGAAGAACTTTGGTCTGATAAAACCTAATGCCATACACCAGCAAAGCCGCCCGTGGAAAAGTCTCCATTAACTTTAAATCATCGTTAAAAGTGTCGACTTATTATCCTCCCAAGTGCTCCAGAATTAACTGCAATGAAAACAACTGAATGGTAAATTTTCTCTCAGAGCTCTTTATAAACTGTGACTTTCGGTTCTTTCTTTTAAAAACTAGCTATATATTAAATCTGCCTTTCCCAAACACCTTTACTAAAATCTGCAAAGAAGACTATTAAATGCTAAATCTTGTCCGATTGTAAAACTTGAATTCTCTTTTAAAATGTAACACTAGAATTCTCTTTTAAGATGTAAAACTCTAATAATCTATTTTAAATGTATAATTTCCTGCAGTCTTTTATGCCTATTTATAATCTATTCTATTTATTCTACGATTTTATCATTTTAATATTATATGTATTTAATATGCCAAATGACTATAAATATAATTTTAGCTTATCGATCTGCAAAAATAATTTCAAATCTTAGCTATAATAACCATTAAAAAATTAAATTATTATTTTTCTTTCTCACTCGTTGTTTCGAGATCATATTATTTTTTACTGATTAATTTTTGGGTATTAATATTACAATAATCAGTTATCTAGTGAAAATTGTAGTTTGCTTAATTCTAGTTATGGATTATAACTATTTATATATGTAACTCGTGCATCATAGGAACTAGCCACAGAGATATTCTCAAAGCATATTTTAATGTTTTATTCATAATTACCCCGCAAATATGCTTTGTCCTCCTTAGATTTATATATGTAGAGATGCAGGTGATAATATTAAACTAGGTTACTAATCAAGTTAGTCCTAAATAGTATATTTAAAATACTAAATTTGAGAACTGGATTGTATAGATATGCAAATAGACGCTATCTAATTTTAAGGCACGATAATATAATTTCACGTATTTGCGTTATATATGTATAAGTTGCAGATGTGTCCTTACAAAGTACGCAATGTACAATTATCTGCTTGCTGCATGATTATTGATGAGTTGCTGGCAGAGGGCACTCTCATCCACTTTAGTTCAGGTAAAGCACTTTTAGAACTAGGGCACAAGGACCTACATTATTCATAATGCTTATCCGACTACCTAAACTACTAATGTTCCTATTCGTAGCAAGTTGAGCGGTTTTAGGGCAAACCGAGCATTCGATGCTGAAGCCCGTGAATAATGACCCATTCGCACCTTTTTGCTTAATTAATATTTTAGTATGTGCCATAGAGTATATAGGTAAACCTATCATAAACCAGTTTTCTCTCCTTTTATATTAAATGCTTGTGTATACCCTAATCTAGGGGTTAACATGCTAACCTGCGTATCTCTGAGCTTGACTACATGCTCGATTTAACTGGATATATAGATAGATGCCATAAGAGCGCTATTAAGTTAGTTATATAACTTTGTCTATAAAGTTTCATATGATCTAGCAGACTACATGAGAGCTAGAAATTTGGCATATTAATATAGGCATAAACTCCAATACCGCACTACACTTATTAACCATTTATAATGAGACATGTAACATTAATCTCATTAGTTATATAACGCCTGCGAGCATAATATCTCACGTTTCCATCACATAATTTTGTATATTTCAATTTCACTATTAATTATTGTTTTATTAAATTAATATTTAAAATTATAACTCATTTTCATAATTTTATTGTCCGGGAGTTCATTTTATCCAGCTCTAGATTTAATTGCACATACATCATTATATCTATAAGTAGATCATTCCATTATATTTTATATGCAGTCATTGATATATTAATTAATCACTTAGTCTTATGTGTGTATATCTGACCAAATCAGCATTAAATTAGTTAAATTACGAGTCTTGTTTTACACTGAGTGACTTCCGGACCGAGGTAAAATTGAATGTCTGTGTAAGTTGAGAAGTGTCTTCCATAGGGTAGTAGATCGTTGAGCAGAGGTGAAAGGATTGAATGTTGGTCGGATTCTGGATCCCAGTGTATTTTGCCTGTGTTCTAGATTTTGTTGCATGGAGGACAATATATTATTGCATACATATTACTGTATAAATTTAAAGTTTATTCGCTAGTTACTTTCTAAACATCATCATATACTGCATTAATCTTGAAGAATCTTACATAATTTTCTTTTTTTTTTTCCTTTTCTTTTTTTGTGGAGAATGTTATAGAATATGAATTTTTGCTTTATGGTACTTAAATGTTTTAAAAACTTTGGTAATTTGCAATAATAAAAATGTGTTGGAATTGTAACCATTTTCTAATGATGTCATAAAAAATAGCAGCACTGATTAAAAGATTAGAAAATTTTTTAGATGCAAAGTATGCTGTAGCCTGCATATTCAAAAACATACTACAAAAATGGAGAGAATTAATTTAATCTGTAAATATATTTTAATTTAATTAAATTTCATTATACTACTGAATTTGAATAATTTTTAGAATTCTAGTTTAAATATATTTCTCAAATATTAAACTAAATTTTAAAAAGTAAGTAAATGACAGTTAATTAATTGATCTATTTCATAAAAATATTCAAATAACTATTGTCTTTTTAAAAAAAAATTAAAATCATTTTATTTTTTAAAATAATAATTGTTCTATAGAATGTTTAAAATATTTATTTAAAAGTATTATTTTTAAAACAATCTTGCCATCTGATACACATCTGAATAATGAAAATTGTCATTTACAATACAATGTCAAGTGATAAAAGTTTGAAAATGGGTTGGAATTATTGTTCACCATTCTACATACAAATGATAAATATGTGATACATTTCATAAAGAATATTAAAATTTAAACTACTCAAATAATTATTACCTTTAAACCCCCACCTCCACCCATTCTTTTAAAAATAACATTCACCAATAGAATGTATAAACCATTTATTTAAGTATTATTTTAAAACAACATTGCCTTCAAATAATCATTTCAATTAAACACCATATAAATATGTAATCTATTAACTTTTTTATTTTAAGTAAGGTCTTTATTAAAAACACACACAATCTATATACATTATATACAAAAATAGAAATAAAGTTAAGTTCTTTTTCCCTTCCTGTTTTCTTTACCTTTTTCTGCCTTTTCTTCTTCTTTTCCCTCTTTTTCTTCTTCTTTCCTTTTTGTCTTTCTCCACCCTTCTCCTTTTTTGACTTCCTCTCCATAAATGATGCAATGTTATGTAGGATTTGAAACTCCTTTTAATAAAGACATTTCTTCTTAAGATAGATAGCCGGTATTCCATTTGTAATGGCCTATTCCCTCTCTATAAACCTTAAAATAACGGTAGTGCTGGACTTTAATTTAAAGCCTATTCACATATTGCTTTTCTTAAATGCATATTTGGATTTTTGAAGATTCAATTCCATATCTTGCATACTGGTGGCAAAGAACCGCCGCAATTTTTTTCCATATTCTTCTTAGGCAGGTATTTTAGAGACTTGAAATATTTATCCCATTCCTTATCCAGTTATACTTTTTATTATTGAAGATCATTGAGCAATTTTATTGACCATATTGTTTTTAGTGTGAGTATCACTATAGGAGAGCATTATGCAGGTTGAAATTTTTAATATGTTTTATCATTATATTTTTTAATATTTAAAATTGGAGTATGAAAAACTCGGTTTCTAAATTGTCAAAAGACTCTGCATTCTTCAAATAAATGTAAGGTTTCTTCACTACCTCTACAGAATATATACACAGACTCTAAGTTCATATGCAGTCTTCTATTCAGATAAGTTGTTGTTGGAAAAATCCCATTTACCAATCTGAATATGAATTTAATGTATGACTGGGGGCACACATTAATTGTAAATCTCTCAAAATACTCTTTATTGATATGCCAGGCCAGACATCTTCTCGACATTTGACCCTTTTTTTTTTTAAGTCCCTATATCTAAGTCCTTCTAAGCTCCTTACATCCAGGTCATCTTGCAGAAAAGCTATCAACAAATCAGTTAAGAAGGATCTTCTTTTCTTCCCTATTTCTCTGTAGATTTTTATATCAACCATTGGTGGATCCAAGCAGCTACTTTTAATTACATTCATGTATGTTTTGGCTTTAACAGAAGTAATGCAGTCTCTTAGATCAATTAGATTAAGGCCACCCTCGTAAATTGGTATTGGCAAAATTGAAATTGATATTAAACTTTGATGCCTTTCCCCAAATATATTTCTTTGCTATACGATTAATTTTGCTTATCGTTTTATTGTAAAGATTTACCCATGGAGTATAGTATCCCAATATTCTTGTTATAATCAAATTAAATATTTTAGTCCTTGTGACATCATAAAGTTTCAATGAGGAGAAATAGTTAAATTTTTCTGCAATTAAATTATTTGGATAACTATTCATGGAGATTTTAGACTGATATAGTGGTATTCCCAAATATACTGATGGGAAACTAGGAAGTACCAGGGTATTTTTTTTCTAGTGGCCAATTGCCATGCTGCTGACTTTGATAATTGACTAACAGAGCCTGTCTTTCTTTGGAAACCTTCAAGAATGTTCATCACTACTTGCATATTGCAACTATCTTGAAAAAATTTTTATTATATCATCTATGAACACAATTTCCACCTCCACCAGAGGATCCAGATAAATAGCGAAAAGCAGTGCAGCCAGTGGAGAACCCTGTGGTATGCCCTTTTTTATTATAAAGAAATTGAATCTCCTCATATAATTCTTAATTGATATTCTGCTATTTCTGATGTAGTTTTCAATTGCATTTATTAAATATTTATGTTCAGGTATTAAGCTTTTCAAATATTTTCTATTAAATATGTCCAATTCATTAGTCAAAAGCTGATTTGAAATCAATTTCGATGGCATAATATTGTGTTAGTTCTTTGGCATATTTTATTGCTTCCTGAATCTTTATGGCTGCAATAACCGCATGTTTGCCTTTTATAGCATGATAAGCCTAAGATATTTTAGAGACAACAAGTGAATGCAGTCTTTTAAACAATATTCTAGCAAGGATTTTAGAGTCAATATCTTCTATTGATATATGTCTCAAATCCTCAATTGTTGGTGTTTGTATTGATTTTTTTTTAGGCTAAATACTACCCTATTATTTACATATGGTCATATTATTGTTTTGCAGCACATTTGATTGAAGTATTTCCACATTGGTTGTATTAGCGCATAATTTAACAATTTGTAAACTGAAGCTGGAATTAAATCATTAGCCATAGTAGTTCGTATTTTTAACCGATCAATTTCATCTTGGATTTTATGCTTTGTGATATATTCTTTTAGGTGTAATCTATTAATATTGTTTTACTTATATAGAATCAAAAATGACACTAACAAGGAAGACCAATATTGCACATTATTCACCCAGGGTACAAATGACGGAATTAGGACATTACATAAAGCAGTTTAATTTAATTTAAAGAGAAAGAAGAGAGTTTGAAAACGAAAAGATGAGTTAAAGGAATGAAGAAATATAAAAATAGAAATGAGAAGTTATTAGTAAAAAAGAAAAAATACACTCACTGAAAAGATAAGAAGATTATATAAGTAACATATAAGACAAAAATAATAAACTTCAAAAAAAAAAAAAAGACAAAAGGATGAAATAGATTGTGTAGTGATAATGCAAGATGTAAAAACTTTAATTGAGATGGATATTGGTAAAGTGCAGATATCTGAGATTAGTTTATATTGTAATAAACGGCTGTTTATACTTCAAGAGAATGACCAATAACTTTACTTTCAATAATAAAAATTTCCCTTAGAAAAATATCTAATTAGGAAATATAAATATTTGGGAACAATTAACTTAAATAGCCATGTGACTAAGATGTTGATGACCTTAAAAAGTATTTTTCTTATACATCAGTAAGACTGCAAAAGATAATGGAAAGAGATAACTATTATTGGTATATATATATATATAGAAGGGACTTGAATTTGGAGTTTCAAGCTTTCGACAGGTATACACTCCACCTTATACAACTAATACACATGACCACATACATGGGGAAAAAATAAATGATTTCCCAAATATGTATTTCATGTTGAAACAGCACTCATCAGTTAGTACAGATCATCATCTTCTAATACATATACTATCAGTGCTTAGTTTCTATTAAGATAACAAATCTTCTGCTCAGCCCTTTTCTGTGTAACTAAATGGACATACTAAGGTACTACATGTGAAGGGTCAGAGTGGATTAAAATCAACATGGGTATGACAATAGTATTGGCATCCTCAAGGGCTTTGAGTGTTCCATCATCGGATTTTCAATGATATGAATGGCTAAAGAGTTGGAGGATGGAGATTGAAACCTATACATTAAAGATTTGCTATTTTAATATAAACCAAGCACTGATTATATATATGTGGGAGATAATGATCTAATTAGCTAATGAGTGCTGCTTCAGCACAAAATATGGATATTGGAGATCATTTATCTTTTTCACATGTATGTAGTCATGTTTATTAGTTGTATAAAAAGTTGCGTATAGTTTAAGGAAGCTTGAAAGTTTAAGTTCAAGTTCCTTCTAATTACATTTAGTATAGAGAATGTTCTTATATTTGAATATTTCATATTCAGCCTGTATTGTGTCCATCCCTCTTCTGTATATCTAAATGGACATACTAAGGTCCTGTATGTGAGGGTTCAGAGTGACTTAAAGTTAACATGGGTATGACAATTGTATTGACATTAACTAGGGCTTTGAATGATCCATCATCAGATTTTCACTGATACGGATGGCTGAAGTCACTGGAAGATGGAGAAGATTGAAGCTTTCCCATTAAAATTTGAAGATTTGCCACCTTGATATAAACTGAGAACTGATTGTATTTGTGGAAGATGGTGATCTGGACCAACTAATGAGTGCTGTTTCAACATGAAATACATATATTGGAGATCGTTTATCTCTTTCACATGTATATGGTCGTGTGTATCAGTTGTATAAGATGGAATGTATAGCTGTAGACAGTTTGAAAAGTTTTGAGTTCAAATCTCTTTTAATTATATTAAGTTTAGTTTAGAGAATATATTTATATTTGATTATATATATAGTAGCTGTACATGCAGCTTTGATAGTAGAACAAAATAATGTAATGTAGTTGATAATTAAAATACATTTAAATAGTATTTACACGAAATAATAGGAGTTACCAACAATAATTAAAAAATGATCTACAATATTGTTTATAAAATTTTCACAAAAATCATTTTTACCTACTGCTATTGATAACTCATGTATTATGTCATGTAAATATTACTTAAATATATTTTAATTATCAACTACATTACATTATTTTATTCTACTAATGCAAGCAAAGCTTTTGGTTACAGCTAAACCAATAAAACTTTTCATTGGCTTCTTGTATCATTATTCAAAACGAAATCAAAATATTCGCTCCACAAGTTAAAAATATGGCTATTTATCATGTCATCCAGGAATTTAATTAAATTATATTTTTCAAGCCTAATATTACTTTTAATATGTGGGGGAAAAAATCCAAAGTGACCATAATCAGTAAATGACAATACCTTCTTTGTACTTTTAATCCATCAGATATTTCTAAGCTTCCTTGTTAGTTACTAAATTTCTGTTTTTAAATCTATATATTGTATATGAAGCTCTATTATTCTTTTAAACAAGGTATGGAAACCTCAGGCCATGGGGTCACAACTGACCCTTAAAAGCTCTCAATATAGCTCTTGGACATTTTTAAAAATGATTATAAAATGGTTCAGTATAAAACTTTTACTTAAACAGCATAGAGAAAATATTGAATTAAGAATAATTAAGTAAAATATTTATTTTTTCTCTCTCTCTGACCTTTATGCCATATTCTAAAAAATTATCTATTTGCTGGGTTTTGAGTTGATATTTTAGATTTAGTGTCTGAATATTCTAGCTCCTCACTAAAGTGAGCCATAAGCTGGAAAACAATTGGTCTAGGGATAAGAATATTCTGGATAGATATTTTAAATATTTTCTCTTACCACACTTATTAATAAGAGCTTGTCTGAGCTATTGGTACGCTCTCTATATTGCATTTGGTTCAGTCCCATATAGCTATTTGGGGTAGATAGCTGAAGTTAAAGACTTTTTTACGTCTAAAAATTTCAAAGTTTCTTCTCAATAATTACATAATAAATAAATGCTGATTTTTGAGTTGATATTTTAGATCTAGTGTCTGAATATTCTAGCTCCTCAATGAGGTGAGTCATAAGCTCGAAACTAATTGGTCTGGAGATAAGAATATTCCAGACAGAGATTTTAAATATTTTCTCTTACCGCACTTATTAGTAAGAGCTTATTTGAGCTATTGGTACGCTCTCTATATTGCATCTTTGTAAATACAAGGTTTTTATAAAGTAATGTCATGCTATATATGACTTGCTTTATTGATTATTATTAATATTCTGAGGTATATCCGACTATAGATTTAATCCGAGAGCATTGTGTTTGAGTGATTTTTGCATTAATCTAAGAAGCTGAGCATATTTTGTTTGTTTTTATAACAAGTTTTGCAGGCAGATTAATGTATACTAGCAAAAATATAAAACTTGAATAATTTTACTTCATTTTATTAGTTTGCATTTACTTTTTTTTTTTAAAAAAAAAAAAAAAAAGGAAAAAAAAATTTGAAATCATTTTCTGAAGCGGAGTTTATAGAAGTGTATGCTGTAGAATTAATCTACCAGGAGATTAAAAAAATCTGAGAATGTAAATATGTTAAAAAATAATTAAATGTGGAAGTCATTAATAATAGTGATGTTAATTTATTTATAATTCACAAAAAAAATTATGGCCCTTGTTTAAAAAGGAAAAGTTGAAATTGGATTTTCAGTTGAAAAGGTTGCCTACCCATTATAGGGGGTAAATTAATTAAATTTTAGATCAAATATAGCAGGCTAATTTTTTAAGTCAATAATTTTGTATGGCCACGCGAATAACATTATAAATATCCAAATAGCCCGGGCAGAAAAAGGTTTGCCGCTCCTGTTCTAAAGAGAGAATGGCACATTTCAATATACCCGACTTGCTTGTTATTCACAGGACAATATATTAAATAATTCAATGCTTAATATATATGACAAGTTTTGAAAATTGGCAATTTTAGCATTTAATAGCTATTCAAATTAGCATAAATAGAAATTATTTCTAAATGATAAATATAACTTGCTAATACGTTTAAAATAGGACTTAATTTTAAAATGCAACTATCATTTTACCTTTGGATCTACTTTAGCTTATCCAACAATCTATACCTTTATATAATTGTCTATTATTAATATCTTTTGCATTCTGATTTCTAATCATAAACATATTCAATAAAATACCATTATTTTTAAACATGGATACATCCAAATATTTTTATATCAATTTTCTGCGTATATGAAAATTCATTATAATCATTTTGTGTTGTGTAAAAATTCAATTAGAATTATATAAGCTGATACTACCATACAATTTGAATTAAGACTATCACCATTTCTACTAATTTTCAACCAAACATTCAACGGTATCCAATATAATAACACTATTCAACAAAAAATAAAAGCTTTCTCAGAATATTCTGAATTTAATGCCATAACATAAGAAACATTATACCTATACACATTATCACATAAATGATATCTTTTAAATATCACTAACCTATGAAAAATATATTTAATAATTTGAAAAGTACAAATAATCAAATTAGGCTTCCCATTGAATTTAATACAGTTTGCTTTCACTCAACAATCTGATTTTACAAAATTTTCACATTCCGTGTACCCGATATATATATATACAATAAAACTAAGATGCGTACAAAATATATACTATTTTAATTGTATGCCATTTGGGAAAAAATGTCATTAAAAAAAAATAAAAACATCAAATTCATAATTTTAATAAATTTTATGATATAGCAACAGCGGTTTTTTTTTTTTCATGTCATAGCATCGACCGGGAGGCGAAACCACAACCATCTGCAACCAACTACTTGCTTGCAATCTCAAAATCCTTCATAATTTAATTTGAAAATTTTAAATATTACAATTTAAATGTTACATGACCACATTTATAATAAATATTCATTCAAATTATGTTGAAAGCACAATTTCATTTTTCACTTATTTTTGTCTTCCAAAAGCTAATATAATACAGTACAATATTGTAGGTAATAAAATGTTTTCTAAGCGTAAAGCTAGAAATTTTAAAATTCATAAAGTATTTTTCTTAAGCAAAAGTTACAAGGTGGGGGTCAGTTAAATATTCTTGTAATTCATCAGAAAACTTAGTTTGTACAAATAATTTACCCCAAAAAAGCTAAAATAAGTAACTGTAAATAGGATTGATTGTACAGATTCTGAAATCAATATTAAAAACATTAAAACAGCTGGGGATACTATGACTGCTGTTAACATGACTGCTGCTCATAATATTACTATTATTTTCCATAGAGGGAAAAAATTATTGAAGTATATCATCCAGAATAAGTGTTTAATTGCATTAAAACTGGATTTTTCTAATACATCAATGCCATGAAAAGATTCAATTTTAACACTTTGCTATTTATTTTATTTAAAAATAAAAAATATAGATACAGAACTGTAAGTTTCTAATTATTTTTATTTTTTGAGAGAATGTCAAAGAATGAACAATTACAATAAATATAAATGTGCTCACTCAATTTATTATTAATAACTACATTTCTTTAAAATGTTATATTTTTGTACTATAATCTTAATTTATATATGCATACTATTCACATAAAAAGCATTGTTATATATATATATGTGTGTGTGTGTTGAAATATAGTGTATACTTACAATGCAGTAAATAATACATATTGTAATCAAGGCATACCTGCAAAATCTGAGTTATTATTTATACATGATATACTATGTATGCGAGGAGAGTTTGGAATAAAATATAACAGATATCAAAAACTACACTCTATTGAAAAATCTCTGCAGAATTTTAATCAAAAGAAGTAGTTAAATCAAATTTTTTAAAATAATTGAACTTAAATATATTAACAGTGTAAATATGAACAACTCTGGAAGAATATTGGCATTCAATGAAAAAATTTTAAGTTCTTTAATTTCAAAGATGTGAAGATAGATAGATACTCTGAAAAAGATAGCTTAGAATATTGTGTAAATTGAATCAAATATAACAACAACAACAAAAAAACATTTTAAGTTAAATCTATATTTCAAACTATGAGAATAATTGATTCACCAAAACATCTGTAAATTAACAATCTCATATATTAAGCAATTATAACATTTCTCTGCAATAAAAAGGTTGTTACCTCATTCCAACAGATTCATAAAATGCCAGAAACTTTTCTGATTTTTACAAAAAGAAGTAATGGTAATGAATAAATGCAATCTGACCATAAATATAGTTCATAAAAAAGTTTTTATTAATATGTAGAATACAGTTGCTCTGCTTTCATTTTTTGGGGTAAAATTTTTTTTGTTAATAATTACAATCAAATCATATTGAGAACCATCACCCTGTTGAATAAAGACTTATTAGATTAAATGAAAGCAAAGTAAAAACTGGAAATTTAAATTAACATAGTATATATTTTCTAATATATTTCTAGTACATTTTATACATTATCTGATCTATATTTTATTTTCCATTATCTATAAGAAAAAATATATATATATATTTTTTTTTACCGTGATCTGAAATGTCACAATTTATCTAATATGGAAGCCATTTTGTTTATAGGAAAAATATATAGTAATTATGAAAATGCAGTCTAATTAAATAAAAATTAGATTAAAAAATTTAATGCTGGATTATCAAGCCCAATTGAACTGGAAGCCATTTTCCATAAAATTGTATCATAAGTGGGAGGCAAAAAAATGTTCTACTAGAAAAGGTTACACTAATTAAAATCAAAAAAAAAAATGGAAGAATGAATATAAAGAAACTAGAAAATTAATAATGACAATTTAATTTATAATAAGTCATTATAAGATATATAAAACAATACTATGACCATTTTTTACTGTAATTTATTTTTATTAGATTCATAAAATCTATAAAATAATAAATTTTAAATAATTTAATTGTATTATTTTATTTTTTCTCCAACACTTAAAACTTTATTGTTAAACAAAATTTAGAAGCAATAATTAAGAGCATATAACCACTATGACAGAAAGATTAACATCAATTAATTTTAATCTGTGTAATGTTCTGTTACTCATCATTCATGAAAATTATTCACGTTTCCGTAACATTTTTTATTTGCAGACATTTTTGACAAATAATTGTATACTATTAAAATATGCTTCTTGAGATTTTTCTTTGAAATCATTTTGGAAAACAGTAGATTTATTGCTACTCCATGTTTTTCATTTTGAAGTGAATTCTTCATATTTTTTCAGTTTTCTCATTTTATGCTCCAAATATCATTCCTTGCGAGTTTCATTATACTGTCTTTCTATATTACATTATTAGGGGGCACTAACTGTTTTGCTATAAATTATGCACACCATTTTGTTTTTTATTATAAGGTAAAAATTATTCAATTTACATTTTTCTTGGAATTTTCTCACAACTGTTTTATAAAAATGTATTACTTATATTATCAAAACTAAACTTATGGATTAGAATTAAAGACACTAAATGATTCTGTTATTAATTAAAAAAATAATAGAAGATGGCATTCCCACACAACTAAATTACATTGCTTGTGTTATTAGGTTGTGTTTAGTGTACTGACATAATCTTTCAGGGATCACTGATTGATTGAAACAGACAATTATCAATCTCTATGATCACTTTGGTCATATGAATAGCAGCTAACCAATAAAATTCCATTTTTTCCGTACATTATTCACTGGCACTATAAATTAATAATGAAAGCATGCAATTGCATTATAACAATCATTGCATTCATATTTTAATTATAGATGTTGCATGCTAAATTTAAATTTTTATTTTATTATAAAATGCAACTATCCTACTTTTACTAATTTTCTTTAAGATACCATAAGACAAAAAAAACTTTTGTGGATTGCATGAGGCCATAGGCACCAGTTTGACAAACTTGAATTAATGCAATGTATAATACACATTTTCAATTTATTTGTGACAAGTTTATTTATTACTGTAAATGAATAAAAAAAAATTTTAATTACATAATGAATAAATCTTTTTTTTTGTTTTGTTTTGCAATAATGATGTTGTTTATAAGAAAAAATCATGTTACTTTACAATTTTATTTTATGAAGATATTAAATATTAAAAAAAAAAAAGATGCATAAATTATATTAGATAATCAGAGCAAAACTCTCCATACATTATTGCCACCTGTGCTAAACAGAGTAATCAATGGATGCCAGAAGGCTTGTGCACAGGTGGCAATACTGTATGGAGAGTTTTGCTCTGTTTATCAACAATTAATGTGCTAGTATAGGAAATGTGATCATGTGATGCTTAATGGTTTATATTAGATAATGTTTGTATTTTTCAATTTATTTTTGATAGTTTATTACCAATGATCTCATGAAAGTTGTTTTTTAATTATTGACTGAAGAAAACTTTTTCTAGACTAGATAAAAGTTTAAAGATGAAAATATATCATTGTTTTGTCCTCTAGCAAAGAATAACTAAATGCTAATTTCTAATCAATAATTAGACAATTAACAGTTTGATTATACAGGTTGACTATCTTTTTAAAAAAATCCAAAGACTACTAGAACCTTGAAAAAATTTTGTATCCCTAAGTTGTGAGCCATGGCAGATAAATAAGTCAACATTATCCATGAGGCCATTTGCATATATATACACACACACACACACACACACACATATATATATGTAAAAGTTTATACACATTTCTATTAGATGTTCTGACAAAAAATTATTGGTAAAACTGATATTTCTTTCCACGAATTTTAAGAATATGTCATAATTTTGAAAATTTTTTTTCGATAGTTATTTTTTGGAAAAAGTTTACATACTTTGATATGATTAAAGAAATAAAATAAAAACTATTCAAAGTACAAATGGACTAGCATTAGTCTTTAAAAAATCTGGCTTCAGAAGGTGAGTTAGGATTTGATAAATTTTCAAAAATGCAGTCGCTCAAATATAAATCTGTAATAATACTAGTAAAATGGAAAATGTTTTAAAAATTAATGTATTAAGAAAACTTTAATTTTATTACGGTTTTTTTATTAAAAAAATTAATTTAATAAAAAATAAAATAATTCATTACTTAAAGTGGAATCTGTATAAGGAATTAAGTGGTCCCAGAAAGCCATTCACTATATAATCCTTTAGATATAATTTCAGATAATCCATTTCAAATGTAATAAATCAAAGTTACCATTCAAATCAACTATTTAGCACAAGAAATTAAAAATATAATTGTACAAATATGTATTAAATTAAATGCTGTACATATTGTATAGTTAAGGGTTTTGGAAGCACTAAGATTCATCTTTTAAAAGCATAAAATTAAAATATATACAAATTTATATATCTTAATAAAAATTCACAAATCATTGATTTCAAAATTCTCACTTTCTTGCAAATAATATTCAGCAGTGGTTCTAAAGCAGCCTTATTGTGGCTTTAAAATGTTACGCAATCCATTTCATTTCCTGAATCCATTATATTTTGTGACAAACTAGTTTAATTAAAGAAAAAAAACTCAATACTAAAAAACTTAGAAAAATAATTTTCAAACATTTGCTTCATATTTTCATAAATGATTGCCTGATTGATACAATTACCTACCATTTGCTTTTGATTAATCCACATTAGCAAAATTTTCCATTTGCTTGTAATGTTGCAATAAAAATTGCTCAAGATGGAATTCTTTTTTGCTATCAGTGACTTTTTAATTCATCATGTTTTAAAAATAGTGTAGATTGTTATTTGATTATACTGTATTCAGAACTTAAATCAAACAATTACCATAAAATTGCTAAGTTTTTTGGCTTTATATTTCATACAGAATTGAGAATAAATAGTGTATAATGTATATGACATTTTAACATACAGAAATGTGAATAATTATATATTCATACAGCTTATGGATAAACTAAGCCTCATAAAAGAGTAAAAGATAAATATAGCTTGATCACATTATATATCAAGAGGCTGATATAATCTTGTATGGATATTACATATTTTACGACTTTTTTAAAAAATTAATTTTTAACAAAAAAAATTGTGAATTTTTTGCTTATAGAAATTAATATGTAAAAATTGCAATCTTCAATGAGTTAAAGGATAGTTTAACTTCTTTATAAATATGTATTACAGGTATTAAAGTGACATGCTTTTTAATTTTAATCTTGATGGATGTAATAATGACAGAAGGTGCAGTTTTATAGAATTTCTTTCATTTACTATCTTACATATAAAACCCTTAAATGTTTGGCCATAACACTGTCAAGTTATATTCAAGTTAACCATTTCTTTTTGTTAGAGGATATATTTTTCAGGGAAAAAAATAATTATTTGTTCTGCCATAGATAAACCATAATTTTTTTTACAAAGCATTTTATGCAAAGAAAATAATTCATTCCTTCCATACATAGGTTAGGTACATTTGCAAGTAATTCCGCAAACCAAAAAAAATTGTTAAAGCGACCAAATAAAAAAAACTATTACAAAAACAATGGCCTTTCCATAGAAAGAAAAAAATACTCGGAAAAAAATAGGTACATGTGCTTTTAACTAGGTATAGTATTTAAATCACAAAGAAAATGTGATTACAGTACATAAATTAATATTTGAAATGTGATATTTAATAAGAAAAAAATAGATGCTATAGTACTGCATTTACATTTAGTTTTGGTTAGCATATAATTGAAGTTTGATATCACATAGTTCATGGACCACAGTAATACCATGCATGATAGAAACTTGTTAAAGCAACCAATTAAAAAAACTTACAAAAATGATGGCCTTTTCATAGGCCGTGTACAATTCTGGTTAAAAATAAACTTTTAGCATAAAATCATAATTCCTTTGCTTCAGTTACAATATATACTTTAAGCAGTTAAAGAGCAAGTTTAATTTCTTTATAAAAATGTATTGTAGTTAAAAAAATTGGATTATATAGTTTTCCATTTCGATACTGTCTTTGCTAATGGATTAACAATTTGACATTAGAAGTTGCACTGCATTTTATCTTTGTTATTGAAAATAAATTTTTAGCGTATAGTTATAATTTATTTGCTTACAAATTAGGTAAATAGTTGTACTGTTTAAGCATGTTTAATTCCTTTATAACAAAGTATCGCAGATAAAAAAATCATTATGATTTTCTTTTTTAATAACTTAAACGAGTTAAAAATTAGGCACTAAAAGTTGTGCTGAATTTTCTTTTTTATTATTGAAAGTAAACTTTTAGAAAAAAATTGTAATTTCTGTGTATCTGGACTATACATACAATTGAAAATTTTACAAAACTTAAGAATTAGTTTATTTTCTTTATAAAAGATATTAAATAGAAAATTCACCAAATGATTTTCTTTTTTTTTAATATCAACTAAATCTGATATTAAAAAGTACTATATTTTTTCTGTTCCAATTTTTAAATTAATGAAAATACATTTTTAATATAGAATTGCAAATTTTATGTTTTTTATATGTCATGTACAGTTAATAATATGTGTGTTACATGTGATCACATAGCATTCAGATTTTAACTCGATTTTTTAACAATTCAACTTTTATTATTTATTATTATGTGTGCTGAATAAATTGTATTTGAGTATATCTTTGTCATATAATATTGGCTGATCTAAAGGATTTAAATTCACACAGTTATTTCCAAAATATAAAAAGTTGCATGAAAGGTTTTAGGTTAATATCATTAAATTTATTAGGTTTTTTTATTATTATTTATTTATATACAATATATAATGGGATCCTCTAATCCTTTTTTCTAAAAGGCTTTGTTATTTTATACAGTAAATTTTTAGAGGGCAATGTTGTTTTTAAGAACATGTATTGCTTATAAACAACTTTGCAGTTGAAAATATATATTATTAGATATTGATATGATGTAGCACATTCTGTACAATAAATAAAATTGTTGTTGTTAAAGTTGTATTAAAAATATCATGACTTAAACGATATACTATTTATTTCCATTTCACAAATTGCAATATTCTGATTAACAATATAAATATTAACTATTAAATACATTAACTCACTTCAAATTGAAACTAAATTGAAAATGTTCTAATTATATATGAACATTAAAAGCATTTAAGTAAATTGATAGTCTATGTAATAAAATAGATTTTGCAATTTTAAAAATATATAATTAAATCAGATGACAAAATTATTTTGGAATAACTTACTTTTATCAAAATTTTATCAATAAAAATGCCTTTAAGAATACCGCAATGCTTTATTTCTCTTGAATAGTTTGCAATAGATAATAGTATCTGGGAAAACATGCAAATATTCATTTGAGCTTAAGTCTGACTCAACAGTTAAATAATGTCAGAAAGCTTTCCGTTATCTGCTTGTTGATTGACAACAAGTATATCAAAATAAAATTCACATAATGATAAGAACATGATGATGTTAAGTGTTATTGATTCAAAGAAAATATATTTGATCCGGTTTAGTAGTGCACATCTCTGTGAACAATCTAAAGTGAAATATAATGGAGCTGCTATATCTACTGATTCACATCTAGCCACTATTGGCAAAAAATAGTAAACAAAATTTAAAAAAATTAGAAATTTGTAAAACAAAATTTTAATTTTCTAGTTCTCATTGCAATTGTCATGTGCTACTGCAATCAACTGCAATATATGAGATTCTCTACATATGGTTTTTTCCTATTTGTAAAAGAAATGTGTTCAAATTTACAAAATGTACCTCTTGCATTTTATCAAGATCAATTTCCTTTGCAAGTACAAAAAAAACTAGTAAAATATTAATTTTCTTTTTTTTTTTTTTAATGTGATATGTATTACTTTTTTTAAAATATTGCTAATGATAATAAGACATTAAAAGAGACAAGCATGATCCTTTAATTATTGTCTTTAAAACTGAATTTTTTTAATAGTTTTAAATAATAATTTTTTTATCTATTTATTTCCGTAACTTTTTTTTTTGTTGTTGTTGATTTTTGTTTATATTTTGATTTATACGTAAAAAAATTTAAATATTTATATCATTAGTAAAATAAACCCAACTGCAGTATTGTACAATATTTAACTTTTAGAAAAATTAATTATGGTCCTATTTTTAAATTAATATGTATTATAGTCATATGCATATATCTTGTCTATTATCTCCTAATCATATTATATATTAAAAGGGATTTAAAACAAATGTAGCAGACACAATGATTCCATTTCTTAGCACATCAAAAATTTTGTCATACATATTGGGACAAAATTTATACAAATTTGTACAAATAAAAACATTGAATATTGAAATATTGCAGTGTCAGCAATACCACACTATTGCATACATCATATTAGTTAGTCCTTTTTTTTAGTGGAATATAAGAAAATATTTTCAACATTGGTAATAATTTGCAAATATAAATGAAATCAAAAAAATGAGTAAAAATCATTTTAAGAATATTAGAAATTTGATTTATGCAGCTATTTTATTTTCAAGATAAAATCCAAATGCAAGAATTAACTAAATATATGATTGTATATAAATTATTTTAAACAAATGGAATTTTAAATTAATAAATTTGAATTAAATATATTGATATATGTATATTTTTAAAAACTACTATTAATACTATTACTTTTAAAAATAACTTACAAAATTTTAAGATACATCTTTCTCTCTAACAATACTTGGCCTTCCTTCTTATCTCTATATCAAAGTATTTGGATAAAAAAATATTTAAATACTATATCAATTTAAGTCATTTTTAATATGTAATATTTAAATACAAGTATATTACCTATGCTTTTTCACATGTATGTGGATCATGTATATCAGGAATGAATAGCTGTAGGGAGCTTAAAAGTCTGAGTTCAAATCCTTTCTAATTATGATAATCATTTTAATATGCAAAAAAAAAATTATATTTTTTATGCACAATAAACATGTAATAATCAATAACAGTTTATCTAAAAAATATTATTATAATGTTTTGTGCATTTTATCAATGAAAATTTGCAAGTGTTTATTAAGCCTATTTTGTGCGGCATGAAATTTTCTAAAAAAATATACCAAGTGAGTAATGCTACTATGGGTTTTAAAAATCAACAAAAATTTATTTAAATATTTTGATGCTGATAATTTTTATATTTTAGATAAATCAATATACATATTTTATCATATAACATTGTTTAGTTATATATCAGAAGTAAATAATGAAAATGTTAGGGCATGCTGACATTTATATATAATATACACTATTTTTCATTTTATCTTGTAAAGATTTCAATATTAAACTTAACTTTACAACCAGTTGAACCGAATTATTTCATCTTTTGGCTAATCCGCCCCCTAGGGAATTTTTTTGTAAGTATTATACATTAAAATGCGTGTAAAACGGTATATTTTAGTAGAATAATTTTTTTCCCAAAAATTCCACACTAAAAGGCCGCTCTTACAATAGACATAAGCCCCGCCCTGACATGTTCAGCCATTGTCTCTTGCCGTGGCTGTAAAACGTTTGGCGTTTTACGATGTTGCAGTTTCCAATGATGCAAAAACATGTTTATTTGAAAATTTATTACCTTTTTTTTTTTTTTTAAATAAGTTGCACTATATTTATTAGATATTAAGAAATATAAATTATTAATAACTTATTTTGACTTGAAATACTTTATTTTCAAAAATATAACCTTATATTAGCAGCTAATATAAATATGGCCTGAAGCAAATTAGAAGACAAGCTATGACATAAACAATCTACTTTATTTACGAGTAAAGAAAATATCGTAATTTTGCAATAAATATTCAAAAAAATTAAATATTTAAAGCATAATTCGTTAGATATAAGAGAAATAAATAATTATATGTTTCAAATATTTAAAAATAATAAAAATTAAAAAATATTTCGTTGATTTTATAAACTGAAAATAATCTTTCTAGAAATGACGTGTAACGTCTTTGTTTTGATTATGGTCTCATTTTTTTAATATTTACAGAAACAAACTGTGAACATTTAAAATTTATTTCAGTAGTAGACAAAAATATCTATCAAATGAAGTCAAATTTATTATTTTCTGAAGAAAAAAAATCATTTTATCATATATTTTACGGTGATGTGTGAGACAAAGAAAAATGTCAGAAATGCTGAAATGTAAGAGGTGTGATGCTGCAATTTGGAACAGTTTAAAAGAAATTGAATTCTTGCGTCTTATTTGTGACTATACCTTTATTCCCCCCCCCTTAGCGATGGCAATTGGTCCTCCAAAACTCATTGTTAAGCAAGAATATCATATACAGGATACATATAAATAATGGGGGTCTATGGAAAAAAAATTGGTTGGTTCCTAAAGCTAAAAAATTACACTCTCTTGTAATTGAATATATCTCCGAAGTCATATTACCTATGTATATTTTTAATTATTCTGGCTTAATTATTAAGTTAAATTACTTATTTTGATTCCCCATAGCATTGCTGGGTTAAACAACTTATATGAAAATAAATACGTATTAAAATAAAACAGAAAGAAAAAAAATAGTATTCTGTGGTAAACAAGTTGAGTCTATGGCTTTATAAATTGGTTAGCATTTTACTGGTATTAAAATAAAGAAAATACTGTATATAGTATTTATTTTCATACAAGTTGTTTAATATTATTTGTGCTGATATCATTATTAATTACATTTGAAAACAACATTATGGACAAATTAATGTTTGACAATTGTTAAGATTTACAAAAATAAAATACTACAGTATATAGTATTATAGATTCATTAATTATATATATTTTAAGTTTAGACATTCTATAATCAAAATACTGAATGCAGCACTAACATTGTGTTTTATGAATAAAATATTGTATGTGTATATGTATTACCATAATGTACTTTTGCTTTTGGGTGAAATGACTTTAAAATACCTATTCTCTGACGTTATCAGTGATGCAAAATTCAAGATGGCTGCCCCAAAAAAATTTTTACAAAATTTTTTCTGATCATTATAGTGAATATCAATTGTAAATCGAAGTAATGGGTACAAATTGATGATGATCGCTATTGTGAAATATCGCTGAGTGAGATTTAGGTGTATTTGTATTGCTATAATAGTAACACATATTAATTACTCTTAAGATTAATAATAGCCATGTGATTTTTTTAGCATCCCTATCCCAAATAAGGAAAAAGATTTTATAATTGCCTTAAAATATCTTCTTCAAAGACAAATGTTATTATGATATAATAAAAAATAAAATTTTTTTTTTTTTAAAAAAAAAAAATAAAAATCACATGACAATTATAATCCTTAAAAGAAAATCCTGCTTAGAAATATAATACAAAATTCATTACTTGCTTGACAATTTCAAATAAAAAATAACATATGTCATTATATAAATCTATTAATATAAGGATTATTCTTGCATACCTCCAATTCAAACTGATCCAATAAGATTCACTACTGATAGATGTACACACAAATATAAGATTTATAAAAAAAATTAACTAATAAATTAAAATAAAAATTGAAATTAAAAATGTAATAAGTATGTAAAAGTAAGTTTAATACTAAATCTAAAGATATATTTATAACAATAAAGGCTGCAAGTTGTGAATGTATGTATACATAATACACACATATACAAAACTTAAGATTGTTAGCTATAATAAAAATTACACTGGATTTTAATTTTTAAAATAAATCATGTATGTATTAATCAATAATATAATGGTGATGGCTAATATTTAATTTATTGTTAAGACCATCATAAATAAGTAATAATGCAACATAAATTTTTAACTGACATAAAATATAAAATGAATTAATGCCATTTTTTGGCTTGAAAAAGTTTCAAATTAAATAATTTCAAAAGTCACAAGATATGTTAAGGTAATTCATTTTATACATTTATAATAAGAAAAATGCCCTGAATATCATTAAAAACATAAAAATTTCGAGTTCAAAAATTTAATAAATATTAAGAAAATTATAACTATTTTTTTTTCTTTTGTAAAAAAAAAAAAAACTAAATATTTTTTTAGGTACATATATTACAATCACACAAGTTGACATATTAATTGTTCACTTTATGAAGAAGTGTAAGTATGCACAATAATAATGAAAATTTCATTCAGAAAAATTAAAATGTAAAAATAAAACATTCATATCATAAATATCAAGTATCAGTACATTTCTAAAGATTAATCAACCTATCACAATTCTAAATGTGTATATTAAAAAAATATATATTTTAAATTACTAATAATTTTTGCTAATTTCATGGTTCACTAATATTACATTTATTGAATTGTATTTTTACAATATCATTATAAATTTTTATAAAAGCTCCTAAAATTCCTAGAACAGATTAATCATAAGTACATCAAATGTTGATTATTATTGTTACAATCAATAAAAGTACAATGATGATTATAAAATCACAATTCTTTTAAATATAATTTACAAAAAATTTCAAGACAATAGAGTTTACATTTATAAGTTAACAACATAAATGTACAACTGCTATTTTACAGCAAATATTTATAATAATCAATGGAGAAGGCGAATACAGTACAGATGCAAATTATGCTATATCACTATTCACTGGTTCAATTATATCCTATCCAAAAAAAAAAACTAAAAAAAAAAGAGTAAAATTTGTAAATGTAATATATTTTATGTATATCAGTAGCCATTTTTCCATCTCAAAGTGCCAAATGCGATCAGATTTTCTTTTCTTTTTTAAAAAAAAAAAACCATTAAAATTTGTACATTTAATAAAATTTATGATTTGACTGCAGCCATTTCTCCAAATGGGAATGTCATGCACTAACATGTTTCTTAATAAAATTACTTTGGTTTACATTGAAAGAACATATATTTTATTCTTCCTTTATTATCTTTTCCAAATTTAATGTATAATATTTTGCATAATATGTTTTCTATGAATAATGTTAAAAAGTTTTATGAAATTTAAGAACACTCTTAAAGTCAATACAGATTTAAAAAGATCAAAACAACTAGAGATGATGTAGTCTGCTGAAAACAAGACTGCTATTACATTTGTATAGAAAAAGTTTTACTGAAAAAAAAAATGATATCACCCAAAATGTGTTTAATTGCAATGAATGTTGATATCTCGATATTCATTTTATTTAAAAAATAATGAGTTAATAAAGCAGTAAAATATATGAAAATGTGCCCCTCAACTTATTATTAATAACTACATTTTTAAAAAAAAAATTGTTTATAATCTTAAAATATATACAATCCATGCACAAACTTCTTTATAAATCTTGATTTATTATAATATGAACTATTATAATATACTACAATGTTTCGACTATAAGATTTATAAAGAAGTTTGTGCATGAATTGTAGATATTTTGAAATTAATGGGCTATTTTTAAAATAGAAGACTGTGTTATTTTTTAATTTCTTTATAATCTTAATTTATATTACATGTATAAAAAAACGTGTGTGTGCTGAAAAGTGCTATATACTTCCAATTCAATAAATAATAGGTATTCTATTGTTATCAAAGTTTATCAATAAAACATGAGGTATTTTATACATTATGTATGATGTGCATGAGATGGCCTTGGAATAAAATATAGTGGCTATCACGGCCACTGTAATATAAGACTGATTTTAATTTTAGTTTATAATAAAATGTTATTACAAATGGTAGGCTTATTTCTAATTTTAAAATCCAGACTAGTTATATAACTGTCAATGTATATCTATAATTCACTTTTTATTTCTGGTTATCATCAAAACAATATCACATAATAAAATTTTGTGGATTATAACAGAATTTATGAAATAAAATTTCAATTATTCAATATAGCTAATGTCATGTTTTAAATATTAAATATAAAAATTACAACTACAATTCACTTTTTATTTCTGCTAATTGTCAAGACAATCTCATAATAAAATTTTGTAGATAATAATGGCAAAATTATTTAATATAATTTCACATTCTAATTACTCTTCTCTAAATACATATTCAAATATAGTCAAGAGTTAGCATAATTCTATGTAGAAAGAGAGAATGACTGCCCATAATAAACAACAAAATAATACTTATAATACTTAAATTAAATTGTAAAAAAAAGTATTTATTTTGAATTTAACAATAAATATTAATATACAAATATAAAGTGTGATACCAAAATATTAATATTCAATACAACCAAATATAAACTATATACATATGAATCAGGATATTCTAATAAAATTTCTTATTTAGCCATATTCAACTGAATTATTTAATAATCAGAATAGACTTATATGTACTTGCAATATTGATAATGGGATGCTTTTTATAAATGTTTTTACACAAAATCATCAACAAAGAAATTTACATTTTGAAAGCTATCATCCAAAACATAGAAAAATAAGTATTTCTTTCACTCAATCCAATTAGACTAACCATAAAAATAAATTCTTCACACACTATTTTTTTAAAAAAGCTAAAAATCAAATATCCAATCAAACATTTTGAAGATACTAAACTAAAAATAGAAAATTTTGATTAATAATAGTTGATAATTAAAAACAGATCACCAATATTAATAATATTCATCTGTGATAATATATTAACAAATAAAATATTTAAAAACACTTCAAAATCTTAGTTCACTATCTTAAACCAACATTTTCTTTTTATCTATTACATTTGATTGTAAGCTACTAAATTTATGACATTTATCCATGCTAAAATGACATATCAAACAAAAATATAAAGTTCTTTATTCTTGAAATAGTAGCAAATCTAATATACGCATATCACCTTCTATCCAATTATATTTTGTTATATAAATCACTTGATTGTGAAAATAAATAAAGTATTCAGACAAATAATAAATATTACAATGAGTAAAAATTTACACTCTTTACAAATTAAGTATAATATAAACACAAAAATCAAGATAGGTCAATATGCTAATGTTTTTTAACCAGCCAACTCCTATAATATTAGATAATTTTACAAATAATAAACGTAGAAGATACATAATCAAAACCCTATAGTTACGAATTAACCAAGAATATTTTAACACTATATAAATTATTCACTTTGTTACTTTCTACATGTAATGAATCTTGAAATTTTAAAAAAAAATCATATTAGATGTGTTTATATATATACATAATTGACCTTTAACTAGCAAAAAGACTCAAACAAATATATACAACGTGTGTATCAAATTACTGATAAACACAAATATTATAAACATCCTACCCTCCATATTAATAATTTGGTAGACTATATTACAATCAAATTAATGTGTTTCATATATTTCTCTACAAACATTAGATAGTCAGTAATGTTATGTACAAACAGATATCTGAATACATCAATATAATATTTTTATTAAATAGTATATTATTAACCAGCATTCTATTTATCATATTAATAAAAAGTAAATTTTCAAACAAGCAAAATCTACTTTTATGAAACATTCTTTCAAGCTAAATATTTTTCCTTTTATTATTCATGTAAAAAATGAATTTTCTGTGTGATAACAGTATGTGGCTGAAATATATATTTTCAAAGCTAATATAATATAGTTTATTTAATCAATGGAGTTACTACTACATATACTTGCCATAGAAAAAAATACTAATCAATAAAAAATAAAATGATACCATCTATTACTGAATAAATAGCTACAAAAATATATTAAATAAGATCAAGAAAAAATATATTTTGCAATAATTTATCAAAAGAATATCAGTTATTTATTTTTAAAAAGCTATATTGTATGAAAATTATTTAATAATGTTCACATTTATTCATGAATTTAGTGTAACAAATGTGTATTAATTAAAAAATAAATAAAACATATATTACAATAAAAACGAGTGCTGAATAAAAGAAAGCAAAAAGTTAATCCACACACAAAATGTGCATGAAATAAAAACAAGCAGCATTTAATATGCACTTTGTAGCCATAAATTCTAGAATAAATGCAAACATTATAAATTTGTAATTCTGCATATATTTTGTTATTGTTGTATTTTTGTTAAAAAATTGATATTGTTTATGAAATAAATTACTTTTATAGCAAAATATATTATTTTATTGATTTCATTTAATATACACTTGTACCCATGAATTCTCAAGAGAAAATGTGGAATATTTTATTTATAGATTAGTTTTTTATTTTGCTCAAGGTTAAATACTATGTAGATCAATAAAACTGGTACACTGTACTCTATGTAAGAACTATACTTTTTTCATCAATATTAATGCAAGATTTTGTTTTTAACTTTTCAAAGTCTGAATATAGAATATACTATAATATGATGCATAATTGCCTTCTGAAATCATTTCCTCTTTAACAAATAGAACTAGAAATATTATCATATTGTCTGCTCACTGCCTACATTTTTCAAATTTAATTCATCTACTACTTCACTATACATTCATCTAAAATTCCAATGCACTCCTTTTCCTCTCTAATACACTGCCTAATTCTGTTTTTTTTTTTTTCCAGGAATATTTCTTAACCATCATATTGTTTTTACATATTTTTCCAATATAACATTTTAATTTTTATTACTTTATACTGCTCTCACATTTTTCTGTTTTAATATCCTACAGACATATCTCAATATTCCACACTCCCCATCCCAAATTTCTGCCTCCAATATATTCTTCAAATATTTTCTTCTAGAAACCAAATAAATAACAGTCTCTTTAAGAGTGTACATTTTCATAATTATGTTTTTTCATTTTTTATTTTATCTTTAAAACTACATTTTCTATAACTCTGTATTTACTCTATTTACTCATCATTCTTTTTCTAATTCTTAAAAATACTATACTTGGACTAAACAACAAATTAATTATCCATCCATTATCACGTTGACATTCAGCTCTGAAGTTTTTTTGTGTGTATTCTTATATTTTGTATTATTATTCCATACTTTTTTATAAACTATCATTCCGCTTAACCTTCTATCCCAACTCCTCAATTATCTATCTATCTCCAGGAATTTTTTGCCTCTTATCCTGTTGTTTAAACAAAAACACAAGAAATAAAAAATCAAAACAAGATAACTTATTGGATTTCAATGTATGATAAAGAATTAGATAAACCAAAATTGTATCATTTATTTTTCACTTCTCATATAGAAATTCAGCTAACTCTTCCTAAATAATCTTCACATATTTACTGCCAGTATATATTTACCATTTTTCCTTCCATAACATTCATTACCTCTTTTTTCCAGATATATATACATCATATAATTTCTTTTTTCTTCAAAATTTCTGCATTTCCTCAAATAAACTTTTTCTTCACTCATCTTAACTCCTAAATAGTTGCAATTACTTAAAATTTCTATAATCAAACTTATCATCGTCTCTTTCTCATTTACACCTTCTAATAATCTAATAATTAATGATTTTGACTTATTTTTACTAAACTTATCATTCTTCTTCTCAAACTCTGCACATTAATCTAAAAATGCATGCTTTTTTTATTTTGCAAATTAATGCTTTCATAATATATTCTTGCCCAATTCTCACACTTGGAATTCTACATTTCACACACAAATTTAATTCATCCATTAAATCCTATAAATAAGTCATAAATAGTACTGGAATAAAATAGATTCAAACCTATTTAATTTTTCACTTTCATAATGTTCATATTTATACATATTTTAATAAATCTAACATCTTTTTCTAACTTTTTCTACCTTTTTTAAAAAAAATTATGAACAGGTTTCTATTCAACTTATAAGACATTTCTGCTACCTTAATCAAAACAAAAATGTTATCCCTCAATTTCATACCCCTCCTAATGCCAATTTGCATTTTCCATATAACAATTTTCCATTCAATATATCACTTTATCTTTAATAATCTGTGCAAGTAGTTTATATATCACAACATACTTCCACAGATATATAATTATCTAAATATCAAAGGAGTTACTCCTATCTTAAAAAATCAATTTCTCATGCTAATAATTCTAAAATTTTCAGTTGGATAGTTTTCTGCATAATTTAGTAAAATATCTCAAAAAAATATTTCTTAGTTTTAACATCCATTTCTTTTAACATTCCCACTGCTAGAATATCTATTCTTTTTTACTTGCCATTTATCTTCATTAACTTCTCACATATAACATCCCTCTATTATTAGTTGAGTAAAACTCTTTATTTCTTGTTTCATTCCCACTTCTTTGTATACAAGCAGATCTCTACTTTCATAAAATTCGTTATTTCGTACACATTTCACACTTTCAATTTTTATCGATATATATATGACGAATGCACATAGTTTCATGTAATGATTCTCCCTTTCTCAAGAACTAATAGCCACTACTCCCTCCCCACCTCTCTGACATTAATCATATCCATTGTCGGTGTGGCACAGATTCAGTCTGGAGCAGCAACGTTATGAGTTAGTACATGTATTGATAAGTTGTGATGGGTCGGTTTATGTTAAAATGTGTGCTATTATTTTATGTACATTTCTGTTTTGGTGAAAAAATTTGCCCTTATTAATTTATAAATAGGAATGAAAAATAAAAAAACAGCAGTGGACAAAAAGAAATCAGTCTCACAATTTTCATATGATTGAAACGAAAATGGCGAATCTTTTGCTTCAATCGTTCGTACGTATAATTTAGGCCGATTGACAATATGTTCAATTGTGAATATCAAGAACAAAATTAAGAAATATTTTCAAATTCATACACTATCAAGTTAATTATCTTTATGCTTTTAAATTTTTTTAATATTATTTTCTAGATCTTATATGTATATGATTGTGTTATGTGTGACTATATAAACCTGGGTCTCGTTTTATGCGGATTATTTTTAATGCGATTCATGTTTCTTCTTAATATCATTCATATTTCACTATATTTATTAGATATCAAGAAATTTAAATTATTAATAACTTATTTTCACTTAAAATACTTTTTTTTTTTTTTCAAAAATATAACGTTATATTAGCAGCTAACGTGAATATGGCCTGAAGCTGTATTTAGAATTTTAGCTTCTATGTAAATAAACCTATTTATACTAATGAGTAAATAACAATAATAGATTTATACTTACATATAAAAATATTGCAATAATATCGCAATAAATATTCAAAAAAATTAAACTTTTAAAACATATATTTTGTTATATATAACAGAAATAAATAATCTTTTAGATTTTTAAAATAAAAAATGAAGATTTTATAAACTGAAAATAATCTTTCTAATGATAATGTATAATCTTTTTGTTTTGATTTCGATCTCATTTTTTTAATATAGAAATAGAAAACCATTAACACAGCACAAGATTGAAAGTGGCACTAGTTGTACATCACATCACAAATAAAAATAAAGTGGTTAACAGGTTTCTCTGGGCATAATTGCCGAGAGATTCTTGACTTCATTTAAGGAGAAGCTACAATACATCACATCACATCGATTCTGATTTCTTTCCAGTTAACAAAAGAACGCTAGCGGTAATGATTAAAACATGTATGAAAAATATAAAATTAAATAATGTAGTTAATAAAAAAGTAAAAAAAATTTGTCTTGTATTAATTTTTTTCAAATATTTGAAATTTTTTATTAGTCATACTTTATTTGCTTATTTTTTTAATGCGAATTGTAAAATAATTTTTCTTTGTTGCTTTGCTTTTATGCGAATTCTGAAAATTACAGACCCTATCCCCCATTTTTCAAGGTAAGTTAAGTCTATTTTTGTGCAATTTTTTTTAATGCGGGTTTTCTGTGGAACCTATCTACCACATAAAACAAGACCCTGGTGTACTATATTTAGCTTCATTTTTTTCTCAAAAAATTTTAGATAAAAATATTTTCAAAATATAAAAATTTATTGTATGTTAAAACTTCTTTGAACTTTTTTGAAAAATAAAAATACAATATTTAGCAGAAATACATATATATATTGAAAACCCTTTTTGACGTTTTTTTTACATTGCTTTGCTTTCATACATTTTAACTTTCATACACATTTCAAAAACCAATTAGGTACATAAGTAGAGGATCGCTTGTATGCACTTTGACTCCAATTAGTGATGGATCTTTATGCAAGGATTTGCCGTAGCAATTATCAATTTGTAATCACTATTTTGACTTAAATCAATTATTGACTATTGCAACCTTTTAAAAAAAAATGGAAACTTTTATTTAAAATATTTGTCATTTTTCAAGATGGCAGTTAAAAAATGGAGGTGATTTTCTAAGATTGATAACATCATAGGATAGTGATCTCACTAAAACTACATTTTCCAAAAATAAAATGGTGACATTTACACTAAAAATATATAATAGTTTAATTATTATACAGTACCCAACATTATTTGATTATAGAATTAAAATACGGTTAATGCACTTTATTTAATTTTCATCCAGTGACTTTACAAAACACTTAGTGCTTTCATTAATGACATATATCTAAAGTAAAGATGATTTTCATTTTTAATGACTACAAAATCAAAAAAAAAAAAATGTCAATTTCATACAGCACGCATAAGTAATATTCTTTGATCATGTACAAAAACAAAGTGTATTAATATTTCTGCAAAATGTATATATTAAGTAACTATATTCACTCAATCAGTTTTATAGATTAAAATTCTTGTGATCATTATTTTGCTTACATCAAAAATATAATTGTAATCATCACAATTGTAAGTTATTTGGAGGGAAAAAAATTATTTCATACAAAGCTAATAATCAAGTTTATATGATCAAAGGTTTTAAATTTAAAATACCTTTTATTTTTTCAATTTCAATTCAATATTCTTATAGTTTGTTTATCACATATTCAAGATAATATCCACTTTTATCTTTAACATAAATCAGCAAAAAAAAAAAATTAATTATTAGCATACCTTATTAAAATTACAACAATTAATTGGACATAACAATTCTTTATTTATATTTATTTAATTTCATTGCATTACGTACAATAAAAATATATATTAAAAAAATAATTAAGTAGCAACTGCAAAAAAAAAATAAAAAATCAGTCTTAATTATTGGTTAGAAATTACAAAAATTAAAAATTTTAATATATTTTAATGTGCACATTGTGTTAATTTTAAGATGTGCACTATAGGGTTTTTCTCTTTCTTCACACCTTATTTTTTATTTAACAAATTGTGATTCAGAAAATATTATTCTCTGCCTATGTAAGAAACGGAATAGCGATCAGCAATAGAAAAAGTATAGTTATCTTGTAAAATTATAGCTACTGAAATGTTTTAAAATAGTATATTTACCCACAGGTTATTGTTTTTTTTAATATGCTAAGTAAAATGGTTATCATTAATTAACACTTTTTTTAATTTAAACTTTTTTTTTTCATTGATTTTTCTTACATATTTTGATAAAAGTAATGAATTAATTTTTTCCCCATAGAAACTCATTATTATTAATTTTTTATGCACGATCTTACTTTATGAGAAATTTTGGGGAATCAATTGTTATCACTAATTGGGGTAAAGGATAATTTCCTATTATATTCTTTTCCGATTCGTTCTCAGTATTATTATTATCAATTAACTACAATGTCTTTTTGTTTTATTTCACTTTCATGTGCTCAAAATATTTTAACTTCCTATTCTTCATGCTTTCTCTATTTTACTCAGCAAATTTTCTATTAATTATTTGTAATAATGTGGAAGTACTGAAACCTTCCTGCTAGCTATACATAAACTAATATAGATGATTATCTATAAAAGCAAGTACAATAAGAGACCACTTATATTTAAGCTTGGATCATATATAAACATATCATTTACAGACATATTGATATGCAGAGCCTGATTTATATATACTAACATAATTTCATAACTATACACTATTCTGAAAGCACTATAACTAATCAGAAGAAAAGGATAACCTTCATATTTAACAATCACTAAACATTAAATTAATCTTCAGTTAATAAATGTAAATATAAACTTTCCTAACATTCAATAATCTCACTAATTTCTAACCTTGCAGACACATTTTATATCTAATTATATTTTCATGACACTTTTTTTAAAATAACTATTTTATATTTAATACAAGATTGCATTCTAAATTTTACTACTCACATCTTTTTATTCAATATTTACATTTCCCACAAATTTGCACTTTAAAATTAATTACTTTTATTAGTTTATTTCACTTTATCCACTTTCTAATATACACTATTTCCTTTTACAAATCATTTCATTGTGTGTATATTGTCAAATGTCATAAATAATTCTTTTAAATCATATTTGTCATATCCCTAAATAAAACTTTCAATTTTCTTTTTAGCAAAATTTCCATTTTTCCCTAATGCATTTACTCAATCCTGATGTTTAAAATGCATTATCCCCAATTTCAACTATAATAGTTATAATCCCCATAAATCTCAATTTTTCTAATTGTATATTTTTTTAAAAAAAAAAATCTTCCAACATAAAATCTACATATTTTTAATTGTTTTATTGTCTCTCAATTTACTTTTATTATATTTTCTACTTCTAATTATAGTCCTTTATATCCCCTCCACCCTTCATCTTATCTATTTCTTTTATACATGTTTTTAAGCAAATGATTATATCATTATTTTCCACGTTAAATATATCAAAATTCAACCATTTTTAAATTAATCCCATATTTGATTGTGCTATTCTATCATTCCTGACTTTATCTTACAATCATATAAACTATATTGATATATTTTTCTTGCAATATAATTAATTCATACTAGTCATCAAGATACTTTGTATAACCTCATTACAAATATTGTCTTTCCTTCTATCTTTTCTATTCTAATTATTCCTTTTCAACTATATATTTCTATTAATACTGATGTCTTCATCCCATAAGTGACTATCATACCATTGATCCTATTTTCTATCTAACATTCATTCATTCATTCCTTCATTAGCAGCTATTCGTAAACTACTATGTTTATTCTACTGTATTTAAAAAACAAAAAGTTAAAATTTATTTTTTAACCAATCAGTGAATCACCTATTGTCCATTTATTTCACATACTAGTCAAAATCTGTTTATATGTGACTTGCAATTCTAACTTCTGCTGCAGCAAACTTTTATTTTACAAAGATTTCCTAACATCTTTCTTAATTTCTAATTCTCCATTGTATTTTATCCTCAGCCACATTTGAGAATGAAAACAATTAATATTCTAACTATCTACAGTACTTTTTTACATCTTTAAAACCAATAGGATTTCTATCTATACTCATTAAAGTAATCTTCAAATGCATAATTTTTCTTTTTAGAAGGGTTCAACTGACATTATTCTTGCATGTTTCATAAACCTTCATACTGAATCTTTTTCATATTTGTATTTGTTTTATATTATCACCATACCCTTAAATTTTTCATTTTCCCCCTTTCTTTTACTGTCATACTTAATCACTTCATTTTCAGTTTGACTTTACCAGTTTATAATATAAGTACAAAATCTTGCATGCTAATATTCTAGTATTTAAATGTAATATTATTTTTTTAAAAAATCAAATTTAATGACATAACTGGTACACAACCTTTAATTTCACAATTAGAAAACAATTTTAGTCTTTCAATCCTTTTGAATATTAAAAATTGCTAATTACTATCCCATTCTGTTTACTTAACATCTTAGATATTTTATATTCTTTTTATAATTTCCCTGACTTTTATCAATACTTATATATTTTCCGTCCAACTGTTTGTTGTCAGCCATTTTGTTTTAAGTTATAACAAATAATTATACTTTCATGAGATTACAACAGGCAAAAAAAAAAAAAAATTATTTTTGTTTTTATTTGTTTTAATTATAATATTTAAATTTAACCCTAACCCTTTTGGAGAATTTTTTATTATTATTATTTTAAAAAAGAAAAATTTCTCCAAAAGGGTTAGGGGTAGATTTAGGGCTAAGTTTAAATATAATTTTTAAACAAATTTTTTTTTTGCTTTTATTGCCAGTTATAGGCCCATAAAACTATAATTATTTTTATCTCTATACATTTTTTAATATCATTAATATCATCTGACATACATACTAGCATCTCTCACCAAATAATCTCATTCCTCTATTCGTATTATTTTATATCTTCGATTTATTATATCTAATAACCTTTTCCCACAATATCATTCTCTTTCAGTTTCACTATTTCTCTTAATATCCTCAATTTTATCAATCAAACCTCTTCTTATTTCATTCAATGTTTTTTTCATATATCATTCTCCATCCAACAACTGCCTCTCAAATATGCCTTAATACCACTTCTCTTATCTTCTCTCTAATATAATAATAAACTACAAAATTATAAACTATGAAAATAGAAGGCTCAAAACATTTTAAGATTATTAAATAATTTTTCAGCTACCAAAGTTACATATGAAATTTTCTGTATTTAAATTAATTTAATATGATTATAAATCTTTTTTAAAAAATTTCAGTTTATAGAAACAAATTTTTTATTTTCTTGAATTGTAATTGCCATTTTCATTTGTTTATGAAACTCTATTTCGAAATTTTAATTTTTATGTTTAATTCTATTGGCTATCAGTTTTGAAAATGCATTGAAACATTTTCAATCTTTTGCTTAATAATCATCATCATCATCATCAACCATTATCAATCCACTGCACGATGAAAGTCTCTCCAAGTTCAATCCATCTTTTCCTATTTTTAGCTTCTCTTCTCCACATCACCCCTGCACACTCTTATTTCATCCATCCATCTCACATGTGGTCTCTTTCTTGGTCTTTTACAATCTCTTGGAATCCCGTTAATTGTCCATCTAATATCATCTCTTCTAGCAATATGTCCAGCCCAACTCCACTTCAGTCTTTTAATTTTTTCAATGAGGTCAGTAACACTGTTTGTTCTCTTACCCATACATTGCATTTTTGATCTCTTCTTGTTACTCCCAACATGCATCTCTCCATACATCTTTGAGTAGTCTGAAGTCTCTGTATTGCTCTTCTATTAAGTGTCCAAGTCTCAGATCCATAAGTAAGAACTGGCAAAACACATTTATTAAAAACCTTCCTTTTCAAACACATAGGCATGTTTTCTATTAGTATCAAGTTATTTCTACCAAAAGCACTCCAACCAAGTTTAATTCTATGATTAATTTCATCCGTTATGTTTCAATCTGTATTAATAATCTGACTAAGGTATTTGTAACTGTTAACTTCTTCTACCTCATCATAATCAATCTTTATTTTCATATTTTGAAAAAATCTATTAAACATTACTTTAGTCTTTTTAACATTTATCTTTAGTCCTACTTTCATCTGATAACTCCTACAACATTTCCTGTAACTCTAAAGCATTATTTGCAAAAACAACTACATCATCTGCAAAATATAAATGACTTAAATAATCTCCATTTATTTTCACTCCTTTAGCTTCCCCATTTTAATCCACAAAATACTTCTTGCAGCACTGCTGTAAAAAGTTTTGGAGATATGGAGTCACACTGTCTTACATACACCTTTTTCAATGTTGATTTTCCTACTACCATTATGTAATCTAATTGTTGCTGTTGCATTTTTATAAATATTCTTTAAAATATGACAATATCCTGGATCTATACCTTGATGATCCAATGCTTTAATCACTGAAAAAATGTTTATAGAAATCCTAAACATAATGGTAACTCATATTCATTTGTCCTTTCTATAACTTCTCTCAATACCTGGATATGATCTAGTGTACTAAAACCACTTTTAAATCCAGCTTGTTCTCTTGGTTGGTGGAAATTCAGTGTTTTCTGTAGACGAGTTGTAATTATCTTAGTAAAAATTTTGTATAAAACTGATAAAAGACTGACAGGTCTGTAATTTCTAATATCTTCTTTATCAGCTTTTTAAAATATTAATATTAATACTGCATTCTTCCAATCATCTGGTACATCTTTATCATTTAGACATTTGGTATATAACTTTGCTATAAAAAAAATCTATTTCTTCACCTGCTTCTTTTAATATATCAATTATAATTCCATCATTACCTGGAGCCTTTCCTTTCTTCATAAATTTAATTGCATGTCTCACTTCCTCATTGGAAATTCTGGGCAATTCGGAAGATATAATAGGTATAGAAGGCACTTGTTCTTTATTACTATATAATTCTTGATAGAAGTCTTCTACACATTTCATGATGTCATTTCTCTTTTTAGTAATAATGCCATCTTTTTTTCTTATTGCAGATATAAATTCCTACCAATACCAAAATGTTGTTTTACACTCTTTAAACTTTTATTCTCTTCTACAACTTTCCTTACTAGTTCACAATTATGCTTTCTTATATCATTTTCAACTCTTTTCCGCACCATTTTACAAAATTCAAGATATTCAATTTTTTTAATGCATCATTTTTGTATATCCTCATATTCCTTCTTTTCTTCATAATTTCTCTAGTCTCAGTAAAAATTTTATTGGTCAACTGCTGCTTTTTTCTACCAGCTATCTTTGTTGCAGTTTTTAAGTCTTCAGTTATTTTCCTATTAATGTCATTCAAATCTGAATCATGTTCAAAATCTACTAATACTTGAAACTGATTTGTAGGTTCTAATTTAAATTCATTAGAAAGTTTCTGAAGATTAGGAATATCAACTGGAAATATTGTTTTTCTTAATAATTTTTGTCTCTCCAGTTTTACATTAACACGTATCTTACACCTTACTAATCGATGATCACTTCCTGTGTTAAATTTATTAAGAACATTACAATCTTGAAATATATATTTCCTGTTAGTCAAAATATAATCCAATTCTGCTGTACCTTCATTTGGATGCTTCCATGTCCATTTCCTTTTAACATTTTTCTCATAAAAAGAATTCATAATATAAAGTTTTTCTTTTTCTGCAAACTCCACAAGTCTATATCCTCTCTCATTTCTATTACCATAACCAAAACTACCTACAGCATTTTCATCTTTCATTGTTTACCAATTCTAGCATTAAAGTCTCCCATAACAATTTTAAAATGTTGTTTACTCAGATCAAAAGCCTTTTGTACATCCATATAAAAATCTTCTATAACTTCATCACTATGAGAACTTGTTGGGGCATAAACCTGAATTATCTGCATTTGGTATCTGCTATTAAGTTGTAAAACTAATCTTGCCACTCTGTCTGATACACCATCAATCTCCACAATGTTATTCTTCCATTTTTTATTTATAATGAATCCTACTCCACTTGTATTTCCAATATTTGTGCCTTTATAGTAGAGTATATGTCCACATTTTAAATCATTTGTTTCTTCACCTTTTCTCCTAACTTCACAAAGTCCAATAATGTCCCATTTAATATAAGACAGTTCTTCTTCTAACTCTTGCAATCTTTCTTCACTTGAAAGTGATCTGCAGTTGTAAGTACCTAAATAAAAAGTCATCATCAAATGGCAGCCTGAGTCTGCAATCAGGGGATTCTTAGCACCCTCCGCCTTCGGCCACCAACCGCTGCCTTAGTTGGTGACTTTACAGCCTCCTGGGAATAAGGTCCATGATTTATTTTTGTCTGTCATGATTGTATATATTGAAAAAATATTCTTAAACTAGGAGGCAAAAAGCCAATAAACTCACCACACTGGCTAATGTGTGTTGGTGAGCAGCCCATCCATGTTCGTATACTATATGAATAATCACATAGTAATAACAGCTCCAAAGACAAGAACATATGGAGTGGACATTAGGAATTTGCCCTGCTCGGTTCCTTTAAGGCCTCCAAGAGGAATCAAAGGGTCTCCTTTCAGTTAATAGCAAACTCCTTTCTGCTTAATAATACATTAAAATATCTAACAATTTTTTGATACCATTACTAATCAAATTAATACAGTTTTTTACTTATGAAAATAAATCCTAGACATTATAAAGTACAAAAAAATTTGGAAAATGTGATATATAAGTCAACATAATCTTTAGTTTTTGTGTGCCTCATGCTGTATGAACATTTCTAGTGATATATATGTTTATTTTCCTTTGCTTTGTTAAAAAATATTTTCATATTAATCCATACTCTTGAAAAGAAATCTCAACTTACATCAAATTTACCTGTAGTCGAATGGATTACTTATATGAGTCCCCCTGTAATTTTGATTTTAATTCTACAAATGCTTTTTTAGCCATTGGATTTTTTATTTTATCAATCATATCTTTAGAAGAAAAGGTTTCTAATTATCATGATAATATGTTGTTATATTCATCTGATTCTTTGAATGTTTAAATATTTAGAAGCTTGATTGCAAATTCACAGCTACATCAAAATTAAAAGTATGGTACTTACGGGTTAGAACTGCCATGAAATATCTCACAAGTATTAAGTACTATATTGTTTTTTTATTTTCTTTTACCATTATAGATATTGTTTATAGATTTTTTTTATATTAATTAAAATATATATATATGAACATTTTAATGAAAAAAAATGGGTGCATGCTATAGTGTCTGTGCAGTATAAGTATGAAAATATAGTAATTAGTTATGGCATTTTTTTAAAAATTAGATGCTTAAACTTTCATTGGTTTGATTTTTTATTTTTAAATCATAATTATTTAACAAGAGGAAAAAAAATAAAACAAATCTTTTAAAATATGCTGTAAAAACAAACAAGACAGCAAAAGCTGGTAATTTTACTCTTTAGTAAAGCATCATAATTTTTTTTAATATGTATTAATTTTGCTTTATTAAGGTTCAATAAGTGCATACAATAATATTTAGGACTATAATTAGTATTTCTAAAAATAAAAAAAAAGTTATAAAAAATAATATGAGTAGGATATTTCATGGCAGATCTAACCTGTAGGTACCATATGGAACTCTAACTGAAAATTTTGTCAACAAAATTCTTAATAAAATTTTTGGCCACTTCAATAAACAATAAAAGGTATTATGTAAGTGAAAATCAAAAACAATAAAAATAAAGGTTGTTTTACAATAGCGTATTGAAACCATTGGAGGACAGGCTTTGTTTGTAAACAAAGATAAATATAATGTTTACGGGGTCGCCGCCGGGTTTGTTTATTATCACATTTCAAAGTAAAGTAATATCAAATAAATTTTGGAATATGCAACAACAACAACAAATAAAAAAAAAAATATGCAGAAATCAAAAAATTGAATTTAAAAAAGTACTTAATTTTTTTTGTTGTTGTTATTCTTATCATTCCTTATACTTGGGGGGGGGGGGGGCAGGAATTTTTTTTTTTTTATATGTATGTTTTTGATTTTGTTGATCACATTTAACCAAAACTACTATCTATCAAATAACAATTTTTGGAACGAAAACAAACAAACAAACAAAAAAAAAAGGGTACATCGATCGAAATGAATTTTAAAAAGTAGTTACTTTTTATTCTTTCTCATTACTTACATTTTTTGTTAGCGGCGGCGGTCGGGTATTCTACGACAAAATCAGCTTCTTTTCTTTTTTATATTTTTGTTGTTTTATAATAAATTACAAATACCAAATCGATTTCCATTTAACGGTACCAAACATTTACAACCGAAAGGTCCAACTTTGGGAAAGGTGGTGGGGGTGAGTGGTTACAATTCCTAAGCAAACGTAATGCTCCGACTCGAAGGTTGACCAACTTTTTACCGTAATTACCAAAAACCCCACATAAATATATTTACGGCAATTAAAAGCAACTTTTGGGGCTGTTCAGGAACAGCACCCATGCAGCTTCAAAGCTCTGTCTTTTGTTTGATAATCCGTTTCCAGCAGCAGCAGCAGTCAGAGAATCTTTGACATTCGCAGCAAGTTTTCCAATTTCAGCCATTCGATGAAGCTCGCCGTTGTTCTCGCAGAAGCGGGACTTAGAGCGTGATTTGATCCAAATCGCGCTGGAATCCTACACTTGCCGAATTTTTTGAGCAGGAAATGGGGGCTAGGGAAACATGAGACTCTGCTGATAATTGTTAGTAGACATTCCTAAAAGATGTCAGTTAGAGAAGGAGGTGGTCTTAATGAATATTAAAATAGTTTTGACAATCGAAATTCCAGACACCCTCACCCGATACTGTAGCCAAAAGTGAAATGTGATCGCACATCGAAAATGCTTAGCACAAATCTGAGCTGTAAGCTGACACGATAGCTTCTGCGGCAGATTCAATGTCATGTTTCTGTGCATTAGCGTAGAAATAGACACTAAGCAGCCACCTCGTACCGAACGAACTATTTCTAGGCTTACGCATTAGAAATAGAACACTCGCTAGCGGTGCTAGGCCACCTAAACGGCATATTTCTGTGCACTATCACAGAAATAACGCCCTCCAGTGGTTTCACCACGCTATTGTAAAACCACCAAAATAAATTTATTCTAAAATAACTTTATTAAATAAATTTGTACTGACACTACTCTAATAAAAATGTTTTTCAAGTGCACTCATTCATATATATGCAAAATCTTTTGTTTGAAAAATAAAACATATAATAGAAGATTTAAATGAACAAAGAATAAGTTTTCACAATAATTATTAATGGTAGGTATAAAAAACATTTTAATAATTAAAAAGTTACTTAAATCTTATAAAAATTTAAATTGATTTCTAATTTATTAATAACAAAGCAAAATTTATCATGATGCAAACAACAATTTCATAATAATTAAAGAATAATTATTAAGAGAAATAAAGAGATAAAAAAAATATAATACATTCATTTTAAATAGATTGTCATATTTTCTTTTACTTAGCTTACTTTTTTAAGAATTAAATGTTTTTGAATAATATGAATTACAGCTTTTTTCCTCTCTCTCTCTAATCATCAAATTATTCAACTTATATATTACTGTAATCTTTAAAAAATAATAATAATTAGCATTTAAAAGAGAAAAAAAAAATGCATAAGAACAACCAGTAAAAGGTGAGATAAAACTTTTAATGGTTAATTAAACCAAAATGTCCTGAAATAACTAATTGCTGTAAATATTAAAAACTACTACTAATTTCTTAAAAACAACATAATTTTATTATATGTACAATGGATTCATAAATCATTAAAGAACAATTATTAAATTCTATATGGCATACTCATTCTAAACAAAATAAAATAAGACAAAAGATTATAGTTACTGTCGTAACTTTTTTTTTTTTTAAGAAATAAAAAATTTTTTTGAATAAGAATACTGCTCATAGTTTTTCATTACAATAATCTTTAAAAAAAAAATCCTTAGCATTTACATTTTTTTTAAAAAAATGCATAACACAACACAAAAAAATAACATTTCAGTTTCACAAGAGAGTTAAGGATTGTAATAGAATGTGCAATTGCCCTAATGGTTGGAAGCTAATTGGAATGGACAGTGCACTTCCATTATAACGTATCGCAGCATTTGATTTTTTTTTTTTTTTAAGTATATGCAGATCAAAATATAAACTAGCTCAATCAATAAATTTAAAGTGCAATGAACTGGGTTGAAGATGTCAAGCCTTTATTTGAACAACCTACAGGTTTGGGCTGCAATTGCTGATAAATTACATTCACGCATGAGTAAATGTGGTTTACTTATTACTTATACCGCTTCCCCGACTAGCTATGCATAAAATATATCTGGATACCAAAGAACCATAACAAAGACATATTAAGTGGTTTACTCTCAGGGTTACCTTGATTAATGATTTGATTATTCACCAAAATATAAAATGGAAGCAAAGGGAATTTTGTTGAATCCAACCTATATTTATTAACAAAGATTATATGACTTAATATTCCAATTAATGATGTCAAAAATAAATGATTAACAAAACACAATATTATCATTTAGTTGATTGTAAATTTACCAAATTAACTAATGACTTCTGCATTGAAAAAAGAAAATAAAGATATTAATAAATTTTAAATAAAAACACCAAGTCATTTCTTATAAGATAATGATATATGCTTTATTTTAAATTGTGGTTAGATCTTTTCAAACAGCAATAAATATATGTAAGAACATACAAAATCAGTTGACTTTTCAAATTTCCAATTGTGTTAAACATGAGTCAAATGGAAATACTTATGAGCAATAAGCATGAATTGGAATTCATGTTCGCATAGGAATCATTCATCAATTATCATATATAAAACTGTAATAAATAAAAGAAAAATGATAAGTTGATAATAGCTTGTTTAAGTAATAATTTAAAATCATAGATGTGCCTCTCAAGGCTAGATCGTTTAACAAAGCAACAACACAAAATATAATACAAATTCTTCCCCACTATGCTATATCTATATATCTATTTACTTCACTTAGATTGAACCATGTTACTCTTTTATCACGAACACCAAATATTTGTATTTATTATTGATATAAGGATTCCATCCTAGCCTGCAAAATTCAACATTTTATTTATAACTTCATTGATCTGGGCTTCATTAAATGCCTACACAAAATATATATCTATGATCCATATTATATAACTTTTACAGAGAAACAAAATAAATATAAAAACGATTCCTAAATAACATATGTGGGAATATCAATCTACAACTCTGATGCTAAATAACTAAAAACTGATCCATCCTTTTAAAACACATCTAGCAATAAAATCAAAATAATCAAATGATTAAGGAAATATTAAATAGCGATTTAAGCTAAAGGCACAAATCTATTATGTTATATATCCCCATGCAAACAAGTAACACTTTATTTGATTTGGTTTTCAGTCCATATTATATAACATTTATGTTTACATACGTATACATATGTAATACGTTTAGATTAAAACACAATGGGTTTTTTTTATATATATAGAACAAATGAAACGTAATACACCTGGGTCTCGTTTTATGCGATAGATAGGTTCCTCAGAAAACACGCGCAAACAAAATCGCGCAAAAATAGACGTAGCTTACATTGAAAAAGGAGGGATGCGGTCTGTGATTTTTCAAAATTCGCATAAAAGCAAAGCACCAACGTAAAATTACTTTAAAATTCGCGCAAAAAAAAAATAAGGAAATAAAATATGACTAATAAAAAATTTCAAATTTGAAAAAAATTGATACAAGACAAACTTTTTTAACTATAATATTTAATTTTATTCAAAATAATATATTTTTATGCATAATTTACATTTTTTATAGATGTTTTAATTATTATAGCTATTTGCCAAAAAATGCGTTCGTTTGCAAACAACTAGCACCAACTTCACACTCATGTTGTAACAGTGGTTTTCTGGTGACAACGTAATTAGTAATTAATCTTTGAGACGATGATTTTATTAATTGTTTATGAAACTAACAACTAAAAATTAAATTCTTATTTTTGTCTTTAATTTTCAATTCCGTTTAAAAATCAAATTTCACATTAATTTCAAGTCACAGTAAGTAATTTTTAAATTGTTAATTACAATTAAATATCAGATTTTAATTGTCAAATTTAATTGTGCCCACTGCTATTACTGACCTTTAAAAAATAAACTTGCGGACACTAAATAATTAATAATTGATTACGTTTTTTTTTTAAAAAGCAAAAACAGAATGTGATTTAAAATGCAAAATTAACGCGTACAATGTTTGAACAAATTTACATTATAATCTTGTAAAATTTAATGTGTGTATATATAAAATGTGGAAATTATGATTTTAATTTCATTATTGCATAAAATCTTACTATTATAAAGCACTGAAAATATTGAAATTACTAAGATCAAAGTCGAATTCCAATAATGTGCTATTACTTTCAATATAATGTAAGTGCGCGAAATTTATTATTTAAAGTAATAGCACATTTTCGGAGGTCGACTTCCGGTGAAGCACGAATCGTGTAACTTCAAAATCGTGTTAAATAAGTCTACGTAAAAAGAGACCCAGGTGTATATCTAATTTGAAATCTATAATCGGTATGTAAATAAGATTTATGACTGAAAGATAAAATAATTTTATTAATAAATGGTCTTTGGCGTCATTATTACCAAAATTAAGATATTAAAATAAGCTATTCATAAATATCATAAACAAACTATATATAGGTTTTAATATTTTATAAAAAAAAACGAATATGTTTTAAACTATAACGACCGATTAAAATTGCAAATTGTCATATATATAACATCTATTTTTAAAATGAGTTTTAAAAATAAAATAAAATAATGTTTTAAAATGAAGAAAATAAATAAATTAATTTTTAGCTATCCATATAATCTCAACTTTCTTCCTCATTTACAGTTTCTTGTTTATTTAAAATATTTTAGTTTTGGTTCCATTCCATAGTGGGTGAAATAACTTGAAAAAAAAAAAAAATACATTAACGAACGCATGTTTATATTTCCTGCTTAAGCAATTAATCTCTGGCATTTCCTTTTTCTTAAGATCCAAGTTGACAAATTAGCTGTATTGGCAGATTGATTTGATCATTTAGTCAAAACGATAAGATCTTATAATTAGAATAGCTATTCTCTCCGATGACAGGTTTTAGATACTTGCTTGGTGATTAATTACGTTTCACTGGATTTTGATAGTGAAATAAGTTAGGCAGAAAGGGTTAGGTACCCCAGAAAGTAATCTACTGTTCTAGCCTGACATTCTGATGCTGTATCTGGGTTCAATACTGTTGTAATTATGCCAAAAAAAGAAATTATGAAACAGACAAAGTAATATTTTGACTTCTTTCTTTTAAGTTTTCAGTAGCCACTATCCTATAATTTGTTGCTATAGTAATTTCTTTCCATTCTTAAACCTTTCATGAGCTAACTTGAATCTTCATTACAATTGTTGATTTTTTTTAAATATTAAAATAAAATAGTAATACACACACACAAAAAAAATATCACATCACAAAGAATCAGTTTTGGCAGTTTACAAAAATAAATAAATAAATAAATAAGCAATAAACAATAAAATTATATGATAAACAATTACCAAAAATAAAATACAAAATAAATATATAGTAGCAATTTTATATGCTATTATTTATATATATTTAAATACACAGACAAATACAAATTTATATATTATCATTGCTATTTAAAGTCCACAATCACCAATAGAGGCACATATCACAATAAAAATAAAATGAACTAAATAACAACAACAACAACAACTAACAACCACAAACTATATACAAACCCCTACATTAAAGCTAAATCAAAGAATTTTTTTTAAAACATAAATGGCGCTTTGATGGAAAGGGTGTATCCTTCCATCATTTACAGGATTAAACAAAAGTAAAAATTATTAAAATGACAGTTTCTAAATATTGATAATATAAAGATAAATAGCAATGTCAAAATAAAATACACCTTTACACCAGTTTGCAATGAACCTTTATTTTAAGAAATTGACACAGCGATCATTATTATCAATTAGTATGACACTATTTTGGTTTATAAACAATTTTCTGCTATAATCTTTAAAAAAAAAAAGTGCTTGTCTTAGCTAAAGATGCCGTTGGATGGCGCCGTTTTCACGCTAAAACTATAAAATATGAACATTCACGGGCCGTTGATTTTAATAATTTTTCTGTGCTTTTTTGTAATGCGAAAATAAAAACAAAACAAAGATTGTTTTTTTTTTAAATATTATTTTTTTATTAACGTATACAATTTAAATGATAATAATTAATGTAAAATAAAATCAACAAATTACAATTTGATTTGTGTTTTTTATATCATATACTTTTTAAATTGTGTTACAGCTTTTTTTTATCAATTTTCTATCGGATATTTTTTTACTTGTGATACGGCTTTTTTTTTTTATCAATTTTCTATCGGATATTTTTTTACTTGTGTTACAACTTTTTTTGTTGTTGTTTAACTAAAAAATAATAATCGTACTAAAAGTAAAAGTTGTTACGGTTAGATTTAGGGTTAGTGTTCTGTTGTTTGTAATGCTAAAATAAAAAAATTCAAAATCGTAACCGTACTTGGACAAAAAAAAGAAACTCAAACTTTTTTAAACAACAACAAACACATACAAATGTCTTCTTTACTTATTAAACATGTTTATAATATTTGTTTTTTATGAAATTTACAAAAAAAACTGTATATTTGGACTTTTCTTACTGGATATTTTTTTGGTAACGCTCTTTTTTACTTCAAAAATACGGTAGAATCTTCTTTGTCTCATGGAATGTTACTAACAATACGTTACTTGACACGTTACCTAATTGCAACTCAATAAAAACATAGATATTTAACATTTTCCCAAATAAAAGTTCAATACAGTACGTTGTAAAAAGTCATAATTATTGCTTTAAAAAATCTGAACATTTCAATAGTTTAAAATAAAAAAAAATCCAATGAAAACAACATTTCAATACAATTCAAATACAAACTCTCTCATCAAGCCATAATTATTTTATAAATTGTGCAAATTCGGAAAATGTATTTGCTGCTATGCGATATACATGCTGTACTGCGACGCGACATAGCGGCCTGCATTCTGTAGCACAACAAAAAAGTTGTATTATAGAAAACGTGGGTTTGAACGTGTCGGCCACGGAAACAGCATTTTTATGTGTTTTGGCGCGAAAACCGCACCAGAGCGGCATCTTTAGCTAAAAGATGAGTACCAAAAAAAATTTTGAAACTTTTTTTAAAAGCAACAGCCATTTGGTAAAGTTAATAACAACAGAAGATAGTGATATCATTAAAGCTATGACAATGAAAAATATAATGGTGACACTAATGCTAAAATATATAGTACAGTACAACAAAGTTTATTCATTATTTGTATACAATGTTGTTTTGATTACAGAATTAAAATACAGTATCTGATTTTCATCCAGTATACTTGCAAGATAATCAATGCTTTTATTTATGACATTCAAATTAAGATTTTCATCTTTAATGATTACAAAAATTAAAAAATGCCAGTTTCATTCAATACAATAAGTAATCAAGAACACACTTTTATTCCGTGCTGATATAGTATGCGATTGATGTCATTTTGAATTTTATAACTCAGTAAAAAAAACCGCTGACACATTCAAGCAATAAATGACATCGATTATCAACAAGCATGCTAAATCTTGAAGGTCATATTATATAACAATTGTATTTTATTTTTAAATTTAATGTATTTGTAATCATCTAGCCAATTTAAATTAATCTGTGTTTTTATCTTCTAGTTAAAAAACAAAGTATTGAAAAAAATAATCTTAAAATTAGTTTTCTTTTAACACAAATGCATATACCACTTAAATACATATTAGCTAACTACCAAAAACAATATTAATAAGATTATGGAGTTTATATTACTTATTAACAAAAAAAAAAAAACCTTCAAGTGATCAACAGTAGCAAACAAAGAATTTCTGATAAGAAAAAACTAAAATCCTATTATTTGTAATAATATGTTGTATTTTGTATTTTATAAGGTTAATTAGATTTTTTTATTTTAAAATAGAAAATGTAAATTGCTTTTTGATTTCTTTTATAGGCTTATAACAAACAAATTGCATTTTGATTTTTTAAAGATTTAAGTAAATTGTGATAACGTATGTTAATGCAAAGTATTTACTCATTTGATTTTGATTTTTAAATACTCGATGACAATTGCAAATTTTGCATTTTGATTTTTTAATTAATGATGAAATTTGTGACTTTTTAACAGTCTTTTTTTAAAACCACATGGTAATCGATGTCATTTATCGCTTGAATGTGTCAGGGGGATTTTGGCTGAGTTATAAAATTCAAAATAGTATCGAGCACGTACTGTATCTATACCCTTTGATTATATAAAACAATGAAGTGTATTAATATTAAAATGTATACATTAAGCAACATCCATTCGATCAGTTTTGTAGATCAAAACCCTTATGAACATTATTTTGCTTGTGGCAAAAAATAATGTAAAATAATATAATAGTAAATTATTTTGAAGGGGAGGGGGTGATTTTATGCTAAGCAGTTAATAATGAACTTTATATAATCAAAGATTATAGGTTACAAAAATATTTATTTTCCCAATTTCAAACCATTTAGTAATTTATTTTACATAATGGCAACTTTTATTGTAAACATAATATTAAAAAATACACCTTTATAGTATAGTATCAGTCTTCAGCAATCAACTATAATTACATTTCTTTAACAAATTTTTATTTAATTTCACTTAAAATAAATAAATTTCCAAGTTATCTTTTTTAAAACAAAATTAACAAAATATATTGTTATATTGATTATATATATCACAAAAATATAAAAAACTAATAACAAAGTGCATCAAAAATAAATTTTAAAATGTACACTGCTATTTATCTTTTTTTTTTAACATTTTAAAATGTATATTGCAGTTAGATCCCCCCCCCCTCTTTCATACTTTAATTCAACAAATCATGAATTAGAAAATATTTTCTCACTACATCAAAAGAAAATTATGAACTGACACTTAAAAACATACATATATATTTTAAATTATAGCTACTGAAATGTTTCTGTACAAATTTTTTTATCCACAGATTTTTTTTTTTTAAAAATAATATGCTTAGTCAAATGTTTATTAACACTTTGTTTAAATTTAAATGTATTATTTTAATCAAACTTTTATATATATTGAATTTAAAAAATTAATTTTTCCCCAAAAGAACTCATTATAATTGCTTATTTTTGGAAGTTTTTGATTTATAATGTATTTTGGGATACCAATTGTCCTCATTAAATAAGATAAAGTCGGATAAAATTAGTATAATTTTTATAAAAAAATTAAAATTAATCAATTTTAGCATAATCACAATCTGCAAATAAAATAAAAATAAAATGAGAGGAAGGAAAAAAATAATTATGAAAACAACTTTAATGAACTATAAATCTTAGTGAAAATCCATTGCTGTTTATAAAAGCCATATGAAAATGATAAGAATAGAAAAAAACAATATAATGATCATTTGTGAAAAAATTTAAAGGAGGCAGATATAAAATTGAAGAAATGAAGATTTAAAACTGGTAAAAATACGAAATAAAAATTACAAAATAATATGATTCGAAAAATAAAAAAAATACTAAATATGAATAATATGATGGAAAAAAAAAAGGCTATACTTCTGGGGGTTGTGCTGGGATAGAAATACATTATCTAAATAAAAAAAACTTTCAAATATCAAATACGAATTTATTAAATAAATTCTCTTGAATTTAGGATGTGATAGGGATGTTTTGTTTTGTTTTTTAAAAATAAACTTTTACTTATAAACAGGCAGCAATATCACTGAAATTATCTGTAAATAGTACTCTTCAAATCAAAGTACAGTACTAAATAAGTTTTACAAGAGATAAATGAACAGAAGAATAAAGTTTTTATTTTCACTAGAAAGAAAAGGCTAGAATACAAAAATAAATGGTGAATTAAACTTTAAAGAATAATGCATATGAACATTTTAAAAGTTGTTTTAAGTTTAAAGAGGAAATAAGAATGAATTTCAAAAGATATCTTACAAATAAGTTTAAAGAAAATAACAGAAAATTTTAAAACCATAAAATATTCTTAATGAGACTAAAAAAACGTATGACACAATCAATTTCTAAAAATATCAAAGAATTCAAATTAGGCACATAAATATAAAGATATAGGGGGGAAAAAATCCTACACCCAATAAGTTAGGTAATGAGACCATTTAATAATAGAGATAAATAGAATAATTAATTATTCATATAATGAGATCAACAAAATGGTTTACATGTATAAATGAAAAATAAAATGATAGAATAATAATTATTTGCAATATAAATTTGAGCCATAGTATTACAAAGGCATTTTTAGATAAATTAATGAACTAGAGTTCAATTCTGTATACATTTTATCAAAAAAGTTCTGACATTAGAATTAATTTTAAAATTCATACAATGAACAATTAAAAACTGGATATATAAAAACAAAAATAATTAGATATATTTTAAATTTTAATAAACCTAGGTAATGAATAAAAAAAAAACTTGTTATAGATAGAACAATTATCAAAAAGTAAATTTGCAATAACCAAATAAAGTTATTAAAAATTTTGTACCTACGTAAGCAATTATCCTATTTACATATTTTGAATATAGTCAATCAATAAGAATTAATGCATTTTACATCAATAATGTTTGCTTTTATATGTCACAAATAAAAATATTGAATATTTATGGGCTTATCTTTTATAAGGTTTTAAAAATTTTTAATAAGATAATTATTCCTTAGAATTTTAATCATAATAATGATGTAAAGAGGTTTAATTATATCCATTTTAATGTTTCAATAAAAAATGTCTGAGTAAATTGTGTTTTATATATTCCCTAGAAAGATGATAATCCCAACTAATTGCAATCAAGTGGTTCAGTAATCAAACAATTTGGATAATCAAACAAAAATAAAAATAACCAGTTTATATGAAACAAAATATAATTATGCAATATTATTTCCCTTTGAAATATAATATAAAATGCACTTAACTTACAATATGATGTTAAGCGTAGTTACGAATCTAATTTTCAAAAATGAAATAAGATTAGCAGCAATAATAAATAGCAATAAAGAAAACATAAATCATAACAAAACTTTATATTATAACAATATTATAATGCATTATGAAGTTTAATATTGAATATATGCCTATGATTATTATTTGCTGCATCTTGAAAAAGTTTCTAAAGGTCTTTTGGTATCTATATTATAATATCAAATAATTCATGTGGAAGATCAATTATAATCATATTATAAAATTATATATTGAAACTAATCATGTCTGGAAAGTTGACAAAGCCCAAATTTAAACCAATAAATAAAGAAAAGTACTCTGATTGAGATTCAAAAAGAGAAAGTGCATTTACACTATATCTATTTTCACTTCGTTTTGCAAATTATTATGCACATGTTTTACCTGTTTCCGTAAAAGCTATAATAATTCAATTTAAAAAACTACTGTTATTTTAAAACAGATTTCTTTTTATAACTGAAGACAAGATCAAATTCCCATTCTTCAGACTTATAGATATCCCTCCCTGTAGTGAAGAAAAACAATTATTTTTATAATAGTTTATGGAAAATACTTTGGCAACTTGTTTAAAATTAAGAAATACAATTTTTCCAAAATATGTCATTGTTATTCAATTGAAGAAAATCTAGCGATTTGTTAAATATTAAGACAGCAATTGCCCAAGTCAATTTGTCTATTTTCTGCTAACAGTTGACTATAATAAATATTTCTTGAGATAAAGAATTTAAGAATTAAATCAATGCTAATATCTGATTTTGTTGTGGTTCATCTCTCTTCCGGAACGATGAGAAGTTAGATGCCTGGCCAAGGGATCTGCCGTGCTGTACCTTTAGCCTGCCATCAGGTAGGCGAAAACAAAATGCGTATATAAAATTTTGGATTGGTTGAGGTTCTACGAGCACTGAAAAATTTTCAAAGACTGGTTTTTTCGAACTTCACTTTTTATACCAATGATTACGATATGTGGCTGACAATATTCAATATTCTTTGGGAGCTTCTTTTGTTGTCAGTGAAATATTGGAAAAGGCTGCCATGGTTTTTAGTGCTCAAAACATTATTAGGGTTAAGATTTTTAAAACAAGGTGATAAAATTTCATTTCAGGGTTTTAATAAAAATAATTTTATAAATATTTATTCAACATAAATAAATCATAACAATAAAGTTCTCAGATATTTATTCTAAACAACTTTAAATTGACTTTTAATAAATAATTTAAATAAATATTTTTAGCAAATAAATCAATGTTTACTAAAGCTAAATTTTAAACATTGAAATATGAAAGCTTCCAAACACACACATTCGTACACAACATATAAAATGGAATGACTGTTTATTTTACATATAATTAAAATATGTTTGATTTATAGTTCTAATTTATATTTCAATTGTTGAATAATTAGTTGTATGTATGTAAGACTTCTTTTGAATTATACAATCAATATTTTTATTTCTTGATAAGAAAGGCAACAAAATCATACATATTTTCTTTATATAAATTTAGTTTATTTTAAAAAAAGCTTTGAAAGTTATTTAAAATGCTTTATAATATTATAGTTCTTATAAATGATGTGATAGACTATTTTAAACATGATGATAATCATATTCTATGTACTTTAACTAATGATGATGAATACATTTGTTTAATCATAAAAATTAAATTAATCAAAACAATAAAATTTTTAGTCTTTGAATTTAAAATAGCTAATTTACAGTGTATTGTAATGTTACAATATATACATATATTTTCCCAATAAAAAACTTTTTAATTTGTTGATTAATGCACGCATTCATAACTATCAAAATTATTGTTCAAGAAAAAACTTTTTGGATGTATGCTTTTCTAATGCATTTTACCACAAATTAAATAAAAGCATTTTTTTTTTTAAAAAAATATTTTGTATATATTATTTTCTATTTTTTAATATTCAACTCTATATCACTTCAGTTTTTCAAAATCATTTATTGTAACAAAAAAAGCTAGTCTCTTACTCATTTTAAAAGATAATAATATAAATAATGTTGATGTATTTCCAGTATTTGAAATTAAATTTATGCATGTTAAAACTCTGTTCTAAGATGATTGTATTTAAGAAGGCAGCAATTTGAAAACACAAGTTTTTTAGGTGAACGATCAAGAGAAATTAAGATTTCATTCTTTAATTTAACCTTTTTCCTTCTATTTTAAATATAGTGCCTAAGATTTCATTCTTTAATTTAACCTTTTTCCTTCTATTTTAAATATAGTGCCATCTATTGTGCATCACTTAAAACTTAGTGAATCAATTTCAATGAAATTTGAAATACAGTCCACCAAACTTGAAATATTGCATTGTTATAATGTATCAATTTCAATTTTTCAAAATCCTTTTTTTAAAATTCATTTTTCCACATAAACAGGAAAGCTATTTCTATTTAAATAGTTTGTTATTACGCGCAAACACAATGCTATAGAATTTTCAAATTTGCAATATCCGCTTTGTTTAGAATTGTGGAAAAACTACATGGTCTACACATGCGCATTTTACATCTTTGAATTCATCTTTTTCTTACATTTCAGAAAATTTTAAGTTCTATTTTTCTATCATAAAAATTGGCAATTTTATGATAATTTTTGTGATCAAGTAAATTGAATTTTTTTGTCTTTCTCTCATTTTTTGGTGGTTAATGGAAGAATATTCGCCATTAAAATCACATCAGAAAAAATACAACTTTTTACCGATATATTTAGAAGACAACGTTATTAGGGCTCGATGGTAAGTAATTACTTTTATATATTTATTATTTTATTTTTATATATTTTTTACTTTTATATATTTTTTAATTATTATTTGAATTTATATTTGATAAAAAATATAACTCGTTGTTGTGTAAATTTATATCGCGAATTATCTGCATTTTTTGATATGATGTGGGCTTGGGTCTGGTATTTGAATTAGGTGATATGAGATAAAGATAAACATATTTTGCAAATATTATGACCCGATTTAGATTTTTTTACAATGTCTTATCCGCATTTTAATAATAATAAAAATACACAAATACTAAAAGTAAAGATTTTGACAGTATTACGGACTCTTACCGTATCTGCCGTACAGGGCTAGGTTATTTGAACCTAGAAAATTTATAGTATAGGCAGATACTTCTTGCTAAGATCTAATTTTATTTTTATTGACCATTAGCCCATGCCACTAGCTCAAGGAGAAGCACTGATTTATAATCAAATTCTTAAAAATATATTTTTAATAAAGAAAAAGATTTAAAAAAAAAAAAAAAACCACTGCCAGTAATTATCACAAAACATTTATTTACGAACATATAACTTTGAGTAATAAATTTAGATTTTATTATTGATTTTCAATTTAAATTATTATTTTAGTAGGTCCGCACAGATGGACAGTTTATACAATATTTTTATTGTAGAATGTTGAGTATAGATGAGCTACATAGACTACGCTATTAAAACTTTTCAAAAAACAAACATTCAACCTCAGGCTAAAAGTTTGTAGCCAAACCAACGCTTGCTTCCTGATATACAGACGCAACCAATGCAATATGAAGATCCTAGAATAAAACCACGCTGACAGGAATGTGCGTCTGCAGCGTGATATTAAAGGAAATGATCCTCATCCAGTACAGTAATGTGTGTCTCTCTGGTGAAGGAATCATGTATATAAAATATTAAATAGAAGTGCTACGTATGGAGAGAGCGTGCAACTTTTGCTGACTTAAAGAGTCCCTATCCATAGAGCTAAAAGAAATCAATGTCACAGGAAATACATCTACGTCCATTGCAACGTGATGACTACACCTTTAGGGTCATGCATTCATTTTGGGCACAATTGCCCTATATGCTAACACACTTCACTTTACATTGATATAAACACCCATATATCTCTCCACCAGCATCTGCTCAACTACGAAACAAATAGTCTGAAATTAAACCACCTTAAAACTAACAAGCTTAAATGAATCTATGCAGCTATCTATACCCAATTTAATACATTTTAGTAATTTAGTTAATAAATACAAAAATAAATAAAGAAAAATGGAAATGATTATTCAGCATATGCATAAAAAAAATTATTAATAACTGATTTAGAATTATTTTAAGTCAGATAAGAATTCATACTTGAGGTTACTAATTGAAAGTTTGTGAAAGTTTCATATAAGATAAACAAAAGAGTTTATATTTTCTGGATTCCGGCAGATTTAAAAGTCCATATTAGTGATCACTTTTGTAGATTGTCCGTCCTCCTTGGAAACGAAGCTACTACTTGCCAATACTTAGGTCAGAAACTGTCATTGGGAGACCTTGGCTGGTACATGCAAAGGAAAACTCTTTTACTGCAAAAAAATTAAGTCAGATTTAAAACAACAACTGATGAATTTCAATAATTTTCTTTTATACTTTTATAGCCACCTATCAGCATTTTTACGGGTCCATGGAACATGACGTCGCTGATCCTAAGGTCCGGATGTTTTTCATTCTGGCCCGTGCTGTGGCTTGGTGCTTGCATTGGTCAATCTTTAATTTTTTTATATCTCTTATCTGACTTACAATCATATAAGTGCCCCAAGAGCTAGTTTGCTTTACGTACAATTATAGAACAATCATTTCCATTTAATAAGATTGAACATGATTCTTAAAATAGAAATTAATTATCACATTTCTATTTTCTTTTATATAACTTTTAACAAAAATATTAATCTATCTTTATTTTTTTCTACAAAAAAATACTTTTAAATCTTTTTTTTTAAAGTTTTCCATCTGTGCGATAATATATATGTTAAATATAAATTTTCCATTTTTTTAAAAATCATTTATACTTAAGATTACTTCCTACTTATTTTAATTTAAAAATAATGTAACGGCATATGTATACCGTTACAGTATATATAAAAACTTAAGCCAATTATAGACTACTGCAATGTAAATTTCAAAACTGCATATCAAATGCAAAAAGAGGTGGCAGTTGAAGCTATTACTAAATTTATGGTCATAGTAGTATGAAGAAATATGAGCCCTCAAAACCTATAAAAATAGGATAAATAATACTACATCGTATTGACTCTAAACTACTAACTTATGTACCTCAAGCTTAATTCTATAATGAATTTAGTATTTCATTCACATTTTATTATTTTATTTTGTATGTAGTGACTATTTTAGTAATAAATTTTAATAAATTACAAATTTTATTGAAGTTGTTTATTATAATATTCAAGTTATACTAATTATTGATCAAAATTAACTACATGTTATTAGGGATGACATATTCATTGCAAACCCCTGTATGGAAATACATTTTGAAGGCTACTAGGAAAAATAATGGATTACCTTAGTTAAGTGTTATTATATACTAATTGTCTATAAATTTTATGATGAATCCAACTAACCTACTAACAATAATATAATTTTAAGCTGTATGCATGATAATTTTGAATTTACAAAATATAAAAATAATTATTATAAATATTAACTTTTATTCTTTTTTTTATTACTTTGAATATCAATGACTATATTTTTTTCTGCTTAATTACATTCTTTGGTGTTCTATGTATAAAACAATATACATTATGCCATTTTTGAATATGACAAACTTAAGTTATGATAAAATTTGTGGCTTAACATAATTTTTTAAATATTCAATATGGCTGCTTCGCCAAGCAAAAAGTTAAATGTAAAAAAAAAGAATGTGAATCTAAATATATCCATTAGGTAGAAGTAGTTTAAAAATTGGTTAAAAGATTTTTGTTTTTATTAAGGCAGCAAGCACTTTAAAAAATCATGTTCTATGTACAAGATGCAAAGAGAAATTAAGATGTCATCCTTTATTTTTTTTGTTCTTTCTTAAAAACTGTAAACACTCCTAAAATTTCTTCTTTACCTTAAACAAAAAAATTGTTTAATAAATATCAAACCAACTATTCCAAATGATTCAAAGTTTACCAAAATGATTTAAATGCAGTTTGAAATGTAATGTGAAAATATTGTTAGGGAGAACAACTCTCAAATATTCCGAATGTCATCGAAATGGAACTCATATAAAATTTGAAGAAATTCTGTTAGGTTCAGTTAGGGAGAACAACTCTCAAATATTCCGAATGTCATCGAAATGGAACTCATATAAAATTTGAAGAAAATCTGTTAGTTTCAGTTAGAGAGAACAACTCTCAAATATTCCGAATGTCATTGAAATGAAACTCATATAAAATTTGAAGAAATCTGTTAGGTTCAATCCAAATAACAGAAGACTTGAATAAAAACTTTTAAAATTATACTTTTTTAAAAAAAATTTTCAAATAATAATTAAAATGGTTTTGAAGAAACAATATATAATTGTAATTCAAAATTAAGATATGTTTCAAAAACTCAAATACTAAACCAAAAAAGGTGAAAATGTAATGTGTAAAATTGAATATGCAAAAATATATCAAAATAAAATTATAATCAAATACTGATAAAAACTTACTTATTAAACTGCATGATTTTTATAAGTATAAAAAAAAATATTTTTAAAAATTACATAAGATAATTTTTTTTTAAGAATGTATCAAGCTGTCATTTTACCTTAGATGAAAAAATAACTAATCTCCTATTTTATAAAAATACATTTAACATATGGTTGTATGAACATTTAAAACTCCTTTTTTTAAAAAAAAAAAAAAATTATTTTTTGTAAGGAAAGTTTTTAAGTTCAAACTTTTCAAGAATTAAAACACAGTATTAAGTAAAAACTTCTTTCTATAACTTATCATAATCATTTTTTTTTAACAATAAATCTTCAATAAAGTCAAAATTAACGCATTAAGCAGCGAAAGTAACATTTCAACATACAATTCACTAAGAATAGATATTGCAATTTTAGTTGAAATTTCTGTATACAGTGCTGCCTGCTTTATTTTGAGCATTCCACAATTTCCAGACAGTATTTACTTGTGCTTCAATTTGCAGAGGATTACACAATTTTCCTAAGCAAATTTTAAATAACACTGAAATTTGGTTTTGGTATTAAAGGGAACTATTTTTTCTTTATTTGGCAGCTTATTTTATTTAAACAGCAATTCAATCAATAAATTATAAACAAATTGTATTAATAGACAACATAGAATTTAATATCATCTAATCCATTTTCATTCTAACATGACCCTTTTTTGGGAACTCATCTTTTAGCTAAAGATGCCGCTCTATGGCGCGTTTTTTGCGCCAAAACACATAAAAATACTGTTTCTGCGGCCGACACGTTCAAACCCGTGTTTTCTATAATACAACTTTTTTGTTGTGCTACAGAATGCAGGCCGTTATGTCGCGTCGCAGTACAGCATATATGTCGCATAGCAGCAAATACATTTTCCGAATTCGCACAATTTATAAAATAATTACTGCTTGATGAGAGAGTTTGTATTTGAATTGTATTGAAATGTTGTGTTCATTGGATTTTTTATTTATTTCAAACTATTGAAATGATCAGATTTTTTAAAGCAATAATTATAAGACTTTTTACAACGTACTATATTGAACTTTTATTTGGGAAAATGTTAAATATCTATGTTTTCATTGAGTTGCAATTAGGTAATGTGTCAAGTAACATACTGTTAGTAACATTCCACGAGACAAAGAAGATTCTACCGTCTGTATATTTTTGAAGTAAAAAAGCGGTACGAAAAAAATATCCAGTAAGAAAAGTCCAAATATACAGTTTTTTTTGTAAATTTCATAAAAAGCAAATATTATAAACATGTTTAATAAGTAAAGAAGACATTTGTATGTGTTTGTTGTTGGTTAAAAAAGTTTGAGTTTCTTTCTTTTGTCCGAGTATGGTTACGATTTTGAATTTTTTTATTTTAGCATTACAAACAACAGAACACTAACCCTAACCCTAAACTAACCCTAAATCTAACCGTAACAATTTTTACTTTTATTACGATTATTATTTTTTAGTTAAACAACAACAAAAAAAGTTGTAACACAAGTAAAAAAATAACCGATAGAAAATTGATAAAAAAAAAGCCGTAACACAATTTAAAAAGTATACGATATAAAAAACACGAATCAAATTGTAATTTGTTGATTTTATTTTACATTTATTATTATCATTTAAATTGTATACGTTAATAAAAAATAATATTTAAAAAAGACGATTTTGTTTTGTTTTTATTTTCGCATTACAAAAAAGCACAGAAAAATTATTAAAATCAACGGCCTGTGAATGTTCATATTTTATAGTTTTAGTGTGAAAACGGCACCATCCAACGGCATCTTTAGCTATAAGACAAGCACTCTTTTTTGAGATACAATTTTTAAATTTATCATGTGGCAAAGAATGTTCTAAACTCGTTAAAAAATTTTTTTTAAATTTACTCATATGTATCCATTAATTATAAATGCTCTTATTCATTTCTTTACTACCTTATCTATAATCAAACGAACAATTAATTCATGTCTTATGCTATCAATACATAAATTTATACATATATCTATATATATTACAGGGTATTATGTATTAGTCCGGTGTGTGACATTTTAGACTTCATTAAAATCATTATGATTATATCTGATTGCTAAATATTTGATAGTATGTTCTATTTAATTAAGTAAATAAATTTAAATTTCAAAGATAAGTTGTTAAAGATCTCTAGAATATTTTTACATCTACTATATTAACTTCTAGCTACCACTGATCTACTTATGCTTTAAGATAGCTATCTTTTGTCACGTAAATAAATTGACATTAATACAGAAAGTGAAATTGTTATTTACAACTTTATTAAAAATGTTTCTGTAAATCTTTGAAAGTTAAATTTACTTCATTAATTAAATAAAATGTACTATCAAATATTTAGCAATCATAAATAATCATAAGTTGCCAACATTGAACATAATAATGAAGACTGAAATACACCACTAATTTAATACATAAGTACCTATTACAGCTTCAAATTATCTAGAAGTGACCATTTACCTCTCAATTTTATAGAACCATTGACCATATTAATACATTTATCTTATGTTTTCTTGTATAGATAACGTTTCTTAATATTTTCTTTCTTTAAAATTTTTTCTACGCTTTATTACTTTTATATTTGTCTCACAATTTATTATATGTCCTGTTTCTAAATAATATTTATATATATCAGGGGTGGCCAAGATATCGACCGCAAAGCTGACGTGAACATTGACAAATTATAGTGATAAATTCAGAGCTGATTTGAATATAAAAAATAATTAAAAAATAAAAATTCAAAATTATTCTCTTTTAAAAATAGTTAAACTTAAAATAACACCTGTTGTTAGTGTCGATCACAAAAATAAACCCAGGTTGGAAAAAGCTGAAAAGAAATTATTTTAGTGTAATGCTAGAGCTAAACATCTTAGAAATATTTGTCATTTTCTCCGATGAGAAATGAAAATAACTTGTCCTGGAGAAACAATGATTTTAATGAACTGAATTTAAAACAAAGAAGTTGTAAGCTTTTTAAAACACTTCATCTATCTAGCAAATAATCCCCAAGGAGATTTAAAAAGAAATCAGTACTTCGAGCCATTATTTTTTCCCATTCCGACAAAATATATTTTTTTCTGGTTTCCAATTCGAGGCCTTGGAAAAACCATAATCGCCCTCAGATCCACTTTCACCAAAAAAGTCACCCCCAACATCTAAAAGTTTGGCTACTTCTGATATATACAATCCAGAATAGTAACTTTCCTTTTTATTGCTCTATTATGATCTTTAGTTCCTTCAATTGATTTCCCCATGTATATCTCATTGCATTTGTCACACATAATTATATAAATAATTCATATTCTGTTATTAATACTATCGTTTATTTTTGCATTGCATAATCATTTTCTTAAAATTTTCACTATTCTTCCATACTATAATTACTTCCTCACTTAACATATATTTATTCAATATCGTATATACTTCCATTGAATATGGAATTGAAATCCTCTTCTCAACTTAATCTATTTTCTTATTCTTCCCTTCTTAACTTAATCTATTTTCTTATTCTTTCCTTTTATATCATTTCCACTTCTGGTATTTAAAATTTTCCTAATTATTTTTACATTAAAACCAATTTCAATATATTCTTTCACAAGTTCTAATTTCTGCATATATGTCTCTTTTATTTGAACGGAGTCTATCATTTTTAACTTTAAATCCTTTCAAAGCTGCCAATTTTTGAGAATACAGCGGGTATGATTTAGGAATAATAACCCCTTTAATATTTCTATCCTTAATGAAATGGTTTATATACATATTTCTCTTTACATCTTTATTTAAATCTAAATATTTTAATCCCTTCTTTTCTTTTCCTATAGCAAATTTAATATTATACTTATGTTATTTAACTCTTTAAATACATTCATAATATTCTGCTATTTCCCATTATAATTATATCATCTATCTGTATATCTATAATAATATAAAATTTCTTTATTTTTAATATACACCTGGGTCTCATTTTATGCGGTAGAAAGGTTCCTCAGAAAACGGGCACAAAAGAAATTGCACAAAAATAGTGCTTAACTTACCTTGAAAAATGGGGGATACGTACTGTAATTTTCAAAAATCGCATAAAAGCAAAGCAACAACATAAAATTACTTTAAAATTCGCAAAAAAAATAAATTAGGAAATAAAATATGACTAATAAAAAATTTCAAATTTAAAAAAAATGATACAAGACAAACTTTTTTTACTAACTACAGTATTTAATTTTATTCAAAACAATATATTTTTATGCATAATTTACAATATTTTTACATTTTTTTTATACAAGTACAGTATTTTAATCATTATCGCTATTTGACGATATGCATGTTCGTTTGTGAACTGGTAAGACATCAGATTCGTCACAAGAGGAAATACAACTAGTGCCAACTTCATTTTTTTAATTGCTCTTATAGTACAATCGTCCGAACTAGAATGTTTTTCAATCGCTGTTGATCCTTCCCATTTCACTAAGTGATCTAAAATTGAAATTTTTGTTTCCAAAGAAATTCATTTTCTTGGGTGTTTTTTCCTCTCCATTAGGGTAAACTAAAAGTTTAAAATAAAAATAAGAACTTAGACTTATGATAATAAAAAGATACCTACTCACCACTGTTGGGCAAAATTTAATTAAAATTAAAAATTAAATTCTTATTTATGTCTTTAATTTTTTTAATTTTCAATTCCGTTTAAAAATCAAATTTCATTGTTTCATCACATTAATTTCAGATCACATTTCGTAATTTTTAAATTGTTAAATTACAATTAAAAATCAGATTTTAATTTTTAATTATCAAATTTAATTGTGCCCACCACTGTTAATCACCTTTTAAAAATAAACTTGCGGACACTAAATGATTAATCGATTGCATACTCTTTTTTTAAAAAGCAAAAAAAGAATGTGATTTAAAATGCAAAAACAACAACATGCATAGTATACGCACCTATAACGTTTGAACAGATTTACATTATAATCTTGTAAAATTTATTACTTGCGGACACTAAATGATTAATTGATTATGTACTTTTTTTTAAAAAAGCAAAAATAGATGTGATTTAAAATGCAAAATAGCAACATGCATAGTATAGGCATCTATAACATTTGAACAGATTTACATTATAATCTTGTAAAATTTAATGTGTGTATATAACATGGGGAAATCCTGATTTTAAATGAATTATGAACCTCTTTATTGCATAAAATCTATTACAGTACAATTATAAAGTGCTGAAAATATTAAAATTATTAGATGGAAGTCGAACTCTGATAATGCGATTACTTTAAATATGACGTGCTAGTGCGCAAAATGTATAATATTTAAAGTAATAGCGCATTATCAGAGCTCGACTTCTGATCTAATAATTTATCTCATAAAAGAAAAACCGCAAACAAAGATATTAAGAAAAAACATGAATCGCATAACTTCAAAATCGCATTAAAAAAATCCGCATAAAATGAGACCCTGGTATATTTATCATTTACCTTTTTCTCAATAAAATCAACCATAATATGTACATTAAAAAATTTATAATTAAAAAATTTAGAATTTATCCAGAGATTAATTTTCTAATAGTTAGATTTCCTTCTCAATTGCAAATACACAGTATAGCAAATAGGGTGTTACTTCAACTATTTTTAATTTTGTATTCATAACAGTTTTGCTATAGCCAAGATTTTTCCAAAATAAAATCTTTATTTGGATAATGTAATATTTATTAAAGATTTAATTTCAACACATATAGATCCTTTAACTGTATATGCATTGTATATGGATATTTTTTTCTATTTTTGGTGACATGAAATTTAAACTTATTGAATTATTTTTATTTCCAGTTTTTTTTCTGTAACAATTTTGTATTTTTCATAAGTTTTACAAATCAATATATAATGTTGTTACATCACAACTGTAGAAGATATAAATGAAGCAGAAAAGTAGAATTAAAGATCAAGACTAAAATAATGTTTAAAATGTGAAATAAAAGTTAAATTAATTATAAACACCTTGGATAGTAATATATATTTGTTAAAAACATAATCGAAATTTATCACAGAAATAATATTAAAATATGTCCATATGTAAAATGGTTTTTAACTGTATTTTATCAATAATTGCTTTGGATTTTAAACAAACAATCAATAGAAGACTGCAAATTATAAAATAAAATATGAAGACATGTATGGCAAGATAATTGACTCTCAAAAAAATGTTTAAAAATCCAGAAAATGAACAATATTAAGATAAATTAATTTGAACAGGGGGGGGGGGGATGACTAAATACTGGAAGTTCTGAAATAAACATGGAAAAATATCATTAAACTGCAATAGATCAACAAAGATTTAAAATAACATTATCAATCATTTTTCTTTAAAGAAATCTTTAGATAATTCACATTAATTTTATGTATAGTAATAAACCTCATAAATTTTCAATTAAATATTCCACTTAAATCAGCATTACAATCTAAAAATCTACCAATTCTTATATTAAAAATATAGCAGATGACAACAAGCTGTATAATATAAATTTGAATGATTCCCAGATAAAGAGATCTAGCTATTATGAATAATTTTATTTGTCATATAAAAAACTAAAGAAAAAAAACTTGGATATATGATAAGAAATGACTGCAATTCTGAGATCCCAAATATTGGAAATCCTATTCAATCCAAATTTCAGATATTGGGATTGGTCTTTAACCTTAGAATAAAATAAAGGAATTATGGTACCGATAAAATTATACTTTTTATTCTTTTGGTAGAATTATTTGAAATAAAACTATTCATTTAGCATATGGTAATTTTATAATAATTTGTATAAAATATATAAATAATTGATGGATTACAATCTATTTTACTTTTTTCTGTCTGTAATATTACCAAGTATTCAAAGTTGACTTTAGAATTAAACAATAATTTCTATTGTTTTTGTTTTATACAGTGTTTTATACAAACTGTATAAAAATAAATACATTATTTCTTTTAAAATAAATGTGAATAACAATAACATAAGAATCACTTTTTCTTATAGTCATCATCATTAGTTATCCACTAAAAGAGCAATTAATCTCTTCAAAAGTTTCTGTCCATTGCAAAAACCTTCAAGTTATTCATGGCTATTTTCTTCCTTTAAATTATTAACTTTCTTTTCAACTCTTTTTCTCTTACACTTCACAGATCCAATTTATTCTTCATGATTCCTCTATGACCAATTCAATCTCTTTCACTTCATGTCTTCAATAAATAAACTTGTTTTGATTGCACTTCAATATTGCAGAGACTATCTTTCTAATTTTTTTTTTCAAAGTCCATACATAATTTAAAAGTTTCCAGTCTTTTCACATTTTCTTCCCCCAGACAAAAACAAATGCAACATTATCAATGAAAAACAAGAATTGGTATATTCTTTTCAAAATTCCAAAGCCTTTGAATTTAACACTAATAATTGTTAATAAGCTATTTAATAATGCTAAAAACACAAATAGCTTTAAAAGATTATAGAACTGTAGTTAAAAATTAAACAAGATTTTAGGATATATATTTTTTAAAAAATCTTTGTAAGTAAATATTTTTATTACCTCTAATTAATATGTTTATATCCATGTTTAAACAATAAATATTTTTACATTCATATCGGCCTTTCAAGCCAAATTGTGCAAACGCTTTTGCGAGTGTTAAATAATAAATGAATACCCTCTGACCAAACAAGATATAGAATTTATGCAGGAATAAAAGGAATCCTGCATAAATTCTATATCTTGTTTGGTCAGAGGGTATTCATTTATTATTTAACACTCGCAAAAGCGTTTGCACAATTTGGCTTGAAAGGCCGATATGAATGTAATTACAATTGTATACAGACGCTATAAAAATAAATGCTGATTTAAATAAATATTTTTGTATTTTTATAGTGTGCATAAATTCAAGTTTGATTGTGCATGATATGTAAATGTGTTTTTTCTGTTCAGTTGTTGTAAATCAATGGTGTGCATTTTATTTAATAATTATCACTGTAATAATTTTAATAGAAAAACTTAAATAAAACAAGATGTATTTATTTTAATAAAAAAAAACTAATATTTTTATACAAATTTTAATAAATTTCATGATTTATTTGGTATTTTACTGTTGAATTAATTTTGTTTTAAAGGTAATAATATTGTTTAATAGACAGCATAATTTTGATACTTACTTTAAAAAAACCAATAGCATTCTTAAAATATATACATTCTAGCAATATTTATTTGTTTACAAATGTTAAAATTACTTTTACCTACTATTGGAAAATATTTTTTATTAAATAATTATATACAGATTACTTATTTATTAAAAAATATTGCATATTGCTAAACTTTATTATTAAATAAATATAACACTAAACCTATTCATAGAACAAGCAAGTCCAAATTTGTTACTAAAATAATTCACAAGCTAAATTCCAAAGATTCATTTAAATGAATTTGTAAATAATGCCCACCTTTTGTTATGTCAATGCCAAACTATTTTGTCAGATCATTTATATCTGACCTTCGATTTATTATACAGTTTCAAATAGTAATTTAGATGAAATTCTTAGAATTTTTCATGAGTATATAAATAGTTTTACATCATAACCAATATGTAATGCTAAGGATATAAAGCTATTCATGGAACAAACATGTCCAAATACATTGTAAAATAATTCACAAGTTAGATTTCAAAAGAATCATTTGAAAACTTGTAAATAAGACCTGTTTTATAACAATGTCAATCTATTTGTCAAATAAAAGATATAAAAGTATTTACATTTTCAATAGAAATCATTAAAAGTTCATGTAAATTAAGGTGTCTTGATTAATATACAAATAAAAACTGCCTTTAATAAAAAGTTTCAGCCTTCTCAAGTATCAATGCTTGATTTCTTACTATGTAACAAATCAAAGGTCAGATAAAAGTGAGCATCTTTCATTTGACAAAATAGATTGGCATTAGGTGAATGTTATTTACAAATTCATTTAAATGATTCTTTGGGAATCCAACATGTGACTTATCTTGGTAATGTATAGAATATTGTTTATTCTGTGAATAACTTTATATTCTGAGTATTTATATTTGATAAGCCATAAAATTATTTACATGCTCAATAAAAAATATTAGAAATGTAATAATTTAGGTAATTTTCTCCAAGTTATGAATTAATATTAAATTTCTTAAGAATGTTTTTTTTAAATAAAATTTAGTAGTTGAATACAAGTTATGAATTAATATTAAATTTCTTAAGAATGTTTTTTTTAAATAAAATTTAGTAGTTGAATACTCTATGGAATAGCTTTTGATAGAGATAATATAATAAGAAAAACAAAAAAAAAGATCAGATGAAAAAATTACCTTTAAGAGCAAAAGATTGAAATAAAAGGCTGAACAATGAAAACAAATAGATGTTTATATTTTTGAACAATTACATATTATGAACATAAAATAAAAATAACCGATTTAAAGGTTACAAACAAGATTGAATTCATCTTATTTTAGACATAATAAAAAGCAACCTCTATCATTGAAAGAACTATAGTGCTCAAAAAAAGTTGAAGATGAAAGAATATAATAATCATCAAAAAAATGAAAAACCATTATGTGATAAACATGCAAACAGTTGCCATAAAGCCATTTATATATTGACAAAAACTTGAAGGCTAATATCCTATTTTTCACATTAAATATATATGTGCATGCTTACATATATAACAATATTATTGGAATGTGTATGTTTTAATCACACTTAATCACATATCAGGTTGTGTGCATTTCTGAAGCATACATTAAAACATATAAATCTAATTAATAGTTATTGTGATAGAAATAATTATAAATAAAAAAAAATGTTTTCATAAAATGTATAATTTTCAACAAAATAAATTATATATTTAAAAAAATGATTTCACAAAATTCTACATTCATAACAAAAAAAAAACACACACACCATACTTCTTGATTACACAGCAGAAAAAATGATGTGAATAATATAAAAATTCTGGTCACAAATTTTATTTTAAAAATAAAGTAAAATTTACTTTTAAAAACATTAATTGATCATTTTTAATTGAAAATTAAAAAAAAAAAAAATTAAGGATGGAAATAATTCCTGCATTTGCTCTGAATTGAATGACATCTTCAAAACTAAATTTGTATTCTTTAAAATATTTTAACAATATAAATAACTTATTATATTAATTCATGAGTTTCTCTATACACTGAGATTCTAGAATAAATTATAATAAGAAAGATGATTACCTCACTTGTCTTTAAAGAAATTAATATGAACAATAATTAATAGAAAAATTTAGTGATTCATATTATTTTTAAACATTTTGAAAATAAGACATATTAAAATAATTATTGCTAATCTAAATTATTGATTAAGAGCTTAGAAATAGAGCAGCTTGCTGGAAAAAAGTTACTGATTCATAACTGAAGAAAAAAAAATCAAACTGGACATATAGAGAAGAAACTATTAAAATGGAGATTATATTAATGATTGTCTAGTTAAATAAATCTCAAGGAATTATCTTGTCATTCAAAAACTCTTACAAATGTAAGACCCAAGATTCAAAACTATAATAAAGGATAATTATGAATATATTAAATATTTTTAATTATTATTTTTATTGCAATATGGAAAACAAAATGAAGAAAATACTCCATTGCATATCATGAGACAAAAAAAAAGCCTTATGAAAATAAAGGAATCTTCAGTTAAGAAATCAAAAAAAAAAAGATCTGATAATAGCTGTTCTAAATATTTATATACACCAAATTACTATCATTTCAATTAAACCACTATAATTTTATTGCAAAAATAATACTAAAGATCCATGTTCCCCCTAAAATAAGATCTAACCTGAAAATAAACCTAGTGTGACTTTTCAAGATACTCATAACATAAGCCCTACCCCAAATATAAGTCCTAGTTAATATCATTAGTCCAGATGGATGGATTTCATTTGTCCATTAAAACATAGAATGGATGCATTAAATTATAAAGTAATGAATATATAAATAATATAATTGACATTAATGTTTTAAATAAATGATAATATAAATTATAATAAAGTATTTGCAAATACCCAATGTTATCTTTGGTGAAATTTAAATGCTTATATATGCCCAGTATACCATTTTCATTGGGAATATCTATTTTCTGAAAATTTCATTGATAGTGAGAAGGAGATGGCTGTGTATGTGTGTGGTCATAGTCTAGCACTGTCAATTTTGTAATGATCATCTCACTCGCTTCAGTTGATGAGCCTGAAGCAATGACATTCCAGGGCTAGTACGAGTAATTCGGAAAGTGTTTACATCTATACATTTGATAACAGACAAACTTCATTTTGTCTTATATAAATCTCCATAATTCAATATGCCATGTATTGTAATAGATGTTAATGTGCTTATGTGAAATACAGAAATGTTTTCTGAATTTTTGTGCCTGCATTTTTTTTTTGTCACTTTTAACTGTCTTGTAAGTCTTCAATTAATGCTTGATTTAATGAAAGATTTAAATAGAATAATATTTTGACCCCCAGACAAAATAAGACAAAAAATTCAGGCTAAAATTCAGGATGTTCCAGAAAAAAATTGGTATGACTGTATTAGAATAAATGAAGATTTTTGTACTTAAATAAATATAATAAATTGTTTTTAAATAAATATAGTTTTGTACTTAAATAAATGTATATGTTTTGTATTGAATAAATGTAGATTTTTGTACTTGAATAAATGTAGATTTTTGTACTTGAATAAATGTATATTTCTGTACTTGAATAAATGTATATTTTTGTACTTGCATAAATGCAAATTTTTGTACATGAAAAAATAAGATAGTCCATGAAAATAAGCCCTAAGACACTTTTTGCAGCAAAAATTAATATAAGACCTAGTCTTATTTTCAAGGAAATATAGACTATAAAATTTTATTGAAAGAAAAGTTGAACAAATTGATAAGCATGATTTCTATATTTTACGATTAAATAATTTCAAAACTAAATAAATGAAAATCTGTTTACAATATATATGATTAAATCATTGATTCTTTTTTTTTTTTGAAAAAAAAAAAAGTAATAAAAACATTTTATATACAAAAAAAAGTTTTTTTTAATTATTATTTTAAAAAAGAAAAAATTATATAACTGTTTGATTGCACATAATAATTACATTTAATTTACTTTTAAGGCACATTTTTTTGTAAAATAAAAGGTTTAATTAATAAATTAAAGGATAGTTCATTGCCACCTATCTCTTTTTTTTTGTTCATTTAGATAGAAGAGAAAACTGACCCACACCAAAAATTAAATAGTGTAACACTAAAATGCATTCTTTTTAAACTAATTATATTGGCTTTAATTTAATTCATGATTCTAATAATCTCCAAACTTATTTTGTGTATGACAATAGTAGAGAAGTATATACTATAGCATTAAAGTATCAAATTCATTTATGGTGGTTGTAAAATTACACAAAAAGTTAATTCAATGTCTTTATTTCATCTTTAAATAATTTATGAAAACCAATCCATTCCAACCAAAAAATTAATATAGATTTATTTGGATCATAAGTATTATTATTTTTTAACATAAAAGGGATTTTTTTAAAAAAAATAAATAAATAATTTGCTTTTGTTTTTAATTAAATGACAAGAAAAACATTTTCTTGTACAATTTCCAAATGAAAAAAGAAATATGTAAAAAAATGTTTAAAAACTATTACAATCCAATTGTAAGAATTAAACCCAATTTAATTCTTACTAATAACATACATATGTATATGAGAATACTTTTGTTATATAAAAATTTCTAAAATAAAATTTTAAGAACAAATTAAAACAAATGAACATACCCTTTCATACATAAATACAATAGTCCATAAATACAAAAAACTGATTCTACATTACAGATGAAACTCTATACCACACAATGAAATTTTGAGCGCTAACATACTGCAAGTGAGCAAAGCATTTTTATTGAATTAAGCAAAATGTATGCTTAACTATATTTTGCTATAGTTTTCCTATATTTTTTTTAGTTTATAAATTTAAGTAACAGGTATTAAGCGCATATCTACATTACTGATAGTGAAAATATTAATATTTATTATGCACTTATAATAAAAATAAAAACGTTAAAAAACATTTAAAAAAATATTAAAAAAAATTTTTCTTATTTATCCATATATACTATTACATGTTTTAACATTTTTAGCATTAACAACAATAATAGTTTTTTAAATATTATTACATTTTTCCAAAAATATTTTATCAATTCAAATTACCAAGAAATATATATATATATTTTTAAAATAGCAATTACTAAAAAAAAATAGTTTTACATTACTAAAATATAGATACAAAAAAAAATAATTAAAAATTAGCAATATAGATAACAAACTTTCTTCTTCCTGTAAATTTAAAAAAAAAAAAAAAATTTATCATAACCTTCAATATAATCCTAATCTAAAATCTGTAAACATACTTACCATTATACAAAGGATATTCACAGATCATACCAATTAAAATAAATTATAGTACAAATACTGAATTAATAGTACAGGGTACAGATATGTTGATAATTATTTCAAATTTTTAACTAAATAATATTTAAGTTTTTACTGCATTCTTATTATAAAGATTCTTATAATGTGATTAAAAAATATTTTGCAAAATAACAAACTTCACATAAATTTTAATATATTCTTTAATTAGACATTATTGCCATTTTTTGTTAAAACATTTGTGCTATTAACACGCTAAAGTGTGTTAATAGCAGCATTTACCTCAGCCACAAAATGATTTGAACAAACAAAAAATAAAGTGATGATATCACAATATTAAACGATTAATAAAGACAAATTTTGTTTAAAAATGTATTTTAATAACAATAATTTTACATTTCCAGATTCAATACTGTTTATTATTATTAACTTACTTAGCTTTTTCATGATAACAGAAATTATTTAAATAAACTTTTAAAAGTTTTAGTAAGTTTTGAATAATAGAGATAAGCAATCTTACATTAAAAAATTAATTAATTGGTTTGCTTTAGGAAAGATTTCAATATAAATTCTGTGGAACACGCAATTCATAGTAACATGATAATGGCATCACTTAAATGGAGCAAAAAGATTGGGTCCAAAATTTTTTATTTATATATAAATTTGTTAGAAAACTATAAAATTTAAATTCAACATTTCGGTTTTGAGGTATATAAATAAAACATATACATATCTATATTTGAGTAAAAAAATATTTCTATTTATTTTTCAATTATTACAAGACTAACAAATAACAGAATGGAGTACAATATGATATAACAACAGAAACAAAGCAAATAAATATGCTAAAAACTTGAATAAGCAATGGCTAGGTGAACAAATTAATAATTAGAAAACTAGAATAAAATATACTACAATTTTGAGAAAATTATAAATGGCTAAATGAATGGAGGGGAGGGGGGGGATAAAAGCAAAGAATGCATATTTTTTAAAAATATAACCAAACTGATTTTTGCAAAGGCTAATTACTAAATAGTTAATCATTGCATCTAACCAATTTAACACAATTTGATGGAATAATATTGTAATAACTTTTTTTAAAAAAAGTTTTCCTTCCACTTTGAATATTTTTTAAAAACAAATATAGACATATGTATTAGTTTTAAAGTTAAAACACTACACTAAATTATTGAAATAAAAAATATTTTTTTATAATATGTATTGTGTCAGTCACCAAATCGATTTGCTCTATTTATTTTTAAAAATTCATGTCTCAAGTCTTTTAAAAAAATATATAAAATTAAAATTTCATCAAACTGAGGTAGAACATATTTGAATACTAGTTACAAAAAATACCAAACCAAATTGTGTGTGTGTATGCTTTTTATGAGGAGTAAATAATAATAATGATAGGATAGGGTTTCCTTTAGATTATCATTATTTTTCTGGTAAGTTTTAAAAAACATTCAATTTAAACATTGCAAACAATTTTAAAATAAAATATATTTTCAATTATATTTTTAATGCCTTGTCTAAATCCCATATAAAAATGCAAAATAATGATCATGTCTTAAAATGATTTACAGTATAAAAAAAAAATTTATCTATTTTCTTCTTCAGCTATTTAAAAAAAAAAAAAAGACCAACTGGGCATTCTGCAATGATTTATATTTCTGCTTGTTAATTAAAGTGGCAGGTAATTTTCAAAGACAGACACTATATTTAAATCTATGTCCATATAATTTTAACCTTATTATGCTAGTTTTATATGTATGAGTAAGTATGCATGGGCATAAACATATGAATTATAATCATATGAATGTGTGTATATATACACACACATACAAAATAAAAATATACACAAAATTAATCAGATATTACTAACTCTAAAAAAGTAATTTCAATTGATAATCTTTGTATACAAGTTATTATTATAAGATCAAATATATTACTGCAAAGAATTAAAAATTGTATAATGGGATTTTTTTTATAGCTATGTTTCATATACTGGTATTGTAAATAAGGCAAAAAAAAAGTTTTCCCTCCAATGACAAAGCTCTCTCCTCTTCATTATAAAGCTATGGTGGTAGAAAGTTTAGTATAATATATATTAAACCAACCTAAAAATATTGCTAACAATTTTATGTATTATTAAAAGAAAGTCTTTACCCTCTTATGATATTTCTTGTCTCTTTTATTTTCACCTACTAAATAATCTTTCTGCGAATGTTTTACACTTTTTTAATTTTGTGATCCAAAATGGTCAAAATGGTCTTCCTCTTAGGTTGTTAATATTTATATACTACAAGATACTTTATAAAAAATTATATACTCAATGCTACAATAAATCAATTTATTACATGTTAGACATTGAAACAATACCAAATTACATCTGCTAACAATAAAGCATGCTAATGTTATTTTTGTTATCAGAGAACCAGATGTTGGCAAGTTGAAAGTTATTATTTTCCAAAACTTAACAATATAACCTAATATATACAAATGGCAATAAAAAATAATAATTTACTGAAGTCAACAAAAGCTAGAGGCTGAAGTTTTAATAAACAAACCAACTGCCACATATTGCCAGTATTAGATAATTTGCAGACATATTTCTATTTACAAAGATAATCTCCAATGTGCACAGAAAATCCAAGGCAGATTGGGCTCAATAATTTAATCAAAGCAGCAAAAAAGATCTTCATGACAACTGCTAACAGAAAGAAAATTTTCCTCTGTTTTAAAGAAGCCTCTTCATATTTCTAGCTATCCTATGAATGCAATCAATTTAAATGAATTTCCATTTTAAATCCTTGATAGATGCTAAATAAAATAATCTTTTTATTATATTGAAAGCATCAAGTTCCAAGAATCAGAATTTTTAATAACATATTGATGAGCCTTGTTTGTTTGTTTTTTACGATTCCATTAAGACTGATTTTAAATTCCAACAAAGTGAAGTGTCAAGAGTATATGTAGGATTAATCTGTCAAGTCACTATTAATGTGTACCTCATAAATGCTGATTTGTTATGATGGTTTAGATCAAAATCAGTTTATTTGTGGCTTTCTTAAAAGATTTGTTCCTGAAACATTTGCCACCTCTGATCTTCATTATTCTTTGCTCAACCTATTCTTTGACAACTTCTTCATAAGTTATACACTAAACTTAGTTGCATACAGCAGGTATAGTTAAGATTTTAAGGAATAAAGAAAATCCAACTGTGGATGAGGCCATCAATTGTCAAAATATTTATTTCAATGCACAAGTTTAAAAATCCCATATTCACCTTAAAATTCCTGTTTAACATGTTTGGTCACACTATTCCAACTTTCCATTAAACTAGAAAGAAGAAAAATTTGGGAACATGTTTTCTAAACCTGAAGTTGTTTTCATCAATTAAAATCATGTCTTTGGAGAATCAAATAAATGCAAGAATCTTCTATTACAAACTATAAAAATATTCAATACAACACTACCATGGTAATGATTTATAATGTTAGAATTGTCAAGAATGTAAAATATTCATTCATCTTCAGTGATAAAACCTATAATGGCTTGAAAATGTACAAAAGCAAGTATCTGAATGAAATATATATCTGCCACAAAAAAGAACAAGCTGTGGTTTCTAGAAAGCTTTTGCTACCAATATTCTCAAGGAAATACTTCTTGAAAAATCTGTTCTGTAATAATCAGTTTGGAAATAAATACTACAATTCAATTGATTTATTTCATCAAAAAAATTTGCTATCCAAGTAAGTGAAATATTAATAATACCAGAAACAGATTTTATTTTGTAATACTGTTACTATTCTGAGTTTATTAATAAAAAATTCTTAATTTTTCTCTTAATTGACTATAAATCTGCTATATTTTTCTGTACATTCCTTACTTTGGACATATTGATTGAAGTCTAATTAATCTCATTATTACATCATTTGAACATTTATCACATTGATTTATTCTACTCATAAATAAGATTTATTATAAAAATAACAATTGCAGAATACAATATGTAAAATGAGTAGCCTAAAATATATTAAAAAAAAATTAATAAAAAAAAAATAATAACTGCAATGGTTATGACAATCACAAGTTATTAATAAAAAAAACATGAAAAGATAATCAATGAAATTGCCACTATGATATTATAGTGGCTAAGAATAATAGAGAAATGACCAAGAACCTTAATGCATGCTTTTAATAATAATCAAGGTAAAATAATAATAATAATAAAGCACCTAAATTAGAAGTATTGAATAAAACAGGAAAAACAAGACGTCTTAAGAAAAATTAATTAGAAAAAATTTTCCTCTTCAATTTTTAGATAATAAAATGAAAAAATACATTTAAAGAAAGCATGTGACACCAATAATCTACAAAATATTGTAAGACTAAAGCAAGATGGGTTACAAAAATAAGCTCAAAAAAGTACAAATAAAGACTGGAAAAGTGACACATGAGTTATTATAATTCTATATTGATGAGATTGAACAGAAATGAATATGATTAAGTGATTTATATTGACATGTTTTTAAAAAAAATCCTAAATATTAGTGATTGCTTTAAATTTCTGCAGAATGTAATACAGAAAAAATTGTAACTCTATGTAAAACATGAATGCCAGTAGAGTCATTTCAAAAGACAGAATACCCATGATTATATAACATTAAATGAATAATGGAAATGATCATTATCTGATGTCTTATGATTAGAGTGAACATTCAAATTATTAGATATATCTCAAAAAACTGGCATATCAAATTACTATATAGTAAAAAAAAAAATTGTAACAATTATTTCATGATGAAATCAATTTGCATCTAATCTAATAAATATCATATGACCTCTTATCAAATTACTATATAGTAAAAAAAAAAATTGTAACAATTATTTCATGATGAAATCAATTTGATATTCTTTTGTCAGTGCATCTAATCTAATAAATATCATATGACCTCTTCTGCTTATATGTCATCCTAGACAAAAGATAAAAGGTGCATAAAAATAACATAAAACTATGGTCTTCAAACTATATAATTACTGGTCTAGTTTCTGACCTATGTAACTATAAAAGCAAATTAAATTTAAACTTTCAAGATGTTTTTGAATACTATTGGTTTAATAACAGTTATGATGGAAAAAATAAATGTTTATGTCAAAATTTGCTATCAAAATCCTAAACAAGATACTAGTCTTCCAATATGAATATAAAAGGTTAAACATCTAGTGAGCATTTATTATGGAAAAAGAAATAAAAAAATCAATAATATGCTCTTGTAAATGGTACAACGTTAGTAGCTGAAAATAAAGATCATTTAAAAGATTTTATTTTCAAAATGAAATAGTCAAAAGTAATTATTTTAAATAATGAAAAGATATTTTAGTAGTGGATGATTTTATTTTTAGAATTCTAAAATTTACAATAATGAAGATTGTACAAAAGTGATCTAGTTAAGAATTGTGAATTAGTAGTGCTATTTAGCTTTTTATTTTAAAAATCAAAGACCGATCAAGATAAAAGTGAGAATTGTCCATAGAATAGTGTTCGCAGTATTAATGTATGATAGTTAGAATTTAGACTTCATTTAAAGTTATTGAATGCATGCTTTTTAAAATGTGTTGCTGGAGAAGGCTGTTTACTGTAAGTCAAAATAATGAGAAGAGAATTGTTATAATTTGTACAAGTTTATTTACATTAATGGCTTTATTAGAAAGATGGTGATCAGAGAGGGGAAGGCAAGAAAGATTATGCATGATAGATAGAATATTTAAAGAAACAATCATCATATCAGGAATAAAAAAAAAAGTAGAGCTTCAGTACATGAAAACACCAGTAATTAGAGATGATATAGTATAACAATAAATTATGAGAAAGAACTGCTGAGTAAAAAACTACAATCAATAAAAACAAAAAAAAATGAATAATTTATTGCTCAGGAGTTCGAAAGAAATTCAAATATCAGAAATGACAGGGCTGGAACTGAAAACGATGGATTTTCTATTCCAGAATTTGCAATTCTATCTCCACACTAAAACATGCAGAATGCTCCAATCAGTAGTGAAGTATTATTAATTGTTCACAAATATTTACAGCAACAAAATTATTATTCTTATCTTCTTATTTTCACTTTTTTAGAATCTTTCTTTATATATTCATATATATTAAACTTTTCTATATACTCTCCTCATATACACTTCAATGCAATTTTTATATAATTCCTCCTTTATTTTCCTTAGTTTCAATTGTCCTGCAGTCTTCATCAGAGCTACAACATTTAAACATATAATCATATAACTATTATTTTATATACATATTTATATTTATGTATATAAAGATAAAATAAAGATATAAAATAAGTAATAAAAGAGATTGAAATAATGGAAATGAAAAGTGTAATAGAAATGTATAATGATACAAAGGAATGAAAATAGAATGATAGATAAATTAGAGGTAAAAATAGAATGGGATAAAATAATAATAAATAAATAATAAGTATAAATTAAAAGATGTAAAGATAAAATTAGTTACAATTAGATGTAGTTATGAATGATAATGTAAAAAATATGTATATAGGTACATCTGGGTCTCATTTTACGCGATAGATAGGTTCCTCAGAAAACGCGCGCAAACGAAATCGCGCAAAAATAGACGTAACTTACAATGAAAAGGGGGGGATGTGGTCTGTGATTTTTCAAAATTCACGTAAAAGCAAAACACCAACGTAAAATTACTTTAAAATTCGCGCAAAAAAAAAAAAAATAAGGAAATAAAATATAACTAATAAAAAAATTTCAAATTTGAAAAAAATTGATACAAGACAAACTTTTTTTAACTATAATATTTAACTTTATTCAAAATAATATATTTTTATGCATAATTTACAGTACAGTAATTTACATTTTTTTATACACGTTTTAATTATGATTTTCTGGTGACAACGTAATTAGTAATTGATCTTTGAGACGATGATTTTATTAATTATTTATGAAGCTCACGATATCCAGACATACAACCATTTAGTTCTCGTTGATATTTAAGAGCACGTTAATGATTAGTGTCATTAATAAGAAAATAATAATTGATTAGGTTCTTTTTTAAATTCAAAAACAGAATGTGATTTAAAGTGCAAAATTAACACGCACAATGTTTGAACAAATTTACATTATAATCGTGTAAAATATCATGATTTTAATTTCATTATTCCATAAAATCTTACTATTATAAAGCACTGAAAATATTGAAATTACTAAGATGAAAGTCGAATTCCAATAATGTGCTATTACTTTCAATATAACGTAAGTGCGCGAAATTTATTATTTAAAGTAATAGCGCATTATCGGAAATCGACTTCCAATGAAACACGAATCGCTTAACTTCAAAATCGTGTTAAATAAGTCCGCGTAAAAAGAGACCCAGGTGTATATAAAATAATGGTTACATGATATGTTTAAATGTTGCAACTCTGATGAAAACTGCAAGAACAGTTGAAACTGTAAGGAAAATAAAGGAGGAATTATGTAAAAATTGCATTGAAGTGTATATGAGGAGAGTATATAGAAAAGTTCAACAAAATTATCCAAGTAATCAAACTTATGAATTTCCAAAAAGTCAAACACAATTACACCTGGGTCTCGTTTTACGCGATAGAGAGGTTCCTCAGAAAACATGCGCAAACGAAATCGTGCAAAAATAGACGTAACTTACATTGGAAAAGGGGGGATGCGGTCTGTGATTTTTCAAAATTCGCATAAAAGCAAAGCACCAACGTAAAATTACTTTAAAATTCGCACAAAAAAAAAAAATAAGGAAATAAAATATGACTAATAAAAAATTTCAAATTTGAAAAAAATTGATACAAGACAAACTTTTTTTAACTATAATATTTAATTTTATTCAAAATAATATATTTTTATGCACAATTTACAGTACAGTAATTTACATTTTTTTATACACGTTTTAATTATTATCGCTATTTGCCCAAAAACACGTTAGTTTGTAAACTAGTAAAAAATCAGATTCTCATGTGATGTGATGTGATGTATTTGGCTTCACCTTAAACGAAGTCAAGAATATTTCAGCAATTATTCTCACAAGAGGAAATACAACTAGCGCCAAGTTCACTCGTATTGTGTTAATGGTTTTCTGTTGACGACGATGATGATTTTATTAATTGTTTATGAACTTAGACTTATGATAATAAAAAGACATTTATTCACCACTGCTGGGAAAAATTTAATTAAAACTAACAACTAAAAATTAAATTCTTATTTTTGTCTTTAATTTTCAATTCCGTTTAAAAATCAAATTTCGTTTTACATCACATTCATTTCAAGTCGCCCGTAAGTAATTTTTAAATTGTTAATTACAATTAAAAATCAGATTTTAATTTTCAATTGTGCCCACTGCTATTACTGACCTTTTAAAAATAAACTTGTGGACACTAAATGATTAATAATTGATTACGTTTTTTTTTAAAAAGCAAAAACAGAATGTGATTTAAAATGCAAAATTAACACGCACAATGTTTGAACAAATTTACATTATAATCTTGTAAAATTTAATGTGTGTATACATAAAATGTGGAAATCATGATTTTAATTTCATTATTGCATAAAATCTTACTATTATAAAGCACTGAAAATATTGAAATTACTAAGATGAAAGTCGAATTCCAATAATGTGCTATTACTTTCAATATAACGTAAGTGCGCAAAATTTATTATTTAAAGTAATAGCGCATTATCGGAGGTCGACTTCCGGTGAAACACGAAACGCGTAACTTCAAGTCCGCATAAAAAGAGACCCAGGTGTATTTAACTAAATCATATTTATATTCAATTATACAATTTCTGATATAAACAAAAAAAAAACTTCATACAGGAATCTGCAACTAATAAATTTAATTGTTTTTTTTTTAAAGTTCTCTTATTAATAAAACAGCAAAATATGAACCATTTTAATCAAAAAGATATTTTTATGTTTATGTGTTTTGCATTCTAATTATAAATACATTATAACAAATAATACTTTATACAATGTTAATATTAATTTACAATGGTAGAGTAATAAATTAAGGAAAAGATGGCTACTGATGATGATTTTACTAAAATTGTAAAAAAGTAAGTTTTTGAAATCAGTTTTTCAAAATAATATACTGCAATAACAAGTAATTAAATTATTACAAGCTAATGTAAAACAGAATAGAATGCAAACTCAAATTATGAACTATTGGTTGAGTTATAGAAATGAAAAAAAAAAGAAAAATAAATATTAACAAAAAAATATTCATGAAAGTTTCAGATTATAAAATGAATCAGAGAACAAGATTGGGATATAACCTTAAAATAAATAACAATAATAATAACTGAATGGCTTATTGCTTAATGAGAGTGATACGATTGGATCTGATTTCAACTCAAGAGTCAGCCATCTGTTCTTGTAGTAAATCATGCAGGACTACATAAAAATAATTTAATCATTCTGTAACTATATTTAAATCTTTATCAATAAATGATTTCCTTAGCTTACTTCTATAAATCTAAACATTAAATCAAACAATGATACTTAAACTTACCTTGAATCATTATTTTAATAATGATAATAAAAAAAAATCAATTTAATTTTAAGTTAATTTTTATAAGAAAGTAGTAAAAAAGTAATTTCTAAGCATCTTTCTTGATATGCTATAACAGCAAAAACTTTTCTTTATTGTTCTATTAAACAGAAAGTATAAATGACTGTATAACTCCTTTGAATCATATTTGCTATATCACTGTGACTTCCTTTTATGTTGTCCTATTACCATGTCAAGAATGTGTACAGAGTTCATTAGATTATCAAGAGGTCTGCTAACTGGTTAAAGTGTCCATTTCAAAATCAAAGAATCTAGATTGACACTGATGAGGCCAACAACATTGAAGAAGAGAAGAAAATAATAGCAGTAAAAACATTGTGTTCAATGCTAATAGCACATAGATTAGAACTGGAAAAATATAAAATTTGAATTTTTCTAACAACATTCAATAATTTGATTAGATTCTAGAAATCGTCAAATATATAGCAACAATATTTGTTTGTTGTATAAAAATACTAAATATATATAAAAGTTTCAGATAGTGAATGTTATAAAATTAATAACATTTCAAATCATTAAATATTATTGCAAATTGTAAATACTTTATTATATAAACATATATTTGGGTTTATAGTCTGAAAAAGATTTACTATTTTTTTTTCACATGTGTCATAGCATCAGCCGGGAAACGAACCCGCTAACGCAGGACAACTGCTTGTAAAGCAGCTGTCGCTGACCTCTCGATCACCAATGCTTGACAAGATTTACTATTTTTGTTGTATCATTAACACATAAATACAAATACAGATGTTATGAAACTGCTTAAACTAATGTTTATTTCTGTTGTAAAATAGCAATATTTTATGACTGTTTCTATCATATACAATGTGTAGGTTGTAAATGTTTTTATTTTCCAATTTCGTAATTGCAATAATAGCTTCTCTAATAATAATTTATAATCTTTATTTAAAATATATCCCAATTGCAAGAAAATTCATTTTGTTGAAGTTTTATTGATTATTTATTAATAAAATTTTAATGAAGTTATGATTCTATACACTTATATGATTAAAAATAAAAGTAAAACAACCTCCGAAATTTTTTTTATAAGATAAAAGGTTCTCCAATAGCTCCTCTAAAAAAAATAGTGATGAAAGCATTACTTATCAAGCTCATCAATTGGTGATGTGAATTTGAATAAGTTTCTTATCTTGTTTTTACTGACCAATATTGTATAATTAATTGTTTGTTTAATGGTCTAGCTATCTGAAGAAAAAAAAAATCTTGAACACATTGAAACAGGAAAAAAAATTCAAGTCATTTTGATAAGATTTAAACCCGGGTCCTAGGCATAGCAAGAGAATGCAATAAAAGTGTAAAAAAAAATTAAGTGAGAGATTCATTGGGTATGATGGAGATGACTGAATAAAATAATTACTAATTTAATGAGAAAATTGTAAAACCAATAGTTGATATTATACAAAGAAACAAATTCAAGTGGTTTAGTCAAATCAAGCATAAATCTAGGAAAGATATATTATGAACTAAATGGAACTAAGTCCAAAAGTACATAAAAATAAATTGATAAACCTGAATACAAGTACAATGGAGCTGTGATATCTGCTATATTTTGTTTCAAACCCTCTTTCGTGTACATCGTACATGTTTAATAGCTTATATTTTCTTGATAAGTTTGATAATAATATAATATATACAGATTATTGATTTGCAAGTGTATAGTACTTTTCCACAATATACATTACAGATACTTTTATGTATATAATAAGCATTTACAAATTGAGATTATAATATAAACAAAATTAAATAATAATAATAATGTAGTTATTAATAATAAATTGAGGAAGCATATTTACATATATATTTAGTATGTGTTCGCTCTTCACATTCATTTAAAAAATAAACATAATAAAAAAATTGAGTATACCATATCTATATTTTTGTAAATAAAATGAACAGCAAAATTTTATAATTACATTATAATTAAATATCCTTTGGACTATCTTTTTTCTTCAATAACAATTTTCTTCTTATGAAAATGTAATGATAATCTCTGTATCAGCAGACTATAGCCTTTCGATCTGATGTTTTTAAATCCGTGTCAACTTCAAAATCTATAAAGTATCCCTATGTGACATTACTCATCTCAGAATCTGTTTGAAATAAAATACTTTTTCCCTTCTTTTTGCCACTATAAAGAATTGATAGTTCCCAAATGACAGTGCTTAATAAATTCATATCCTGTCCTTTCTTATCCAAAAGCCCCAAATTACACCCAGATCTCTTTTTGTGCAGATTTTTTTAATGCAATTTTGAAGTTATGCCGTTCGTGTTTCTTCTTAATATCTTTTTATGCGGTTTTCTTTTATGCGATAAAGAGGTTCATATTTCACTTAAAATCAAGATTCCCCTGCTTTATATACACACATTAAATTTTACATACTTTAAATGCCTGTTGGAAAAAGGTTTGGAGATAAATTTAGATACCGTAGAAGATTTAGAAAAAGATAATGAAACAGAAATGGAACCTGTTCGTTTCACAGCAAAAATGATTCGAGAAAAGTCTTCAACTTTCTAATCAATTGGAGAATCATTTTAATTGTTAATGACATAAATTATGAACTAAATCCAATGAGAGCTAAATAGTTGTATGTCTGTGTATGTTTATATATTTTTTATACACATATATACATGGAAAAACTTTTAGACAGAAAAAAGTTACAAGTAAATATATTAAGAACTTTTAATTTCTACTTAAAAAGAATGTATCTTTAAAAGTTTTTAAATATTTTTACTTGTAATTTTTTGTCTAAAAGTTTCTCTATGTGTATAAAAGAAAATTTAACCATTAGTCATTATTAACACACTCGTAGAAGTGTGTTTACGAGTGTGTTATATATATATATATAGTTGCACTTGGGAAGTGCATTCTCTAACAACTAGACATAGCAGTCTGGATATCGTGAGCTTCATAAACAATTAGTAAAATCATTGTCTCAAAGTTTAATTACCGATTACATTGTTGACAGAAAACCATTAACACAGTAAGAAACTGAAGTTGGCGCTAATTGTATTTCTTCTTGTGACGAATCTGATGTCTTATTAGTTCACAAACGAACTGCATATTGTCAAATAGCGATAATGATTAAAATATGTATGAAAAAATGTAAAATAAATTACACATAAAAACATATTGTCTTGAATAAAATTAAATAGTTAATAATAAAAAAAAGTAAAAAAGGTTTGTCTTGTATCAATTTTTTTCAAATACACCTGGGTCTCTTTTTACACAGGTTTATTTAACGCGATTTTGAAGTTATGCGATTCACGTTTCTCCGGAAGTTGAACTCCGATAATGCGCATTTACTGTAAATAATAAATTTCGCGCACTTACGTCATATTGAAAGTAATAGCACATTATTGGAATTTGACTTTCATCTTAGTAATTTCAATATTTTCAGTGCTTTATAATAGTAAGATTTTATGCAATAATGAAATTAAAATCATGATTTCCATATTTTATGTATACACATATTAAATTTTACAAGATTATAATGTAAATTTGTTCAAACATTGTGCGTGTTAATTTTGCATTTTAAATCACATTCTGTTTTTGCTTTTTAAAAAAGAACGTAATCAATTATTAATCATTTAGTGTCCGCAAGTTTATTTTTAAAAGGTGAGTAATAGCAATGGACACAATTAAAATTGAAAATTAAAAAATTAAAGACAAAAATAAGAATTTAATTTTTAGTTGTTAGATTAATTACTAATTACGTTGTCACCAGAAAACCATTAACACATGAGAGTGACATAAGCGCTAGTTGTATTTCATCTTGTGAAGAATCTGATTTTTTACCAGTTTGCAAACGAACCTGTTTAACGGCAAATAGCGATAATAATTAAAACGTGTATAAAAAATGTAAATTACTGTAAATTATGCATAAAAATATACTGTTTTGAATAAAATTAAATATTATAGTTAAAAAAAGTTTGTCTTGTATCAATTTTTTTCAAATTTGAAATTTTTTATTAGTCATATTTTATTTCCTTATTTTTTTTTTTTGCGCAAATTTTAAAGTAATTTTACATTGGTGCTTTGCTTTTACGTGATCTTTGAAAAATCACAGTCCATATCCCCCCCCCCTTTTCAAGGTAAGTTACGCCTATTTTTGCGCGATTTCGTTTGCGTGTGTTTTCTGAGGAACCTATCTATCGCGCAAAACGAGACCCAGGTGTATTTGAAATTTTTTATTAGTCATAGTTTATTTTATTTTTTTTTTTTTATGCAAACTTTCAAGTAATTTTAACTTGTTGCTTTGGTTTTATGCGATTTTCGTAAATTACGGAACATATCCCACATTTTTCAAGGTAAGTTAAGTCTATTTTTGTGCGATTTTTTTAATGCGATTCTGTGGAACCTATCTACCGCATAAAAAGAGACCCAGATGTAGTTTCAAAAATTATGACTTTCAACTGTAAATAGCTTTGGATCTGGGAGTAGTGGATCTTTAGGACCTAATGCCTTCCCCTCCAGTTCCCATAATTTATCTCTATGTTACACTACCAAGCTATCGGTCCAAATTGAAAAACAAATAAATGCTTGCAATATAAGCCAATTTGCTTGTACAGTCAGTCATATATAACTGTATCCAGTTCAGTTTTTATACATTCTGGCGTCTAGTTTTTAAATAACTAGTCACTTCTATGCTGTGGCCAGAATTTGATCTAAACAATAAAATATCATGACCCATCATATGACTTTACTTACATATTGCTGTTTTAAGTAGCATACTTTTTCACATTCTTGGTGTCACTTATTGTAAGCTTTAGAAAACAATGATAATTGTCAATGACAGTGCTTAATAAATCCATATCCTGTGCTTTCCGATCCAAAATCCCCTGACTAGTTTCAAACTTATAAATTTCATCAATCATGAGTTTGAACCTTGGAACAGGGCAACCAGAAATTTAGGATCTAATACACTTTCCCTCCAGTTTCCATCATTTACCTCTGTTATCAAGCTATAATTCCAAACTGGAAAACATATGTTTTCAGTCTAAGGCAACTTGTTTGTAGAGTCATATAACTGAATCCAGTTCAATTTCTATAAATTATGGCATTCTCAATTTTTAATAACTAAAGTCAATTTTATCCTGTAGCCAAGATTTGGTATATGTCAATCAAATCTCAGTCACAGGACAAAAATCATATGATTGGTATAGATCAAATCTTGCTCACAGGATAAAAGTGACCAATTATTAAAAACTGAGGACACCATAAAATATAGAATTGAACTGGATTCAGTTCTATGACTATCCAAGCAACTTGGCTTAGATTGAAAACATTTATATGTTTTTCAGTTTGGACTGATAGTTTGATAGTATAACAGAGGTAAATAATGGAAGCTGGAGGGAAGGTGCATTCGATCCTAAAGATCCAGTTAGTATTCCAAGATCCAGAGCTCCTTGCTGATTAAAGCCGTAAGCTTGAAACAAGTGTGGGGATTTTGGATAAGAAAGTACAAGATAGGGATTTATTAAGCACTGTCATCTGACAACTATCATTGCTTTCTAGTTGCATAATGAAGATGAAAATGTATGTAAAATAACAATATGTAAACTGAGGTCATGTGATAGTTTAAAGTTTTCAATTTTAAGCTTTTTGATGCACGCATACAAGGTTTTACAATTCTTTTTTTTTTTACTGCCACCAAAAAAAACTGTTAACTTGCATAAAATTTTTAGATTTGTATTTATAAAACATTTTATTACATAAAATACTATACTTGAAATATGACCGTAGAATAGATGCTACAAAAAGTATTAAATATTTCAATTTCATCAAAGATCAAAAGAAAAAGGCAAATATATGAAACATATTATATTAAAAATAATTTGACTAATAGTATGAATATTTATAAGACTTCTACAAATTTGGTTAATAATTGTTCGATTAAAAATGAATGGAAAATTATATAAGTTGATAATATAAATAATTGTATAAAATAATAAAAAATGCATGTAATATTGTTTAACATATTATGATATAATCAATTGTTTTGTAATTATTGAATTTATATATGAGGGTTTTGATTTGTTTTAATTATTTATATTGTTATTGTTTGTTTTAATTCCATTATTGGACATTGGATGGTTTTATGACAGGTGATTCGTTAACGTTAAATAGATTAGTAACATTTGAAAAGGGTACCAAAGCAGGTGCTGAAAAAAAGCTTTTTAATGTATAAAATTATTATTTGATTATATAGCTGTTGTAAAGTATTATTATTATTTTTTGATTTATATACTACATCAAAATTTGAAATGGATGAAAAAAAATGAAAAATGCAATATATGTGTGTTCGTCATAACCTAAAGAAATATTTTTAATACATGGGATCTCATACAGTGCTTCTAGACCGAAAAATTATTGCTGCCATATCATAAAATTTATAAATTTTATGTTTTTTTTATTTATTTATTTACATTTTGTTGGATAGTGTACTACTGAAATAGTGTGTATTGATACAGCCTATGTTACAACTTCTTATAAATAAGAAGCTAATTTTTTCCCCCTCAAGATTAAAAAATAATTCTATATATATCATTATCATTTAAGCAAATATAAATACCAAGATCTGAATAAATTAATGCTATAAACTTTAATACATATGAAAACAAATCAAAGCTAAATCAGTGTAGGCATATTGTATAGAATATTTAAAAATAAAACTCATCAATTTTAATCATTTTCTACATTTTCAAAAACAATGTAATTGAAAAATGAATTTATCTTTAAAATCATAGCTATTAAACAATATTCTGACAAAATGAATGACATGATTAAGTTAACTTTCAGATCTTTTTCCAGTGGAGATATAAAATTTAAAACTTTCAGAATTTTTTTTTTTATTAAAATATGATTTTATTTTTAGTTAATAATTTGAATAAATTTCTTCACCTTACTCTAAAATCCTCTTTTTGTGAGCATAATGGACATCAAATGGTATGATATTATAAATTTCTCTTCAAACTGATCTCTGATTTTTGATTTTGTCAGTTATGACCTGAGGTCAATGCTGAAATTAATGTACTTACTTGTGCATCTAGGAACTAACCTACTTCATTAATTCCAGTTTTGAATTCTTCAATGAAAAGGCAAATGTCAGATACCAATCTGAAGATGGAATATAGCATCATTTTTGTGATCAATGATTAATTCAGCTTACATTAGATGGCTCTAGAATAGAATGAAAATAACTACTGATCTTGGAATCATATGAATAAATATGAGAAAGTCGTACGATATTGTTGATACTTCAATTTTAAAAAACATAGCATTGAAATGTATATTATTGAAACTTTGTGATAGAAAAGCTCAATAATATTGAAATGTCGAAAATTGTCAAACTTTCATTACAAACAATAATGTCAAATCTTTGAAAATATTAAGTCATTGCCAATATTATATGTGTCTATCTTGTGAACTAATATTATTACAAAATTCATTTAAATCCACAAATGCCAGAGTTTATTTCTATTTTATTCAATTCCAGAAGCTTCTATATAAATAATAAATAAAATAGAAAAGAACTTTGCATTATGAAGAGAGTAAGGCAAATAAATATAATATAAAAATTATTTGTAAAATTAGTTATTGATATAACTTGTTTAAGTTTACACTTTTCATCATAAAAATAATTATATAAATATATTTGTCTATACTTTATTTATTTATTTACTTAAGTAAATGAATAAATAAATAAAAATTAACGAAAACATACATATTATCTAAGCTATGGAATATTTTTATAATTAAAAAAATATTTTTAGAAAATAAAAAATTGTAAAGCAAATATATTTTTATATAAATATTTGTTAACATCTTTATCTAATGCCTACTCATCCAGCATCCCCAGATTAGTTTCTATCTTGTGGCTTTCATCAGTGAGGGGTCTTGGATTTGAGAACAATGCACTTAGATTTTAGGATCTAATACAACCCTCCAGCAGCCATTGTTCATCTATTTGGTTAACTATAAAGTTAGAATCCAAAGATGAAAACACCCATAATGTTTCCAACTCAAACTCATTCGCTTGTATAGTCACATAGATCTGAACTCTGTTCAGCATCCATACATTTTGATGTCTTTGGTTTTTCAAAAACCAGTCACCATAATTCTATGGACACGATAGGGATAAAACCATCAAAACACCATATGATTACCATTTTATATGCTTACACATGCTTTTAATGAGTTCCACACTCCATACAGTAATGCCACCAAATGCACGCCTTTGTAATCAATAGATGCAGGAAGGTTTGTGCATAAAATCCCTATCCAGTACCTATTTATCGAACATTCCCAGATTAGTTTATAGCTTATGGTTTTCATCAGGAGGTGCCTTAGATTTGAGAGCACTGCATCTAGATCTTAGAATCTAATGCAATCCTCTAGCAGCCACCTTTTACCTATTTGGTTAACAAGCTAGGAGCCCAAGATAAAAACACCATATTTTAAACCCAAACTCAAATCTAAGGCTCCTACTGATGAAAGCCAAGCTAGAAACTAATCATAAAGATTTTATGCATAAACCTTCCTGCATCCTTTGATTATAAAGACATGCGGTAGATGGCACTACTGTATGTAGAGTTTGGAACTCATTAAAAGCATCTGTAAGCATATGAAATAGTGATTGATCATGTATTGTTTTGATGGTTTTACACATATCTTGACCATAGGACAATGGTGATTGTGGGTTTTGAAAAACGAAAGATACTAAAATGTATGAATGCGGAACTGAGTTCAGTTCTATATGACTATACAAGCGATTGAGCTTGGGTTCGAAACATTATGGTGTTTTTATCTTGTGCTCTAACTTTATAGTTAACCAAATAGGTAAAAGGTGTATGCTAGAGTGTTGCATTAGATCTTAAGATCAAGGCTCCTTACTGATGAAAACCACAAGGTAGAAATTAGTCGGGATGTTGGATGGGTAGGCACTAAGTAGGGATTTTATGCCCAAAATTCCTGCATCCATTGATTACAAAGACTTGTACTTGGTGGCATTATTGTATGGAGCAGTTGGTAATGAATAAAGTATGGAAAATTATAGTGTTTGATAATGAAGAAAGAGTATGCAATAGTGATCATAATTTCTTTATAATAGAAATGGTTAATAATGTGATGGGAAATAGTTATAAAAGTAGAAAGGATAGTGAAAGATGTGGATGGAGAATGAACGCTAAGAATATAAAATAAAAATTAAAGAAACCATGGAAGAGTTGGTTGAGGATGAATATAAGGACTAATGTGGTAAAGTGGCAAATAGTATTTTAGTGAGAATATTCAGAAGAACAGAAGTAATAGAAAAGTGAGAATTAGTTAAAAGTGTAAAAGAGAGGGAAAAAGCATGCAGAGACTATAAGTATGCTATTAAGAACAAGGAAAGTGAAAAAGATGTTAATCACATGGGAGAAGTATTTAGAAAAAAAAAAAGTTGGCTAAAATACATAATTACAAAAGAGAATAAAATTAAATAGTAAACTGTTGGAGGATATAAATAAAAATGGAAGAGATTGGAGTAAAAAATATTGGAAATACATTAAAAGAAGGAATGTAGTGGAGAGAGAAAAAATATCACTAGATGAGGGAATAGAGAGTAGCTTTAGAGAAGGATTAGAGACAATCTTAAATAAGTATACACCTGGGTCTCTTTTTACGCGGACTTATTTAACACGATTTTGAAGTTACGCGATTTGTGCTTCACCGGAAGTCGAACTCCGATAATGCGCTATTACTTTAAATAATAAATTTCGCGCACTTACGTCATATTGAAAGTAATAGCACATTATTGGAATTTGACTTTCATCTTAGTAATTTCAATATTTTCAGTGCTTTATAACAGTAAGATTTTATGCAATAATGAAATTAAAATCATGATTTCCACATTAAATTTTAGAAGATTATAATGTAAATTTGTTCAAACATTGTGCGTGTTAATTTTGCATTTTAAATCACATTCTGTTCTTCCTTTTTAAAAAAGAACGTAATGAATTATTATTTTCTTATTAATGACACTAATCATTAACGTGCTCTTAAATTTCAACGAGAGCTAAATGGTTGTATGTCTGGATATCGTGAGTTTCATAAACAATTAATAAAATCATTGTCTCAAAAATTAATTACTAATTACGTTATCACCAGAAAAACATTGACACAACATGAGTGTGAAGTTGGCGCTAGTTGTTTGCAAACGAACGTGTTTTTCGGCAAATAGCTATAATAATTAAAACGTGTATAAAAAAATATAAATTACTGTACTGTAAATTATGCATAAAAATATATTATTTTGAATAAAATTAAATATTATAGTTAAAAACAGTTTGTCTTGTATCAATTTTTTTCAAATTTGAAATTTTTTATTAGTCATATTTTATTTCCTTATTCTTTTTTTTTTGCGCGAATTTTAAAGTAATTTTACGTTGGTGCTTTGCTTTTACGCGAATTTTGAAAAATCACAGACCGCATCCCCCCTTTTTCAATGTAAGTTATGTCTATTTTTGCGCGATTTCGTTTGCGCGTGTTTTCTGAGGAACCTATCGCGTAAAACGAGACCCAGGTGTATAATGGATATTGAAAAGATGGACAGAGTGATAACAAACATAAGAGCATATAGTAATGGAAATATCAGGTTTATAGAAAATGAATTGAATGAGCCAAGGAATTGAAAACTGGAAAGGCAAGGGGTTTAGATAGATGGACAGCAGAGATCGTAATGAATTTAGCACATAGAGCTAAATTAAACCTATTATCATGTTTTAATAAGATGACCCAGAAGGGAGATTTTCTGGATAGTTGGAGTAATACAAGGTAAGGCTACTATTTAAAGGAAAGGGTAAGGATCATAGAAAATTAATTATAGATCGATGGTGGTAACGTCAGTGTTATATAAAGTTTTCACATATATGGTGGCTGGAAGGGTCCCAAAATGGAAGAAAATAATACAGTGGGAGAAATGCAGGGAGGTTTTTGATCAGATAGGCATATAGGAGATAGTTTACTTGTTATTATACAACTTAGATATGATAGGTAGTCAGTTATATGGTTTTTATAGATATAGGGAAGGCATATGATAGCAAAAATAAAAATAGATTATCGCTAAGTTTTGTAAATTTGCGAATTGGAGTTTTAGTGGATCTTATTAAGAGATTGTATGGAAATAAATACTATGTATCAATTACAGAATATAGAATCTGTTAAAGTTAAAAATGGGTGGGACTAAGTCAAGGATGCCCTATGTCACCTATTTTGTTTTTGTTGTGTTTGAGAGGAAGGAAGAGAGCAATAGAATGACTAGGAAGAGGGATAGAGATACGATGAATAGGTGGCAAAAGAGTATTGGATCTTTTATATGCGGATGTCTTCTTTGAAGATATGGAGGTTATGCTGAGAACATGTCAAAGAGTGGGTAAAGAGATCGGGATTAAATTTAGTAAAAAAAAATCAAAACTAATGATTAATACTGGGGAAAAAAGAAGACAAAGAATTTTTATTGGGAGGTATAAAGTTAATTGTGGCAAATAGATATAACTATTTGGGAATTGTCTTAAGTAATCAGAGAAATTGCTTGGATGAATGGGAGAAAAAGTTGATAAATGAAACAAAGAAAAGGGATTGATAAAGAGAATAAGTTTTTCATATAATAAATATGATATATCTAGAATTCTATGGAAGGAAGTGGCAATAGCAGGGTTAATATATGGTGACAATTCATTATGTGTAAGTAAAGAGATGTTAGATTACTTAGAAAAAATACAAAGAGAAGTTGGTCGACATGTATTAGATGCAGATGTGTGGACGGCCAAGGAGGCAATTCAAGGAGAAATGGGATGGTCTAGTTTTTATAAGAGAGATGCAAAAAGCAAAATGAAAATGTTCAGTAGATTGCAGTTTATGAATAATAAGAGAATAGTCAAAATAGTATTATTATTCATAAACTCCAAGAGAATAGTCAAAATAGTATTAAATTGGGTTATGAGTAAAGGGCAGGCAAAAAGATGGGTGAGAAAGGTGGTATGTTATGCAGAAGATTTGGATAAAGAATTTATTTCAGTATACTTATACAAAAGGTGGGATGGTTGTGTTAGGAGAATTGTCGAGTGTAATAGTTGCAAGGAATAGAATGGGGAGTTGGAGGATGGAGAACTAGTATGGAAAGTAAAAAGAGTTTAAATATATATATAGAAGTAAACAGAATATTGGGTGCAAGTTAATTTATGACAATAGCAAGGAAAAGTAGTTATCTGTTTAAGGCTTGAACAGAATCTTTAGCAATAAGGGAAAATGCACATAAATGGATAAATGTGGATGACTTTTCTGCAAGATGGGTAAGGAGAGGCATAGAAAATATGAGGCATCTGTTAATTGAATGTAAATGTTTGCAAGTAGAAAGGGCATAAACACTGAAGTTGTGGGGAAATAAATATAAACAAAAGTGATTATATAGAAGGTGGGGTTCTTGGCTTTTATGTTGGGTTTGGAAAAAAATAAGGGGGATTTAGATAGAGTTGACAAAGGCTATGTTGTAGAAATAAGATGGAGCAGGATAGAGAAGAATATGGGAAAAATTTAGAGTGGGAATAGAAAGGGAAAGTAAAGTGGCTAACAGATTTTTCTGGGCATGGTAACTGAGAGATACGTGAATACGAAAAAGAAGTTGCAGTGCATCTCATCTCGTCATCAATACTCTTATTAAAAGCATGTGTAAGCATATGAAATGGTGATCATGCAATGTTTTGATGGATTTACATGTATTCTGCCCATAGGATAATGGCAACTGGTTTTTCAAAACTAGACACCAAAATGTATGAATGCTGAACTGAGTTCAGTTCTGTATGACTACACAAACAAACGAGTTTGGGTTAGAAACATTATGGTGTTTTCATCTTGGGTGCCTAGCTTTATAGTTAACCAAGTAGGTAAAAGATGTGCTGGAGGGTTGGATTAGATCCTAAGATTTAGATGCAGTATTCTCAAATTCAAGGCTCCTCACTGATGAAAGCCACAAGGTAGAAATTAGTCTGGAGAATTTGGATGGATAGCCACTAGATAGGGATTTTATGCACAAACCTTACTGCATTCATTGATTATGAAGGTTTGCACTTGGTGGCACTACTGTATTGTCTAGAAATAATATATTTCACACAACAGACTATGTATTGGTAGAGAAAGAGGGAATGAATAAAATAGGGAAAATTAAGGTGTTTAATAATGAAGAAAAAATATGCACTAGTGATCATAACTTTATTGTAATTGAAATGGTTAAAAATGTGATGGAGAATAGAAATAAAGGTAGAAATAATAGTGAAAGATGTGGATGGAGAGTGAATAATAAAAATAAGTTGGAAGAGTATAAAATACAAGTTGAAGAAATCATGGAAGAGTTGGTTGGAGATGAGTATAAGGACTGGTGTAAAGAAGTAGAAACAGTGTCAAATAGGGTTTTAGGTGAGAATATACAAAAGAATAAAAAAAATAAAAATTAGTATAAGTGTAAAAGAGAGGAAAGAAGCATGTAGAGAATATAAGTGACCTATTAAGAACAAGAAAAGTGAAAAAGATATTAATGCTAAATGGGAAAAATACTTAGAAAAGAAGAAGTTGGCTAAAATAGATAATTATAAAGAGAGGATGAAATTGAATAGTAAATTGTTGGGGGATATTAATAAAAGTGGAAGAGATGGGAGTAAAAAATTTTGGAATTACATTAAAAGGAGAAATGTAGGGGAGAGAGAGATAGTATTACTAGATGATGAGGGAATAGAGTGTAGCTCTAGAGAAGATTTAGAGAGAAATCTTAAATAAATACATAATGAATATAGAAAAGATGTTAGATGTGAAGGATAGAGTGATAGAAGACATGAAATCATATAATAATGGGAATATTAGGTTTACAAAAAATGAACTGAATGAAGTAGAGAAGAAATTGAAAAGTGGAAAAGCAAGAGGTTTAGATAGATGGTGATGAATTTAGGATATAGAGCAAAAGTAAAGTATCTAATTAGCTATTGTACAAATTATATTAATTACATTTACTGACTGAAACAATTTTTTTAGTTAAATGACAAATTTTGTTTTATTTTTATATATAAAAATTATTTTGTGGATTATTCCAAGTAAAACTGAGAATATTTTTATAAATATTGGATAAGGATAACAATTTAATAATCAAATAGCAGAAATGAAAATCAATTACATTCAAAACATGTATTTTTAAAAATGATTCTTCAAAAAGTGAGCCAAAAAATTCACTTACACTACTACAAAATCTATAAAGAAAAGTAAATTAAAATAAAAAAAACCTAAAATCTAAAGCCCACAAAAGTGAAAAAAAAATTATCAAATTTAATGACGAATACATTGAAAAGTATTACTAACATAGTTTATAAAAAAATATTTTTAAAAATGTAGAAATAAATATAAAAAATACAGAAATATGAAAAAAAAAAACATCAAAAAGCACTGGATAGCAATTATTCATATTTAAAACTGGGATTCAAATCTGCTGTAAGTAAACTAAATATTGATATTTAAAAAAAAAAAGAAAGAATGCAGTGGCTGAAATAAATTGTCAAAAGGTCTCATTCTCAAATGATTTAATTACAAAAGTTATTAATCCTCTATCTACAGCATACACAAAAGTAATTTGTAATAAATTATTATTGATTTTCTGAAAATATATACACACAATCAAAAAAAAAAACCTACATCAAAGTTTTTGTAAAGCTAAATGATTTGAAAAACAAATGTTTTTAAAACATTAATGATACCAAGTACTTCCACGATCAGCCAGATAGTCATGAAAACATACAATTCATCAAAACGCAGCAGTTCCTACATACTTAGAAAATACGGATTCTCTGAATTTTTTAAGGATTTTCCAATATGCATCATTATTCTATTTATGCTCATTTATTTCTATTGAGTAATTTGTCAAAATTTGACGATTAGAGAATAGATAATAAATTAAATACTGACAAAAAATGTACAGTAATAGTATGTATACTGAACTCTACCGTTTGATGGCGCTGTTTTTCACCCAATGCATATCAATACTGATTCACGGTCCGTCTGGTTGTTTACATAATATTACAGTTGTTTTTTTTCCGTTTTTTAATAAACAAAAATTTTGTTTTTAGATGGTGTAGGAGTATTGGTTTGCTTTTAAATTATCGACTAACGGTCTTTCGGTTTCTTTACATAATATTACGGTAAACCAAATTTTTTTTTCCCACCCGGTTTTTATTTTTGGTTCGTTTTTTAAGAAACAAACACTTTGTTTTTAGATGGTGTAGGGGTGTTGGTTTGCTTTTAAATTATCGACTAACAGTCCGTCGGATGTTTTTATTTGAAAGACTTGAACAATTCGGTACTTTGGAATAAGCCAACACTTGCTATTTAGAGGGTGGAGGGAAGGGGTTGTTTTAATTGATTAAGAGGTTTTTTTTTTTTCAAATATTTATTTAGGCTACAGAAACCATATGAGAGCGAAAAGTTATTCCATAATTTTTTGGCCTTTTTAAAAAAGACATAAACAGTTTGTTTTTAAAGAACACTTCTTTAAGGAAAGAGGGAGGAAGGTTTGTTTTGATTTTTAATTATCGACTTCTTTTTTGATTTTCTTTTTGAACATTTATGCTACTGCACAGTTGTTTATTATTATTACTTTTTTTGGCCTTTTGAAGAAACTCTTAAACACTTCTTTTTTTGGAAAATATTACCTACCACCTCTTTAGAATCATGTGAACAACAAAAACACCAACAACAGTTTCCTATGAAATAATTTATTGAATCAAAAATAAACGAAACTTTGGACAAGTTGTGACCGAAACAAGTAAAAAAAAACACCGTTTTTGGGGACATAAAAAAAAAATACAGCAGCCAAAAGTAACACGCTAAAAAATAACAGGGAACCAAAACTCAAAAAAAAAACAGTCACTTCGACATGCTCATCTCACGTAGTATGGCCCGGAAGAGGTCCTGTCTTTGTGGCCGGCAATTCACTCAACTTCAACCAATTTTGACAACTTGCAGACAATGTTCTCGCACGGATTCATGCGTAAACATGCAAAAACTCTGCTGGAAAGAATCACCTTTTGAAGTTGTGTGCAGTTAAAAACCGTAGGGAAGTGCGTGTGACGACATGACATTTCTTAATATGGAATACTAATTCCACTACGCTTTCTAAAAAATTTTGACAATGAATTTTTCGAGAGTTTTGCCTCTTTCAAATATTGCCACCATCAAATCAGACCGTAGTGAGAGTTCAATAGCGTTCACTTGAGGAATACTGTCGCAATGCAACGGGCAGCCGTATTTCATTTTGCAATCGTAGAATACATCGCCCCACAGGTGGCCTGTTACGGCTCAAATAACACCTATATTGTAGTGGCAGCCGCAAGTTAAGACTGCTAAAATGGTATATTGATATGCATTGTGTGAAAAACAATGCCATCAAGCGGTGGAGTTCAGTATACATACTGTTACCATATACACTCTACCATTATTTGATTTACATCTACTTTCAAAAACATTGTTTATAGAGATGAAAAAAGGGGCCTATTCCTATATAGTCTATTACTATCAAAAAAAAAAGTACTTCTAATATATTTATAATAATATTGCACACGCTTTTCTATCTACTTCCAAAAAAAGATTATGTTGACATTATTCAGATGAAAAAAAAATCTATCACTGATATAATTATACATATGTGATTTTTTCACATGCGTTAGTGAAGCTGTAATTATACTATAATGTTTAATATGCCTGCGTAACGCTTTCGAGAATTAGTATTCTAATCTTATACTCATAGCTTTACGAATAAAGACTGCTGTAATTTATTGTACACATATACCATATGTCATTCTTTCTAATCTCTGAAATATGTCTTTGAAAGTGAAAAAAAAAAAAAAATCAAAAGCTGTTACTATATATTATTAAAAGATGATGATTCTATGTTAAAAAAAAACTGACGACATGATGATAAAAGTAAGGGAAAATGTAATAAGTACCAAAAATTTAGAAATTGCAATATATTATTTTTGCATTATAACACAGCTTTACGAATGAAGACTGCTGTAATTTATTGTACACATATACCATATGTCATTCTTTCTAATCTCTGAAATATGTCTTTGAAATTGAAAAAAAAAAAAATCAAAAGCTGTTACTATATTATTAAAAGATGATGATGCTATGTAAAAAAAAAAAAACTGACGACATGATGATAAAAGTAAGGAAAAATGTAGTAAGTACCAAAAATTTAGAAATTGCAATATATTATTTTTGCATTATAACTAATATATATAGACCTAAACAAAATCTTTCAGAATGTTTATGTATTAGAAAAATGAACATTTTTTTAAGATGTGACAATCATTTAAATTTTTAATGCTCCTATATTTACAACTGCTGGTGTAAAAAGTCTTTTCTATATCTAGAGATCATACAATAAATTAAGTAAACAAGAAATAAATAATGATTTAGATAAAAATTCACAACACAAAAAAACTTAGAATACAAACATAAATAAATAATCATGAGGAAATAATGTACATACAATTATATATATAAATATGGAAAGATTTCAACTCCAAACATCATAGCATAATTCTACTGACAAAGTATTTCTAACAATAAAAAATATATATATTATTTCCAAAATAAGCACATTTCAAGTCACAAAAAATGTTATCAAATAATAAAAAAGTTACCAACATTACAATGTATAGATGAAAATTTATGTAATGAAAAAATAACATTAAAAAGCAGCAAAAATTGTTAAAAATCTAATTTTTTTTAGTTTTTTATTATAATTCTAAAAGCATTAACTCATTAGTTTCACATAAATTCTAAAGATTATTGTATTTAATTAAAATTAATACCTGTAAAATTAATTAATGGAATTTCTTCTCAAACTTATATTTGTTCTTTTGTTATTGTTTAAAATTATTTATTATTACAAGTTCCCATTTATTATATACCTCTTTTCTTTAAGTAAATATTTGTATAGTTATTTTAATAAAAGAATTTTGGATCATTCCATCATATTCAAGAGAATCAATTTCTGGTTAATTTTTCACCCTAATATTTTTCCATTTATCATAATTAATAACAAATCTCAATTTCAAATCAGATATTTATATTAAAGGTTTTTGAATTTCTCAAAAAAAAAAAAAAAAGAAATTTACAAATATGAATTTGCACAGAAAGATTCTTTTTTTTTTTTAAAAGTTAGAAGAGGTTTTTAAAAAGGCAATAAAAATCATTTGATCAGTTTGGAATGAAGTTTTTTTTCTTCTCGATATATAACATAAAATTTAAAGATATACTTATTTCAAAAATTGTGTAGACAATATTTTAAAAATAGATTTTTTTTAAAAAGATATTAAAATTTTAAAAGAAAATCATGCACTCCATCATTTTAAAAACTAAAAATTTCTAAGTGGTATTTTAATGGATCTTACTTTTTCAATTGTTAGTGATTCTTAACAGGACTTCTTTGAAGCTCTTTTGTTCAACAAATTTGTTACAAGTATTATGTTAAGTTATTAAAACATGTACTAACACTACACTAGAATGAGCTTTGGAATAATTAGCAAGTGTGCAGTTTACAATGCAAACAAGATGCTACTTGCATTTTTAAATGAATTATCTAACCAAATACGTCTCTTACAGTTATTCATAATGTCCGACAAAGTTCATGTTTGATACATATTTGGTTTGTGAACTATATTGTGGTGGTACAAGTTGATGTCTATGCAATCTATATGACTACTAGCAGATGCCACCAGACTGAAGCCTGGAACCAGCAAGGAATTATTTTAACAAGTTGGTCTTCATTTTTACTAGCAATCATATATGATAAACTAATTATTTATATACACAAACACCCATCACAGTTAAACGTTTCTCATTAATCCCTTTTTTTTAACAAAATAAACTACTAATAATAGAGAGATATCACTATGTTGAACTTAATAATTAATTTTAAATAATACATAAGTATTAGTTAAAGAAAAAAACTTTTTATTAATTCTAACTTTTTATACAATCTAATGAAGGGATTCGATCTACATTTTAAATCCCTACACAAATTACTTCCTTGCTCCACTTAAAGACTCTTACAATTAATTATTACGAAATCTAAATCCAACTCTAAATAAATATTATATATAGCACGACATATAATATTCCTAAGAGATATATGTGAACTGCCACGAATGAGCAAGCAAAACTAATCAATCTAGACGTAGAGATTAAATGCCTTAACTCTGCTAACAAGATTCATCTCTATTGCCAAAGAATATGGCCTGGGTGCACATATCAAAATGGTATTAACTAATAATAACAAATCTCTCTCCAACAGCGCTTATTTAAAAAATTAGCGAATCTATAAGAGATCTTTAATACTCACAATACTATAAATAATTATCCTTTAATCTTCCTTGAGGAATGGATCGAATCCTACTCCACCAAATTACATAATAATTAAATAAAAAAAAAACCAAGTAAATGACAAACATAAAAAAAAATACAAATTACATATATATGCAAGAGAGCGAATTACATAATATATATGTTAGAACTTATTTACATGATATGCTTCATTGTTTCTAAACTATTGCACTGAGTCTTATTAAAAATAATGAGTTCAATTGCACATTATAAAATAGTTTATATTTATCCAGTCCTAAAATTGAGTTCTTGCTCATTTGGTGAAGTTTGACACATATGACGAACGTTGTATATCATGAGCTCATGCATTAATTTGGTTGGCATTCAAATCGTTAGACTGGAATGGTGTTATGCTCTTAACGGTAATCTGATATTACATGCGATTTATTATTTGCAAAAGTCGACACTGAACATTGACATAATTCTCTGACTAGCACACTGATGATTCTTTATCTTTTGGGAATTGGATGTGGTGTTATGCTCCAGCAGATGTAGAGACAGCTATAGGAAAGTAATTTTCCAGAAGAAATCACTGTTGATCTAGCCAGAAAATTGATAAAACTTCTTGAAATACGGTACCTGTTCCTTTTAATCAAAATGCCCCCCTCCTTCTTTCACTTGGCATTTTCTTATTAAAACTTATACTTCAGTTCTAATTTTAGGAACATTTATAATAGCCATGCAACAAGAAAATATTTTCTTTTGTTATTTTGGCTCCAGATCTAATTTTCTTGCCTGGGTTTTATCAAATTATTGATAATTATTTTTGTGCGATTAACTCATTCAATTTTACTTATTTTTTTTACAATGAAGCATATCCCAACCACCACCACCATTGCGTTAACCATCTATTTTCGACATTTTATTTATTAATTAAATAAATTTTACATACAAACATAATAAAAATAGATATAAAAACATCTGTTATTCTATTATGAGGTAGAAAAATACCACCTCAATATATAAACATTGCAAGTGATAACATCTTTAACTGAAATATCTTATATTTAAGATCAAGAAATATATTTTTTAATAAACAATTTCAATAATAACTAATTCAATTTTTCGTAAAAATCTATTATTTTAGAAAAAAAATTTTTATCATCATAATAACTCAATTGAATAAATTTATTATTAAATAAAAATTTGATACTGAGCAAACTATGAATGATAAAGTAAGTAGTAGTAATGACACTTTTTCAAATATCTCTTAGAAGACAAAATTATACTTAAAAAAATAAGAAAAATTAAACAATATTCAGATAAATATTTAAACTCTTGTATACTGGCTTGATATGGGGGGGGGGGGGGGCTGTCCAACAGCTCAATGGTTTTTTCTAAATTCAAACTCCTCTTTATTACAAAATAAACTGATCTTGCTTTAAAAACTAAAGATTATTTCAAAAAATTATTGGACATGCAAATTAAACAAAAATTTTGAAAAAAGTTACTATTTCTGAAAAGGTCCATCTTAAGTTAAAATCACTTACTAAAACAGAGAATCTTATTTTCCCAGCTTATTGTGAAATACTAAAAAATGTTTGGTGATGAAGCAAAAAGGCAAATTATAAATATTATTCCTTCTAATGATAAAATAAAATTTAAAATGTAGATGCTACTGACAAAACAATTACTAATAAACTTTCCTGGGGATATTTTGCTTTATAATGAGAAAAATCTAGTGACATTAATAGTAAAACTCATATATTAAGATTTATTTGTTAATTAATGGAAATCAATTTCTATGCTGAAAATCTTACCCAACATATATATATATTAAGACAAGATATTTTTGACTATTATATCACATTTAGGAATTTGATCAGCTGGAGCTTCTTCAAAGGTAGGCTCTATTAATAGATAAAAAAAACTATAAGCACAAATATTATATCCACATGTTTGATTTTTTTTTTGGCAAAGAGAAACCATAGTTTCAAAAATATTATTAGTAACTTTAAAACTTGTACTTGTCCAACTTCTAAATATGATAAATTATATCAAAATCTTTAAAAACATGTTTTTTAAAAAAAAAAAAAATTGTATATCTTTGAAAGCTCAGTACAAATTTTTGCTTTTGTTCTTCAATATAAAATGATTACCCAGAGATGATTACCCAGAGATAAAGTGCTATGCCAAATTTTAGAACTTAGGAATGTATTGCTGACATTTTTCGAAAGTGAAGTGACAGATGCTTTTGTAAAATGTATAGTAGTACATCTTACTAATATATTATAATTACTTGAAGAAAAAAAAGTAAAAAAAAAAAATTTATATATTGAAGCAGCATATATCCATAGACAGATATACTTGCTTCATGGTTACTTAAATCAACCTATCTCTTATTGTATACGTATAATTTATTATTAATATCTGCACACATTAGTAATAGATACATGTATGTGTGTACAACATTACATCATTTTTCTAAAAGCTAAAAGTTAATCATTTAAGTCATGCATTTGCATTTAAAGAAAATTACATTTTTATAAATTAAAATCCATTAACGAAAAATGCAAAAATATTTTATACAATGGGAAAAAGATAGGTAGACATTAATGAAAGGAACATAAGTGCAGTAGTTCTTTATCCTAACATTCCATCACCTACAGTTGAACACTTTAGATGTTTTAAGGTGTTAAACAGAAATAGAAAACAAAGATCAGGAAACCATATTGGCTGCAGAACGGTATGAGGAAATGAAGAATTAGAGGCATAGCAATTCGTGTTATGGGTTTCAAATCCATTAAGCATACTCACAAGGTATAACCCCAGGAGTAACACAAGATATAAAAACATCGAATGGGGCATTGTTAGTTAATACTCCCATTATTATTTAGAATCACCCTGTCACTACGCAGAATTAACTTATTACTATTATAAATTATTTTAAAATTTAAAAAGATATTCGTTACCCTGTCTAAGAAGAAAATAATTATGTTAACCGTACCTACCAGCATGAGTGAGTAGACGGGTGTCAGCTTCTCCAGAGTCATCGGTGAAATGGTGTCCAAGAAGTTCCATCAAGATGCAGTTTAAACCATGTCCTAACATTGTCATGCCAGCCCAGAGAGGAATGCGTCTACACATCCACAGAAATCCCCAAGTCATTTAGTGCCAGTAAAAATATTTAATTAATCCACATTTGTAACTGTAACTTAACATTATATAATATTAACAGTTCTCGTCTTAACCTCGTAAATTATGTATATTTTATATTATCTTATTATGGCAAATCTGCTGGCTTAATGATTAACAATTTAAGAATTTATAATTTTGTTTGCATATATTAACTATAATGATGGAGGAAGAAATTTCAATTAGTTAAATATGTATACTTCTACACTGCTCTCAAAGTCTCAAGGGCTGTAGAACAGGTAAGACACCAAGCTTAAACTCTTAAAGGTAAAACAATAACAAGCTATATAAATTGCTTTTTTTTTAAGTTTCTCTTTTTACACCCCCCATCGTGTCAAGGCGAGTTATTTTAAATTATTAAACCTATGTATAAAATTCAATGAAGGATGGCGAGCGTAATTTATTTAAGTAAAGTTTTTAATCATTTTGTTATTTATTATCGCTCTGTATATGTGATCTAACTAAGTTTAGAGAATAATATTATTAAAATACTTATAATAAAATGGTTATGTAAATGGTTACTTCACATACTGCTGAATTATTAATGCCTTTGATAAAATAAATGATTCTCTATAATAAAACTTATAAACTGCAATAATATTAATAATTTCATATTACCTTCACATCATGCAAACTGGATTTTATTGTAAAAACTATACTTTGAACCAATTCATAAAAATCCATATCAGTTTGTGATGATAAAAGACATAAAGATATTAAGATTTATAAAGGGATAAGAAGTATTTTGTTAAATTAATACTGAATGTTCTTTTGACATGGCAAAATTATTATACAGAAAAGATCAAGGAACTAAAAATACCAAACTAATGATATTACATTCTTAATAAGCGTAATAAATTCTTAGACATATCAGAATTAACACATAAAAAAAAAAATCTTAGGAACACAACAATTTTAATATAATGCACAGATGAAAAGGTCAACAAACCACTATCTTATTTAAACATACTTATATAGACAAATTCTGTACAAAAAAAACAAAAAAAATGCAATGCAAAAATATATATAAAATGAAAATTTTATTTTTTAAAATTAATATTCTGTTGTTTAATAACAATTATGAATTAAATATAACCAATTTTCAATATGTTAAAATTGAATGCATTATGTAAAAATAAATTTATTCAATGAGCATATCATGATCTCCAATTTTTTTACAACTTATAATAGTAATTAAAATTTGGAAGCTAGAAATTAATTTGAAACCAATACATAATTTCCAAGTTTGATAGTGTTCTGATATATCGTATCAGCCGCTTGATGGCGTTGATGCTAAGCAAAAACACATTGATATGATATAACGTTCCTGGGCTAGCGATTCTAAAGAAATATGATTTCCATAAAATTAAAAAATTCAAACAAAATATAAAAATGTAAGCCGACTTTTTGGACTTTATGGGACAGTTATTAATCAGAGACTGGCTTTTTGTGTGTGTGTGTGTGTCGATAAAAAATTCCGTTACTTTCGAATAGCAAATAATAGTACATTAGAGACTTTTTTGGATAGTAATTCAAACAAAATTTTACAATGAAAGCCAACTTTGATCTTTTTGGGACAGTAATTAATCATAGTGGCATTTTTGGGTGTGTGCATAAAAAATTGTATTAGTTTTTTAATAACAAATAATATATGTAAATGAGGCATTTATTTATATAGCGCTATGTTTATAAATTGTAATGAACTAAAGATTAGCCTTTCAGGCTAACGTACATGCGCTTTTTACGAATGTTAATAATAATAAATGAATACTTTCATTTCCAACACAAGATAAAGTCTTTGCGAACGAATAAATGAATCCACTTATTCATTCAACCCAAATGCTTATATATGGGTAAATCTTAAGTAATTTAAAGTGATTGATTTATCCTCACGCTTTCATGTCCAGTACTTAAGTATTCATTTATTATTATTAACATTCGTAAAAAGCGTATGTATGTTAGTCTGAAAGGCTAATCTTTAGTTTAATAACAAATAATAGTAAATATAGTGGATCGGAAAAGTTACGGTACTTTTTTAATAAAAAAATAAAAGGTATTACCCTTTTTTTGGACAGTAATTAATCAGACACTGCGTTTTGGGGGTGAAAAAGTAAATTAGATTGCAATTTACCCATTAAAGTTAATAATTATAACAAACTATTAAAATGGAAATCCAACTCCAGTGTCTGGTAATTGCCAATTTTCAGACTTCAAAGCAGCCACCTTCCTTGTCTCGATTTCTCACGATACATTACTTTCATTGGGATTTTTGAAATAGTGCTGTGTAACACCTTAAAATCCAATTTGTGAGGCTTACACAGTCCTGATGGAACAGCGAGTACACTGTTGAAACTGTTAGAAGGTACCAGTAGGTCAGTTCATATGAAAAAAAAAAAGTTGAACCTGAAAAGTTAAATTATTTAGACACGATGCAATCAACACACCCTCACATGATACTGTAGTGAAAATAGACAAGCCACCATTACGATAACGTGCGTAACACAAGCAATTATGGCAGCCAATGAAGGAATTTTTCTGTGCTTTTAGCATTAGAAAAGCCATAGCAGTAGCCAGCAGCAGAGTAAACGGACTCTTTCTGTGTTTTATTGTAGAAAGGAGGCTCCCTAAATTGGATCTCAAAAGTTAAATTATTTAGACATGATGCAATCAACACACCTCACACGATACTGTAGCGAAAATAAACAAGCCACCAGCATTACAATAACGTGCATAACACAAGCAACTATGGCAGCCAATGAAGGCATTTTTCTGTGCTTTTAGCATAGAAAAAAGCCACAACGGTAGCTGGCAGCAGAGTAAACAGACTCTTTCTATGTTTTATCGTAGAAAGAATGCAATTTAGCTAGAAATAGCACCATCAAGTGGCTGATACGGTAGAACAGAACACTACCCAAAGTTTTCATTATAAATAAGTTGAGCTTTCATTTCACTATTATATAAAAATTAAGTTTTATGTATATATCATCACTTGTTCTATGCAAACACTATATATTAGATTATAAATAAAAATCACATCTTTTTTAAATAATATAAATCCCTAATTTAAAAGAATTATGTAAAAAATGAAAAAAAAAATTCAATTCATAATTAACAAATTAAAAAAAAAGGAACATACCAATTTTAAACTTATAAAAAAAATTCTCACTGTCCTCAAATTCTCTTAAGTAAATTACAAAATTAAACTTTAAATGTCTGAATAGTTCATGTTAATAGATTTTAAATATAAACTACAAGAATTGCATATCATCAAGAAATAACAATTATGCCATAAATATATATACACTAATTAGAAGATTTCACAATTTCCTACTATACTTTTAATGTTTATATATATATGTATGTTGTTAAGAATGTTAATTATTAAGTGTGTCAAATGTAAGCTTATAATAAAAGGTTAAAAGGAAATCATTACAAACAACAAAAAAATCCTAAAAAAAAATCTTATCACTTTTACATTCTAGAAACAAAATTATCAAATAATAAAAAATATTTTTAAAATCCATACATTAACTGAATAAATTGTTGGTTCAAGTCAGGAAAGAGATAACAAACATAAAATATCATCTAATTAATACCATACTTTTGATTTTTTCCAAATATAGTTTTCATATGTTCTTTAAAAATGTTTTCAATAACTATTTTGTATATATGAAACATATTATATACATAAATATGTTATAATTTAATTCATATATGAGTATAAGAAGAAACAATAAACATTTTAACATTTGAGCCTAATCAAATATTGCAATCTAATAATCTAGAATATTTTTTTAAAATATATTTTTTGAGAATAATGATCTTATTCATTCTTGTACTTTCAATTTATATTAAAAAATTATTGAGCAATGAATGTGAACTGTCAATACTACGAAATTCAGTTATGATTCAAATAGCAAATGAATTTTTATGTTTTTAACAATTTTAAATTAGTGTAAATTTGATATTCTAAATCAACATATTTAAAATCACAAAATTCCACTTTTTCCTGAATAGCTATAATTACAATACATTAATATATATTTATGAAGTAAAGACTTCAAATGTGTACGCTATAAAAATCTTTTATACAACTCAGACTTTCTAAAATCATTTTAATAAATGTATAAATAATGCCTTCTCATATCAATGCGCATATTACTACTATTCAAATGACTCGTAAAGAATCCTTGTACTATTACGTGCATTTAAAGATTATTACTTCATAAATATTATTATATACTCCCAGAGCTACATATTTAATAGCTATTATTTAAAGAGCTAATTAAAATTAATAAAATATATATATACTCATCTCAATTTAAAATTTTCTCTTATAAAATCTTACATTTATTCAAGTCACATACAAAGTAAAATTGCAGAAACTTCTTTAATCAAACCAGAATAATTTTTATATATATAAATAAAGAAAACTGAATACAATTATTTATTTCTCTTTTATTCTTTATAATTTAAAATAAATTTTAAAAAAATATTTATCATTTAAACAAAAAGTATTTTTTTTTTAGTTAATCAAAACACAACAATGTGCTTGCATTTATTTTTGTAATTAAACACAATGCCTTATTACAGAAAAGATTACTTGATATTCATATATATTCTTGAAATTTTAAATGATAGAAAATATTTTGTTTAAAAATTATAAATTTGATTAATAGATGGCTTAATATCTTTAAAAAAAAAAAAATAGTTAAAAAGATAAATTTTTAATGAAATCATTTTAAGACAATAATATTTTTTTATCAAATTAAAAAAAAAAAATCAAAGTAGTAAAAAATTTATTCAAGGCATTTTTGCATATTAATATAAAATCTAAACAAAATAAATATTTATCTCTTTTATTAGAATAAAGAAAATTATTTTCTCATGTTAAAGATAATCAACTTAAACAAAAATTATATATATAAAAATTAACTTACCTCTTGACTTTGAACCTAAATTTAATGAGGTGGATGGTGCAGCAGTGTCTTCTCCATCTTCATCTCCACTTTGTTGAACCTTTACTTTTTTATGTAGAGGCAATTTTGATAAACGTTCAATTTCTTTATCAATATCAGATTCATTTGATTTTTTTCTTTTTTTAGTAACTTTGCCTTCATCACTTACCACTGGTTTTACAGCAACACTTTTTTCTTTAGGTTTAGGCTTTTCAACTATGGTTTCAACAGATAAATCTAAACTGCTATCAGAATCAGAACTTGTTCCACAGTTTGAATCTGAAGAATCAATAGTTTTCAAATTATTTTTTTTTTTAGTTCTCTTTTTGTGTGCTTCTTCATCTGAGATTGGAGGACTTACTCTCATGTGTTTCCTTAGAGTAGTTTTCTGTCTAGGTCCTCTTGGACTCCCAGTTAAACTAACTGAAGATTTTGCATCATCCTCCTCTTTTTTATCAGAATCCGAACTCTCGATCAATGCACTTTCTGCATTTACTACATCCTTTGAAATACAAGGTAAATCATTATCACATTTTTCATTTTTAATAGCCAATTTTTTGTTTTTTCTAACAATACTGCCAGAATTATCTTTAATATCTTGGTCCCCCTTTTTAATTCCTTCAGATTCTTTTTCAGAATCCTCTACATCAGGATTCTCAATAGCAGTAATTTGTTTTAAGAGTTTTTTAATTTCCTCGGCAGAATCAGCTTCTTTATTACCTCCATCATCAGAGGAATCAGTTTTTATTTCTTCCAATAATGCTTTTTTGGCAGCTTCATTTGCCTCATTTTCTATTTTGCTTTTGATCTTATTTTCTTTTTTACAAGAACTGTCGGAATCTTTACCTTCTTCTTCTGAGGACATATGAGTATCTTGATCTAAAGTGAGAGATTCTTTAGTACAGTTTCCTTTAGTAGACTTTATCCTTTTCATTACTTTGTCCGAAGAATTTCGATCAACAGATTCAGTAGGTTCAGTTTTACAGATATCCAAAATTGTAGGTGTGGTTTCTTTTACATTATCTTCATTTGAATGAATATCATCAGAAGTGTCCTTATTATCTGTCACTGAGTCTTTCGATTTAGTATTTCCTGAAGATTGTGTAGTTTCAGATTTAGACTTTCGACAGCTTCTATTACTACTATTTTCAGAATTTTCATCAACTGTTCGCTTATTTTCTTTTTCTCCAACACCACCATCATCATCACTTTCAGCACCTGATTTTTTGGGAGGTTTTTTATTAGGTTCATCTTTTGAGATAACATTTTTCTGTTTTTCTTTTAAAATACGTTTTTGTTTACCTACTTCTTCTTCTAAACTGCCTAAGTCATCATTTATTTGATTTACATAAGCTTGATATTTTTGCAAAGTTTTGTGTACTTTCCGGCTAATTTTTTTAATTTTGCTTATTCCTTCAAGAGAATGTGAATTATTTACACACTTATTTAGTTTTGACTGAAGATTCTCTATATTTCCTTTAATTTTATCAGTTCCAATAAGAATTTTGTGAATATAATGTGCTAATTTAACTGCTGCATCATTTTCATCAACTTCACCATTTTTCAAAGATGCACTTGATGACAGTGTTAATCGAGAAGGAGAGGAACGACGTTTATCTTTTTTAACATCTTTTTTTTCAAAAACTTTAAGCACATGGTCACAACTTTCTACCAAACTTGTAAGAGGCAATGGATTACAAACATAACAATGCCATTTAGCATCTTCGGCAGCATCCAGAATAGAAGAAAGTTCGCCACGACCCAAGTTTCTAATAATACAACTTTTACAAAAAGCATTAGGGCAATAGTCACAACAAATAAGTCGTCCACCTTCTGCACACCATCTGCAATATTCATCTAAACCATTTTCATCTTGTGTAAATTCTCCACTTTGATAAAATTTATGACAACGCTATTGGAAAAAAAAAAAAAAAATTTAGTTAACTATAACCAAATCTACTTTAAATGAAATATTAAAATTACTGAACCAACTAAAATGAAAATCAAAAGTGGAATACAATTAATCACAAATCAACTTTTAAAATACTAATACTATATTTACATAGTATGTAATATATGTTTACCACTGCTGTCATATGTATAAAAAAAACCTAATAAATCATTCTGTATTATTTATACATTTCAAAAATATCTTCCTCCATCAGCTGTCTTGCAGCAGTACCAACAAACCATGCAGATATAACATATCTTCATATTTATTTATACTGTAAATTCCATATCTAAAAAGTATGTTTATTAAATCAGACATTATAGATTAAATATTACTATTAATATCAAAATATTTTTATTATATATAAACAGATCTTACTACTGGAGTAGAATTCAATTACTGTATTGAATAATTTCATTTAATAGTTTATAACTTTTCAGTTAAAACTCAAAGTAGGATTACAATTATTTTGTCAATAAATAAATTAGAACTTTTTAATTTTACCTATATATCAACTGATTTTATATAATTTAACTCTTAAATTTGAATTTTTTGCTTGTAAAACTTTCTATACTACTTTAAAACATACCTACCATTTATCATTCATCTTGGCAACAATTTTTTCTATATGATTGCATTAATATTAATATTAAATTGTGCATTCTTTTGTTCTTACATAATTAAAAATATAATCACAAAAATTATATTAACATATTCTATTATAATTACATGAATAATAAACTTATTAATAACAATAATTATTTTTAATTATTCAAAAAAAATTAAAACAAATATGTTTATTAATTTATTTTCACAATGAAATTACAATTTTTAATACAATCAGGGTTTTTTTTTTTTTTGGTGAAAATAAAATTCTAATTAATATTTCAAGACTTTAGAAAAAATATGGTATAGAAGTACAAAAAAAAAAAAAACATTGGCAGATTACTTTTTAAAAAAGGATATTTATTAACAAGAGAAACAAAAAGAGTAAGGCATAGAAAAAGTGATCAAGAATGTGGGCTTTCAGATGATTGATGATAAAAATCTTTACTTTCCCATGTTTAATATAATTTAAGCAGTGATATTAGCATAAGACTTTTGCAATGAATATTAGATTACTGCCAATAAATTCTTAATGGCAAGACCCAGCATTTACATCACATATATAAAATGTGTCTCTTTTTTTTATATATATAATTTGAATTAATTTAGCAATTATTTATCTTATTTACAAGCTTTTTTTTTTTTTGCAACATGCATGAGAATTATACATTACATTTCATTATTCAATCTCTATCGATAATGGTAATCTCTAGCTTGCTGACAGAAGTAAGCAGGATCATGTGATACTTGATTTTGGTATATTACCACATTCTATTTATATCATCATTATTTTATATTCTATATATGTGTGAACAATAAAATAAAGTAATCCTTGAAATACTGAGCTGTGTGCCAATGGCCTGAGAAACTTTAATATAAATATAATTATCCAAACTGACACAGAAATTTTTATAAAACTGGCATGTAGCTCAGACTGTGTTAAGTTAAAATCACTGTAAATAATGAAAGTTCTTAATATCTTTAGTAAGAGATAAGGAGATGGTGGTATTAGTCCATAAATATAATTCCAGAACTTTATTCACTTTATATAAAATGCTACTAATAAGTTTAAACCAATGTCCAACAAAATATATGATACTATGTAGTACAGTAGATTATACAAATGGAACATCAAATCTTTAATAATAAAAGTTTATAAATTTTTCAAAAGTGAAAAGTTATAAGAGTTGGTTGGTATTTTGAATATCAGTGATCAAAGAAATATGTTTAGTTTATTGTTACTTTATCAATACAAATATTTCCAATTTACTTGCAAAATTAAAAAAAAAAATACATGATCTAAGTTTTCAAATTTTTATCATAAAAATTAACAGAGATCCCAATATTTTGCAGAAATTCTTCACTGTTCAAAAATAATTGCTACAAATAATACTAATAAACACAATACAATTTGACATCCCTTGCTATACAATTTAGCTTTTATTCATTACAAAATTTGTTTTTTTATAAATAGTAATTATATAAAAAATATTTTTAAATCTGAATTGTTTCTAGTTCTCACATTAAGGAAAGCCCATTACTTATAACATTTCATTGTCTGATATTTCTATATGTGATGACAAAGCATAAGTAAAATAAATTTTTGAATTTATATTCATCAATATTAACTTTTAATATACATTCTATTACTTACAACATCTTTGATAATTGTCTGAAATATTATTTTAGTTTGCTTTCTTTAGAATTAAATACTGTCTAAATTCAAGTGTCTTAAGAAATGGGTTTATGATGTGGTTGTCTTTATCATATCATTAATAAAAGATTAATCTGATCTTTTTTCATGATTGCTTTCTATTTTCTACATTTTCTTATTTAGTTTACACAAATATAATCTCATTATCTTGCTAATTTTGAATTTTTTTTTCACCTTAGCTCTCCATTTAATGTTTTAATTACTTACATCAGCACATAGACTCTAGACTTCTTTCTATTGACATAATCACAGGAATGAATAATTTCCAAATTTTGATATCTCAAATTCAAATGACATTTTGATATCTCACACTGTAAACTCACTCTAAATTTTAACAATCTATTCAAATAGCTCATTATAAAAAATAAAAATGGTATAATTTCTAAGACATGTATTTTGGATCTTTTGTGATTTAAACCTTTCACCACTGATTTAAGTATCCTTATGTGACTGCTATTGTTCTAATACCTAATGTGAAATTCATCATTTTGTATCTATTTGCTATGCAGTTAGTTATCATCATGGGTTATTGATAGTAGATAAAAGCAATATTAAGGGGGGGGGGGGGGGCGTATAGTAGAAAGGACAAATTTAAGCAGGAATCACTTGAATTAAAGAAAAAAATATTTTAACTTCTTGAAAAAGAATCTAAAAAATAAGATTTTTTTTTTTAATTATTTTATATTTATTGTTTTACAAATACATAATGCTGAATTAAATTTTTCTATGTAAATTGTGATGGTAACCATATAATTATAGCATTTCATAAATAAATTTTTTTATGTTACATTTTAAAAATATTTATCACTTTTTATTATTTCTAAAGATTATATCTTTTTATGTGATACACATCTACCATTAACATTACTTTATTGAAGACCATATATACAAAAACGTTTTAATGTACAACAGACAGTTCATTTTTCAATTCTAAAAGTTTAAATTGCTTAATTAATAATATACATAATACGTAAGCAGTGTTGCCTTTCTTCCAATATCAAAACACAATCAATATAAGGTGGATTTTAAGAAAAATTTAAGCCTATGAAGTCAGCAACAACAATCCTATATGTGTTCTAAATAATACAAAATAAGTCTTGTCAAATTAGCTGGTTCCGTAATGGCAAATTGAAAAAACAAATATCAGTCTTCAATAAGCATTGAGTTTTAAATTTGAAAAGCATTCCGAAATACTTAATTACACTTTACTAGTTGATTTAAATCAATATTTATTAACTCTTTAATTAAAAAAAAAAAATGAACCAATAAAAAGAAAGCTGCTGCAAAATTTTTATTTACCACACATGATGTTTAGTTTGAATAATTTATGTCAAACTAGAACTATTTTTTCAAATTTATTATTATTAAAATCAATTTTAAACATAACTAAAATAATGAAAAAATATTAAATATCAACAAATTTATTTAAAAATAATTTTAAAATCTCACTTTATTGTTACTAAAAATAACTACATCATAAATTTAAATCCTTTTTAAAAAAATAAAAAGTATTTCATATTTATTAAATAAATATATATTTTAAAAATAAAAAAAAATCTTGAAGCAAAAATCTTATACCTTTAGAAATAATCTTTTAGCTTTACAAATATAATGTAAACAGGTGCCATCATTTTATACAACTAGAGCTTTTTCTATCTCTTGATAACTAAAACCTCATAACAAAAACAAAAATCATTAAAAACTGCTCAATGCGAAAGTAAAAGTATCTGTATCTCACACCATTCAAACACTATCCAAGCAATTTAGTGACTAACAAAAACTTGACATTCAGCACCATCCCAAAAAAAATCCAGATTTAACAGAGAAAAAAGTTAAAACAGTAATTAAGAAAAATATATATATATTATCAAATCTGGATTTAAAATAAAAGTATTTCTTCAAATATGGGAAAAATTATTTTCCTTTAATTTTATTAATATTTATATACTTTCACCATATTCACTTTTTATTTCTTTTAGTATTTATTTCAAATAGTAATACAATAAGGTGGCTGATAATTATTATTTACTTTCAATATGACACCCTCTGTCAACAAATCTAATTTCACTAATTTTAATTCTTTGCAATCTATGTTTAATAAATTAATTGATTCATGGAAAGCAGTTAATTTAACAAACATCAAATTTCATGCAAAAATCATATTATTCAAAAATGTTATTTTGAATTTTGATTATGTTAAAGAGATATTTAGAATTGTTTTTCCACAATACAATTCATTTTGAGAAGACTTGTTTCACAATTCCAAATTTTTTTTTGCTAGAAATAGTAGATTTTCAATAAATTTTTACAAAGTCAAAAAATGTTTTAATCATTAAGTGATTAACACATCTGCTGCATTTTTGTTTTCAAATTAATAATTCTCAGTTTCAATTTAAAATTGTGCAAAAACTGTGCAGTCTTTTCATGTGTGAACATATTAGCCTTTTCTTCCTTTATTTTACTTTCAGAAATGTTAATTTCATATTTTAGTGACAAAAATTGATAATTTTAGGATAATTTTCCCAATCATCTTTAAATTTTTATTTACCATTTTCTTGATTCATATGGAATAATGTTTACTCAGAAATTTTTAACGGAAACTAAAGCAGTATTCAACAGAGTTAAGTGACAAAAGTGATCTTCCCTCTGCAAAGCCTTGGATTCTAAAGTTATTGCTTTCTTTGTAGCAACTCTTCTGATGAGATTTTTTGCTAGTGATTGTGGTTCCTAAAAAAAAAAAATTAACAAGTGATCTGAACTCACAAGTGCTGTAACAATCTCTATTCCACTCTTCTTCCCAAGTATGAGTAACTTTACCAAGACCCCTTTGTACTCAAGTTTTCTATCACTAAAGCATATTTTTAATTTCGTTTTCAATTATTGCATGATAGAAAAATATGTATATAAAAAAATCATGTTTAAGATTAACAAATATGCTACTAAAGAAAAAAAATGCATAAATTTCTCACACAGTGAATTGTCAGCATTTTTTTGGGAATGATAATGAGCATTTCTGCTAGATATCCTGGGCATATAGGTTAGAGGATATCTGGAATTCTGACAAACCTTTTTTTGCAGAAATTATCATGTGTACTTCATTTTATTATATATTGTCTTGTCTATATGTCAATGGCAATAAAAAAATGCCAAATGTTAAAAATAAAGATTTCAATAGAATTTATAAAATTAAGGCAATTATAGAACTACAGCAATGTAAATTTTAAAACTGCATATCAAACACATAGAGAAGTGGCAGTTGATTGAAGCTATTAAAAAATTTACTAATTGGAATAGTGTGAAGCAATATGATCCCTCAAAACCGATATAGTGAAGGTTCAAAAAGTGAGTCTGCGCAGATAGACTTAATGGATATATGTCCCATATGGAGTTATAAACAGACAAAAGTACAACTTCAGATGCTGGTCATTGTCTGGGTACTCAAGCTGTGCTCTCATTAGTTTACCATGTCTTGCAAAGCAATATTTTTTATGATACATTTTTTATATGTGCACAGTTAGCAAAAGAGCTATTGGAAAACAAACTACTGCTGTGGTGCCCTAAATATAGCTAGAAAGGATTTCCGCACAGAATCAAAGAAGTATATAAAAATTATAAAATGATAAAAAAGGAGACACACTTTGCAATCTTCAATTTACTTATCCATCTTCTAAAAATGTTGCTATTAAAAGATATAAAGATTAGTTACAACATTCATAACCAGATCTATCTGCAATAAAAATATACAACAGCTACATGGATGGAGTGGATTTCCAAATAAAAACAGAGTTTAATCTGACTGAAGAGAAAATTCATTACATGGCTACATGGATGGAGTGGATTTCCAAACAAAAACAGAATTTAATCTGACTAAAAGAGAAAATTCATTACATGGCTTTCGCATGCTTTTCAGACTGCTCTGATATGGCTATTACAAACAAGTACAAAGTACATGATTTCAAAACATCTGAAAGCCAAAACGTGTTTGAAATTTTCAGAAAATCTTATTAAATAACCTAGATGATTGATCTTTTCAAATCTTGATCTGCATTCTAAGAGGGAACAGTTTGATTGATTTCTGAAAACACAAAGTAACCAAAAGGAAGTGCAGTGTTATTTACCTAAAAAAAAAAAAAGGCATGAAAGTTTGTTGCCTATGTGCCTTGTGAATTGATCACAATATGCAAAAGCAGTCATAGGCTGTTTTGTTGCATATCAACACTGAAAATGTAATAGGTAATGCATCTCCTCAAATAACACCACATTTCGCTTTTTCAATAGTGTTGATTGTCATGCTAGTTACACCATGATCTTCCTGTGAAAATACTCATGAACAATTTTAATGGTTAAGTTACATCTGCATTTTTGTTTATAGATTTATTCTTCTTCTGCATGGTTACAGTAACCATTTTACTTAAAAATATTATCAATATTTCCTCAAAGAGTAGACTCTCTCTAAACTAAAAATACAAGAGCAGAGCACAGTAAGTGACCAATGTGCGACAAATATATATAGAGAGACATTCAGAATGTAGCATTTATTTGCGTATTCACACATAAAATAGTTTATATATAACGAAATAATAGAACATAACTTAAAAATAATAATAAAACTCAATAATAGTAATTAACCTTTTATTTTTTCACTACAATTTATCCAAATTTTATAAACTTTGTCAGGGTTTATCTGCTTTTCCGACAAGATATAATGCTTCTGCTTTTATCTCATTCATTAAATTTAAATAATGTTCACAATCATCATCAGAAGTTTTGAAATGTTGCACAAATATCAAAAAATACCAAAAGTTCTTTATATTCTTGCTCTTTTAAGGCATATGTGACTAAATTATTAAATGATTCAATTACTCCAATTTTACATTTTTCATTTACTAAAAATTTCAAATTGACACGCTTAGACAGTCTTTTAATATTATTTAACAAAAAAATACATAGATAATAATAAAAGGTGCTAATGTAATGGTAGTTTACTCATCATAAATTCAAGATTAGATGTGGACATTTTATTTTTCATTAATTTATTATTTTTTATGTAGCTCTAACAAATGGAGTACACACTTTTCATTTTATCTTTATAATTATTAGTAAGATTAAATCAGAATTTTTTTTTATTCCAATGACATGACAAAAATGTATCTTTTTTTAATGTAATATAAGAAAATTTAAAATAGAGACAAAACTCTCATATAATAGCAACACTGCAAGCCAGAGTAATCAATGTATGCATGAATGTTTGTATATAAAATCCCTATCTAGTGCCTATTCATCCAATATCCCTCAGTGTCTATTCATCTAATATCCCTCAGACTAGTTTCTAGTTTGTGGCTTTCATCAGTGAGGAGCTTTGGATCTGAGAGCACTGCATCTAGATCTTAGTATCTAATGCAACCCTCCAGCAGATATCTTTAACTTTTTCAGCTAACTATAAAGCTTTGAGTCCAAAATGAAAACACAATAATGTTTTAAAGCTAAACTCATTAGCTTGTATAGTTGTAGCATTAGATCCTAAGATCTAAGTGCAATGCTCTCAGAGCCAAAGTTCCTCACTGATAAAAGCCACAAGCTAGAAACTAGAGAGCGATTTTATGCACAAACCTTCATGCACCCATTGATTACTCTGAGTGGCACTACTGAAAAGTTTTATCACTGCTTTTTAAAGGAAAGAGTAAGGATCACAGAAAGTTAAACAATTATAGACTGATAGCGATAATGTCAGTGCTATATAAAGTTTTCTTATATATGGTGGCTGGAAGGTTTGCAAAATGGATGGAAGAAAATAATATAGTGGCAGAAATGCAAGAAGGTTTTTGATTAGATAGGCATATAGAAGATAATTTATTTGTAGTTATACAACTTATGGATATGAGTAGGAATACAGGTAGACAGTTATATATGGGTTTTATAGATATAGAGAAGGTGTACGATAGACAAAATAGAAATTGATTATGGGTAAGTTTAGTAAATTTGGGTATGGATGGAGCTTTAATGGATATTATTAAGAAATTTAGGGAATAGAGAATCAGTTAAGGTTAAAAATGGGATAGGACTAAGGCAAGAATGCCTTATGTCACCTACTTTGTTTTTGTTATATTTGAGAGAAATGGAGAGAGCAATAGCAAGACTAGGAAGAGGGATAGAGATACCATTAATAGGTGGCAAGGTAGTATATACCATGTCGGGTCTTTTATTTGCAGTTGGAGTCTTTTTGTGTGCAGAAAGAAGGGAAGATATGGAAGTTATACTGAGGATATGTGCAAGCGTGGGTGAAAAGATGGGGATTAAATTTAGTGAATAAAAATCAAAAGTAATGAGGATTAATACTGGGGGAAAGTGAAGGCAGAATTTTTATTGGGAGATATAAAGTTAAGTGCAGTGTATAAATATAACTATTTGGGAATCATTTTAAATAATCAGAGAAATTGCTTGGATGAATGGGAGAAAAAAATGATAAATGAAGCAAAGAAAAGAAAGGGATTGATTAAGAAATTAACAGTGTTCTCATATAATAAGTATAATGTAGCTAGAATTGTGTGAAAGGGAGTAGCAGTCGCAGGGTTGACATATGATAACAATCCATTATGTGTTAGTAAAGGGGTATTAGATTTGGAAAAAGTATAAAGTGAAGTAGGAAGACATGCATTAAATGCAGATGTGTGAATGGCAAAGGAGGCAATTCAAGGAGAAATGGGATGGTCACGTTTTTATATAAGAGATGCAAAAAGCAAAATGAAAATGTTCGGTAGATTGCATTTTATGGATAATAAAAGAACAGCCAAAATAGTATTTAATTGGGTTATGAATAAAGGGCAGGCAACAAGATGGCTGAGAAAGGTAATGCATTATGCAGAAGATTTGGATAAAGAATTTATGTCAGTATAGTTATACAAAAGGTGGGATAATTGTTTAAGGAGAATTGTTGAGGGTTAAGGAATGGGATAGAAGAATAGATGTATTAATAAAGAATAGGAAGTTGGAGAGATGGAGAACTAGTATAGAGAGTAAAAAAGAGTTTAAATATATGTAGAAGTAACCAGAATATTGGGTGCGAGATAATTTATGATAATAGCAAGGAAAGTAGTTTACTGCTTAAGGCTTGAATGGGATCTTTAGCAACAAAGGAATATACACACAAATGGAAAAATGTGGGTGATTTAGTCTGCAAGTTGTGTAAGAAAGGCATAGAAAATATTAGACATCTGTTAATTGAATGTGAATGCTTAAAAGCAGAAAGGGTACAAAATAATGAAGTGGTGAAAGAATAAATATAAACAAAGTGATTATACAGAAAGTGGGTTATTGGTTTTTAAGCTGGGTTTGGGAAAAGGGGGATTTAGATATAAAGGCTATGGAGTTGACAAAGATTATGTTGAGGAAATGGGATGGATCATGATATGGGAAAACTTAGGGCGGGAACTGGAAAAGGAAGTGAGTAACAGGTTTCCTCTGGGCATAGTTGCTAAGAGATTCCTGACTCCGTATAAGAAGTCACAGTCCATCACATCATATCACATCTCTATGAAAACAACTTACATAAGCATAAAAAATGATGATCATGTGATGTTTGATGATTCAAATTTAAAACACTTGTGAAGTATATATTATTTGAAATATTATTTTAATAGAAGTTAAATAACACCAATAGTAAATGCCTCGTTTAATTTATAACTTTTCAATTAGTAAAAATTTAATTTGGTAATAAATAAGAGAAAAAAAAAATCCACTTTTTCATACTGGTTAATATTTTATATTGCACTAAATTGGGATAAAAAAGATTTCTTGTTTAGTCATATACATACACTCTGAAAAAACTTTTTAATCTTTCATCCTGTCACTTTTTCTCTTTGCCTTTTTACATTATTTATATATAGCTAGATAGATATCTTTTGCAATTATTTTAAAATTAATTTTATTTTTTGACATATTACAATTTACTAAAATTCTCTTGCATAATATCTGATATACAATACTTATTGTTAAATAGTATTTTTTCTCCATTAGCAATAAACATGTTCCTACCAGATATCTCTATGGAATAAAAAGATCTGAGTCAGCTAGTAAAAATGTAAGTCACCAATAAATTCACATTTAAATAATTTATAATGAAGAATTATCTCAGGTAAGTCATATCATATATTTTTTTAGCAGAATTTTAATAGGAACCTGTCTATAAAAATTTAACTTTCAAAATTTAGAATTTGTGAACCATGTAAAATAAAAGTATTAAAAATCTTTTTTTAAAAAACAAAACTTTTTAAGGTAATAAGTATATTTTTTCAGTTTTATTGTTTTCCTTTATATTTGCTCTAACAATATATATAATTTTATATTTGATATATTCAAACTAAAAATAATGTACAAAATATAACTTGTCAAATTCAAAATGATGCCCAGAAATCTAAGAGTTCAATTACTGATTGATAAATTTAAAATTAAATCATCTATATTGTAATTTAATAAAAAAAAAATTATTTTGTTTTTATTTATTTATATTTTCATTTATCTAATTTTAGCTAATGGTGATCCATTTTTACAGCTATTTTCCTTAACTATTATGAACTGAAATGTTTAGGTTATTCATTTAAAAAAACAAAACAGCATTGCATTAAGAGAGAATTATTTTTATAAAACCTTCAAAAATTAATTTTTAAAAAAATAATATTTAGAAGTGCACAATCACATTTTTCAATTAATTATTTTCATTTAGTATCAATACTCAATATTATAACTTACATAAACGTACACCATGTTTTTATATGGGTTGCTCCGTTATAGCATGTCATACGTTTGTGTCAGCTGATTTGTTGAAATTTTGTTTTTTTTTTAAATTGCATAAAAACTATAAGCATGACATCAACAGAAATCCCGGCATTCACTGCTGCTTGAAAATCTCTTTGGAATGGCGTATCTTGAGTTAAAATTGGATAATATTTAAATTTTTTATTAATATTTTTAGTAATAGGGTCATTTAATTTTTTTCTTTTCAGCTGAGTTTACTAGTTTGTACAGAGAAGACAAAGGCAGATTTCAAGGCCTTCAGCGATAAAAATGTAATCACGGAATATCGGTCATAAGTATTCAATTTTAATTTATTAATTATTTGAATAATATTTTTAATTTTTTTTTAATTATTTGATAAATGGTATAATTTATTAATGTGTTTGCGTTTGTATTGGTGTGTTTGTGTACTACATAAATTATGTAATATTAAATCATTTATGCTCTTTATTGTACAGTATATAAATTTGTATTCAAATATAACAAAAATGGTTTATGTACAACATAATTTTGGGTGTCTGATTCAAGGTTGAGGTAACCTTATTTTATAGACGTAATGATTCTCAGAAGGTTTAATTATTTATTAATGTGTTTATATTTGTATTAGTGTTTTGCACTTGTATGTTTGCGTTGTATAACAAGTAATGATTTACATATATAGAGCAGTGCAATGTAAATTTTAAGACAGATTATCAGATGGACAGAAAGATTGCAGTAAAGCAATCACAAAATTTACTGGGCATAGTACCATGTGAAAATATAAACACTTAAAACCAATAAAGAAAGATATCAAATGGTAAATGTGTGACGATAGCCACAATGGTTATGTATATACCACATGAAATTATATTCAGGCAAAGATTCAAATTCTGATTCTTGCTTATGCCTTGATATTCACGGTGTGGAGTCAATAGTTTTGCCACATCTTGCATCACATTATTTTCAAGTCTTATAGCTAGCAAATGAGCTATATGCAAATAAATTATATCTCTGTGAGACAATAAATATAACAAGATAGCATCACTGATGTGCATAAAGAATAGAACATCACTGGTGTACACAAAAAATATAAATTGAAGAGAGGAAACTCATTTTATCATTGATACAGATAAAAGCCTAAAATTGCTAGTTTTAGATAGATAAGAAGCCAATTGCTATGATGACAAATGCATATTCACCTTCTGGAAATGATTTGTTTTGTATCTTTTATTAGGATTAATCTTTTTCTTATAGACGCCTTTGAGATTTGTTAACTTTTGGGATACAAGATAAAAATGAAGAATTCTTATGTAAATAGTTTTGGAGATTCTGAAGCTATGAATTATCTCAGGTAAAAAGTATTATATATGGTTTGAAAAACAATTTTGTGAGAAATACTAAGAAATTATCAATGAAAATGTAATTTAAACTTAATTAATGATAAATTAAAAATTGCAAACAAACAATAAAGTAATAATTATGTCGGATGTTGAAATTTATTTTTTCCTTATTTTTTAAATGGTAATCACTATTTGTCTTAGCCTTATTGTTTTCCTTAAGTTTTCTAGTTTCTATCAATGTAAAGTTTTTTGTTCTAACATCATTAAAACTGAAGTTATTGTGAAAATTGTATCTCAAATCAGTTTTTTAAAAAATTCAATATTGCACCTGAGTGTGCAAGCTGTTTTAAAATATAATCAGCACATGGTTGATCCAGGAAAAAAAAAAACTTTTTATATAAAAAGGTTGCAATAATTTTTTATCCAGAATTTTATAGATAAGCAATAAACAAATATATGAATTTAAAGCAATTCCATTTAATTGCAACAATGTATATGCATGCTAGATATAGATATTTGTGCTAGTATGCATATAAACATTTCCATAATAATATACAACTGTCAAAAACTTTTACATTTTAGCAATATAACCCAAGTATTTCTGAACAATCATTTTATAAAATTTAAAACATACTTACATTGCAGACTAATACACCAAGTATAGGATGTTTTCTTGGCCTCTGAGGTAAAGCAGGATTTACTTGGTCCCCACATGCTGTACAACTAATTCGCTCAGATAATACATCTCCTAAAACTAGAAAATATATATATATATATTTCCAACATAAAATTTATGTAATATTACTAAACAAAAACTTTTATAAAAGATAATAAATTACTATTTCAAAATTAACAAAACTTAACTAAGTAAAAAAAATTAACCTAAAAATATATAAATAATACCAAACAAAATAAAACAGCCTTAAATAAACCATCGCAGTTTGCCTTCCAACATTCTTTGAAAGAAAAGTGGAGAAAAAAATTACTAGGCTAATGAACTAAATATCAGTTGGTTAAGAACTTTAATAACTTGTTTTCTTTATTTTGCCTTCCAGTTAAAATTAGATTTTCACTTATTGACCCAACAATGGGATGACTTTTAAAGCATTACCATGAAATAAAATCTATTATCACATCTTTGCTAATAATAAATAAATATATTCTTTATGTATATATATGTATATAACAATTCTAATATATAATTTTAATACTGTTTAAATGTTGGTAAACAAATTCCTATAATATTTTATGTAATTTACATTATTATTTATATTTGCCTAATTATATAAATAATATTTACAATTTTATTGCCAGAATTCGGTGCAATTTTCTAATTAATTAATAAATAAATATTTCAATCACAATTCAAATAATTTTTTTATAAGCAATATACAAATCTCCTAATATAAAGTGGTTCTATCTTCCTCTTCCAGGTTTTTCTTTATCTTCTTTATTTACAGATTTCAGTTTTCATAATTGTCTATGGAGATATGCAGTGAGAATAAAGTATAGGATCAACTATTGAAATAAATGGATTTAACCAGCATGCTAAACAAGAAGACACTATTCATTTAAGCAGATCAAAACAGAATCAATTTCTGATTTGTCATTTGTTTAGACAAAAAAACAGTTAATCATTACTCAACGAACAACAGATTTATTGAATTATATCCCCCATAATCAACATAAACGAAGTTCTCATTACTTTTGAAATCCACATTTTTATAAATTTACGCTGTTCTGAAATGAAACTTAAAGAAGGCTATTGTTTAGACAAAAAACAGTTAATCATTACTCAACGAACAACAGATTTATTGAATTATATCCCCATAATCAACATAAACGAAGTTCTAATTACTTTTGAAATCCACATTTTTATAAATTACGCTGTTCTGAAATGAAACTTAAAGAAGGCTAATAAGAGCCAATGTACTAGATACATAAAGCAGAATATTAAGAGAATACATTCAATTCTCTTTGATCAGTTTAATAAACACATAATTGTTGCCAAAGAATCCATCCTTCAAAGATATTAGAAGCATTTCATCCAGGTTGTAACAAAACCAGCAATATTATTCATAGGAACTGCTGATAAACTATAAATTATTGGATGATGCTAAGAAAGAAAATCTAAGAGACCATTGCAAAACAAAATTTTTCCAAGACTGAGTCAAAAGACCATTTTTAAGCAAGTTTATTTATAGAGCACCCCTTTAAAAAAAATGTGTTTTCACTGCTAATAAAATTACCAATATAATATATCAGACATCTAAACCTAAAACTGATAAAATGAGAAAAAGTAGCATTGCAGAACTACAATCTTCTTTTTCACAATGATCCTTTAATATCAATCTTATAAAACTTATAGATATTGGTGAACTTGATTTACTTTTGGTTGACTTAAACCAAAGAAGTCTATAAGAGCAGATCACATACTTGGAAAAAGATTTTAAAAATTTTAGAGACTAAAATTAAAATGTTATTGGCAAAACTATTTCAAATGATTTGGCATAAAAACAAAACTATATCAGTTTTAAAACCAAATAAATCTAATACTGACTCCAAAAAGTTATCACTCAATATCATTAATATATATTCCCTGTAAAACTGATTGAAAAAATTATATTAATAACAATTTTGCCAGTTGTCCAGATGTCTACATATAGGCCAGCATGAAGTTGCTTTGAATAAATTATTTTTTAACAACTTATATTTGAAACAAGCTTTCAAAATGATTTAACCTGTTTATGATTCTATTTAGGAAAAATATCTTCTAAAAACTTTAATTGCAAGAAAACCATTAATTTACTTGACAAAATACTATCCAGTCAAATTTTCTAATAACACTAAATGAATAATTATAATAAGATACAAAATTTTATGTAATGAACAACAAAAATATTTTAATTAGTTATCTTTCACAAACAATGCAAAACATTCATCTACGCTAATGACATTACTTTTACTTCACACAAGATATTCTTTTCAGAAATAGAAGTTTCTTAATAAAGATATAAAAAGTTTGGAGTCTAGAGAGTGGGAACTTATTACTAATCTAACAAAGAAGGTTTATTCAACTTTTCACTTAACAATAGGGAAACCTCTTAATCTGAATATCATTTTGCAACAATATAATTCTAACCCAAGTTATTTAAAGATAATTTGAACCATAAACTAACTTATTTTTCTCATTTAACTAAGATTAGATCCAAAATAATTTCTGGAAATAAGTTCCTTGAAAAACTAACTGGAACTATTTGGAATTGTGATGTAAGTACTTTATAGACAGATTCATTTATACTAGAATATTCTATAGATATAATAAACATCTCCACACTTCCCCAATTTTTTTCAAATTCACATAAATAAAGATATAATAAAAGACAAATGACCCCCAAGATGCATTTCGTGCTGAACCAGCACTCATCAGTTGGCCTAGGTCACCATCTCTCATAAATATCTCTATTATATGCAAAGTATTTATCTAGAGTAAATTGTTACATTTTCATTTACCATTGTCAAACTCCCTCCACTCACAACTTTGACGCCATCCATTTCAGATAAATACACTAATGATTATTACTAATCATTTTCGAAATTAGAGATTATCTCTAGCACAGATATAAACTTTAGTTAGATTTAAAGTTTATATCTGTGCTAGAGATAATCTCTAATTTCGAAAATGATTAGTAATAATCATTAGTGTATTTATCTGAAATGGATGTCGTCAAAGTTGTGAGTGGAGGGAGTTTGACAATGGTAAATGAAAATGTAGAATATTCTACTGATGAATATTGTGTATTTTTTTGAAGAAAAAGGACCAACAATAAACTTCTTAATACTCAATTATATACTATCATGAGAAATATTACTGGCCCACTCACGTCTACTTGTGCAGCAACTTCCTGTTTTTCAAATGTTTCTTCAACAGATATCAAAAAAGAAATTGCCTCACAGAAAATGTGCAAAAAGCTATTATGTGGACCGAAATTACTAATAACTCAAAATATAATGGTGCTTTTCTCACGTACTGGACTTGCCACCTAAGACTTAACTCAAATCAAAATCTTTCTGGATGTACAGCTAAAAATCTACAATTGAAGAATTGTGGATAAATGATAAAGTGCAAATAAGTTCTAAACAAATTTCATTTTACAGATTCAACACTAAAGCCGTTGAATTTGATCTTTCTAGGTGTTATTAGAATCTCAACACAAATTTTAGAATAATCCAAAATAAATGTACTCATCTGTTTCATAAATGAAATATAACAGCCATTGATGTAAGTAGATGTGGTCAAGCACAAACCATGAACTACATAATTTAATGACTGTCAAATATATAGCTATGATAAAAGAATTGAAGAAAATAAATCTGCTAGTCAATCATTCATCTGATTGAAATCTCTAAAGGTGTCTAAAAAAATAATTAATAAATACATATACCAAATAAATAAAATTGATTACTTCTGAATATGTGCTATTATAGTTTTAAATAAATATTATTTTTCTGTTAGATAGTTATGATTAAGAATCATAAATATTTCCAAGTTTAAGTTTCACTGTTTACTTTATCCTTATTAACAATTTTAAACAGATAAAATTATTATACTACAGTGAATTAGATTTCTAATTGACATAATAATCTATTTTATTGTAAAAAAAAAAAAAAAAATGCAAACAAATATTCACCAGTTTTATTATAAATCATGAAGTAATTGATTATTTTCTTACTTGACTTGTTGCAAATTATTATAATATACATTTTATCCTAAATGATGCGGACAATTGTTTCCCCCAAAATCCTCATAAATCAAAAATCTAATACAAAAAAATCACATTGTTATAATGATTTTCCGGAATTAAAAATTTAGTTCATTACCATAAATTCATATTACAACATAAATTTTGAATATCATATTAACAAATAGTTCAACTAAGCAATGTAATTTTTAAAAAAATATTAATACATATGAAAATTTTGTATGGAAACTATACTGTGTGTACTTTACATACGTACAAGTCTTCAGAATCATGTGATTCATTCATTACTAATCATAGCTTTCATTTTAAAGTCTTTAAATTGCTCATCCTAAGGAACTATTGTTATTTTTTCTAATCTCTTTGATAATTGTGGGTTGTTGTTTTTTTTTTTTTTTTTTTGAAAGACTGGCTGAGAATCTCTAGAAAAAAACTTAAAATGGATGATTAGCTTATTTTTTTAAATTTGTTTCCATATAACATCTTGTAAGGTCTAACAGCTTGACTTAAGGCATTTTTAGATTTGAGACTGTGCTCTAAATCAGGACCAAGCTCACCAAAATGCTGCTCATAACTCATGATAAAAAAAAAACAATTACTTAAAATTTTCTTTTTTATGTCTCTGTTTCTCCTGAAGACACTGATTTCATTCTCTTTATTGTCTTCCTTTTCTTGATCCAATTGTATCAATTCCTCATAGATTAATTCTTCTGTTTATGATTCAGAAAGATCTTTAATGTTGTCATCATCTCTTCTATAAATGCAGCTTTTGTAGTAAGGTCAAGTATGTTTTTCTGTATGGTTGGATTAGATACTTTTTCGACTTCTATGCTTATAATTTGTGGCAAACTTTCTTTCATGTATGTTTAAATACTGTGCAGACATCTTGATCATGCTGTCTTTTAATTAAATCAACAGCTGTTTTATTTGTCTTAGACAGTGTTTTATCTAAACACCAACGAGATGCTAAATGATTCACTTAAAATAATATATTAAAGATTGCAATTACTATTTGAATCAGACTGAAAAAGAGAAGTGGTATTCGGTGTTAAAAATGAGTTTGATTTTGCTTATATTCTCTGAGATATCTATTAGATATTCAGATGCATTGTCTATTGTTAATAAGGCCTTGTCTGCAAGATCCTATATTCAAAATATTTGTTGATGAAAGCCGAAATGCATTTTGCAATAACATTTGTCACCCATTCTTTCTGGTTGGATTACCATATAACAGGTAATAATGATTTCTCAATTCCTTTAAAAATGCAAATTCTCCGATTGGCAGATAAAAAAAGGTTTCAGTTTTGCATTCCTCTAAGCAGTAAAGTATGATGATCTTTGAAAGCCTTGTAACCGAGGGCTTTTCTTTTTTCTGAATTAAATGCACATAAAGGCATGCAATTCCAAAAAAAAAAAAAGGGCCAACTTCATCAATACTAAATTGCTTCCTTCATAATATACTCTCCTTCCAGAATGATGCTAAATTGTCAAGTTGAAAAATTTGTAGCTGTACCACTAACTGCTTAAATAATTTTTATTCACCTGTCAAGCTAGTCCTGATTTTCTTTGATTTCCAGATCTTAAAAGCTTTCATCTCCCTTCTCAATTACTTTGTCATACTTCATAGAAGTTTTATCATTTGCCCTGAATAAGTATAGATATCAATATTTATTAGTGGTTGCATGAGTTGATCCATAGAAATGCAAGTTTCTCTAATTTCTCATATAAGTGATATTTTGATTTGGTGATTTTGAAAAGCTAGGATATACCTATGGTAATATGGATATTTTCTGTTCTAGATTTCCCATTTCTAAAGTAGAGGCAAAAGTAAACAAATCCATTAATGTTGTTGAACAGATGTCATGAGTTCTTTCTCCTTTTTATAGTTGATATAAAATGTCCAAACTCTGAGATTTTCTTGATATTATTTTCAGAAAACAATATTGCATTTAATAATTGCTACGATATTAATTGATGTACTTATGTTAGCATTAAATATATCCTATTGAAAATTACCGTGAAGTTACAAAAAATTATATAAAAAAATAAACATTCAAATAGTGTTAAAAAAAATACTTAATTATTACTGTAGAAATGTAAAGCTAAATCAGCCAAGAAAGAGGACGTAAGCATGATTCACAATTTTTTGTATCCATCGACAAAACTTTTTCCCCATTTGTACAACAAATTAAAAAACTACATTATTCATATGAAATTATTTAGTACTAAAGAAAACAAAGTTTAAAAACAGCATCACATTCAACTGTATTTTTATGATATATAGCCTATTTATCATCAGCATAATAACAGTCAAATTACCATTACCAAACTTAATTATTGTTAATTTTGCAAAAAAAAAAAAATTCTGGCTTATTAAAAAAAATATCTCTAACACATTCTGTGTTTGTATGCTGTAATTAATATTTAATTTTTTTTTTTTTACAATAACTATTATACAGATTTAAATAAACAGTATTTTATTGTAAGGGTCCAGGTTTGCCACCAGAAGAGGGTGAACACATCTTACTATGGTCAGACCTAGAGTCTTTGGGTAGGATGCTGTGAATGACGTGATGAAATAACTAACTAATGATCACAACCACCTCCAATGGGTTAGCTCTAAGTTTACTCATTAAATCTAGATACAATTTAGGCTAGTTCATCCATACCTCACTCCTCTTTTGGATTCCATTACGCCTCAGTATTCGAGCCCAGGGAGAATGTTACCTTTGGCTCTCTTCAGGGGTGAATTTACTTTATGTAGCAACTCAGTTTTTATGACCTAAGATATATCCAATCTTATTGCGGTGCTATGTATTATAATAATCTGTATGTGTGTGCATATATATATGTTCAATTAATTAAATTAATGAATGAGTGTTTGCCTGAGTCTGATAAACCAGAGACCAATTTGAGTTAAACACATGAACAAATTTTATTAATAACAGACGAAAATTGAAATTCTATTCACATAGCACAAGATGTGCTTACATGTGCCCATATGCATCTCTACCATTTCAATAACTAAATTATTCCTTATACCAATGTTCTTCAACACTTTTTTGCCGGTCCGCGTGCTAGACGGGCAGTAAAAAGTTTGTAATAATAAATAATAAGAGTTTAAACTTTTAATTAATATAGCCAATTTTTATTTATTTTTCATCTCATTTTTACCCAATTAAAAAAAAAAACAGAACGAAAACAAAATCTAATCAATCATTCATAAATTAATTTGTTTTTCTAGTTATCACAGATGTTTATAGGGGGGGGGGGTAGAATTAAATTTTTTATTACTTTTCTAAAAAAATTTAAAAAAAAGTTTTTTATTATATAAACTCCATATATATATAAAACTTTATCTTATATATTTAACATTGTTGTTTTGATCAGTTATAACAATTATGCTTATCTTTAAGAAAATTTATCTATAGACTTCTGCCGGTCTGCGAAATCTTATCCTTATTTTTGCTGGTCGGCAGAAACTTATCCTTATTTTTACCGGTCTGCAGGTGTGAAAAGGTTGAAGACCACTGCCTTATACCAACCTATGTCCCTGGTAGATATGCATTAAGATACTCTCTATTTATAAAATTAATAAGATTGATTAAAATTCATAAATAAAATAAAAAGAAAAATATTATTTCATCGTCATAACGATCGCGAGCTAACTAACTATTTACAAGACTTTATTTCAATGTGTCCAATAGTTCCATGATCCAATTCCTGCTAGAGATCTTTTTTAGGACCCCCCCTAACTATGTACAAGTTCCTACTATTGATAGAAAAGAGACATTCAGACAAGAGCGTTAGTGATTCATACCGGATAAACTAAATGTAACAATTATTAGTTGAACATAAACAAATAACGTAAATTCTTTCATGTCTTAGTGATTGCAAATTAATATGTAAGAGCATCAAAAATTCTTACCTCCAAACCATATTATATGATGTTGATGATGATTGAAAGTCAAGTCACTACGAAAAAATCAATCTAAATTTTATTTACAAACAAAAAAATAAAAAAATATTTTCTAGCTTAATAAACCTTCACCTCCGCATGATGTTGCTTCTTATGGAATGGATTCTCTCGACTGCAAATACGCTGAAACTTCCAAGTGTTGGAATAATGAAAGTAGAATTTTTCAAATGTGTAAAGTGATAATTTTGATTATGTTCAAGTCGTCGTGATTAGAGTTTATAATTTAAATATCAATGTCTTTATGGATACCATCCGTTCTGATGACTCCTCGATCGTTCTCCAGATTCTCCGGTAACGCTTGGGGAGTTGTTTCCATTTCAGAAGTCACTATCCTTCAGGCTCCATTTGGACACTTCTAATTAGGCGGTGGGCATTTTTGAAGGCATTATTTATATAAGATGAGCTACAGCATCACACTCTCTGGTAATTAAGACAGCTCCCTGGCCCTATGACATGTTTATCTAGCCAATAGACATTGTTAATTAAAAAAAGTTTTAAATTTTCTACAGCTCATGATTGGTATTGAGTGAATTTATGCGAAGGAAGTTTTATTTCATCGCTTATTTAGTATGTGCTAGCTATATAATGTTCCCTTCTCTTTTTTTTTGATTGAGCAGTTTTCTGTCTTCGATTGTCACTATAAAATATAATCCTTTGATTACGCTACTGAAGTTTATTGATTTTTACTATTTCAAATGTTGAGAACAATCTGTTCCAATTGACAGTGCTTTAAACTATGCAGAATAGATAATATCTTCGAACCCATTGTCCATTTTATTACTGTTCGATATCAAGCTATTTGTTTGCAGTTATTATAACACTTGTGAAATGTGAAAGAGAACTAAAATGATTTGGGTTTGATTTTATACTCGACCATGTTTCTATTGTTTAGCAAACTCGTATTATTAATTTCCTTTACTATCGATGTAAATGCCCATTGTTGCGCAAATTATTGGTTGTTGATGTCACGTAACAAGATTATGCAATAAATTTACATAGTAAAATTCCATTTGCACTTTCCAACATTCAGTTGCTAAGATATTGACTTGACTATAGGTCATCACCACATCGACTAAATTATTGTCTGATATCATGATGTCTACATATCAACAAACAAGTCATAATTGGTATATATATATGAGGTTTCTACGATTAAGCTTTTCTTCATTAAAAAGCATTTATTTCATTTTAATATTATTTTGGTTTGGTGCTTATTAACAAAACTTCAAGTGTGTGTGCATTCATATGCATATTTGCACATAAAATTAAATATCAGGTATTTAATCTATTATTTTATTTCAGCTTATGCCTTTTTTTATGGGTTTAGTCTATTACTGTGGACATATAAGGGTGGGTTTGAAATGGATTGCAAGCTATGCTTACATTATATAAATACACTAGATGTGCATTTCATGAGATAATATATTTATGTAATATGTTAGCCATTTTCTTGCAATGATTTAGCAATTTTATTAAACAGTAATGGCAAAGGATTTAAATAAATAAAAATTAATGTCATGAATTTTTGTCAATTTATTTTTGCTGCATTTCCTTTATACAAAGTTTAATATTAATTGTGTAATGCATAAAATAATTATTTTTTTCTTATTTTTTTTTAGTGAAAATAATTTAGATTTACGATATTTTGCCTGAAACTGATTTAGTGCTTAGAAAAATTATAAGCAAAAATTGATTGAGTGAATATATTTTAGCTAATGAAAACATTTTAAAATTTATTGTTAATGCACTTTATTGTTATATATAATCAAAGTCTGTTTTTAGTTATGTACTGAATAAAATTTGTTTTTTTTTTTTGAAAATTTTTCTATTAATAATGACACACTTGAACCTCGATTTTTTTTTTTTTTTTAGTAATTCATTAAAAACTTTAACTTCAATTTTCTTCTCATCTCAATTTAAGCTTTATTTATTGGTGGAACTACCATATACATAGCAAAGTAGACGAGAATAAACCGGGTTTTTTTTTTGGTAAAAATCAACTGATAATTACAAAAAAAATAATGATTTCATGCATTTGAAGATATGAAAATAATATAATTTATTCAGGAAGCAAATCAGAAATTAATATATTCTGCAAATAAATAATGATTGAAAAACAAATAATACAATTGATTTAGAAATTAAAACTTCAAAAAGTTAAAGTAGTAACAAGGGCCAATACGATTACATAATAAATTGAATTACAAAACTACGATGTTTGAAAACATAAAAATATAACATTTTAAGAAAACAAATCTTCAGAAAAAAATTAAATTAGTCATAAGAATAAAAGTAGTTCCATAATAAATTGAATTGCAAAATCAAAAACACATGAATACAAAAAGTAATATTCATAAGAAAGTCAACGACAACAATAAATCCAAAAGAAATTGAAATCCAAAAAGATATCTGACTTTACATAGTCATTAATATTAATAAATCCATAAGAAATTGAAATCCTAAAAAATATTAGTTCCACATGATTGGTGTAAAAAAGAAAACGTGAAAAGTTACATTCAGGTCAAAAAATGTATGAAGTTAACCATGAAGGTAAGTAATATTTTCGTAATAAGGCCAAATCAATTAAATTCAGCAAAGCAAAAAAAATTAACATTTATAGCAAAAAATATACAAAATTAATTTAATTTATGGCAGAAAGTGCACAAAAACATTCATTTAATTAAATTATGAGTAAGCTATAATTTTTAATTTGCCCACTGCACCATTGTGTAATGCTATAACATTAACCTCATGAGAGTTTGACTATGTATGCCTTGCCATAGCTTCAGAACTTTTAAATAGGCAAGTAATTTTTTGATCACTTGTGTTATTGTTATCAAAAGTTTGATAAAAGATTTCTACTGCCAAGTAATAAGCAATAAAGAGTATATTTTTGCATCAACAACATTTTTCAACAAGACGTAAATCAAGTCCTGATCATTATGTTCACGGAGAACGACATCTTTTTAAACTTTTGCTATGAATTTTTGAATTTTCTTATGGATGATCTCTATTGAAAATGATTGTTGTTTTTTTAATAATTGTGAATTGGTTTGATATATAAATAAATTTTTATTAGATTTATTTCTAATATATAGTGCCCATTTAAATTTAGCCAGTGGTTAAATTTGTAGTCATGTGCATGAAAGGAAATATGGAACCAAAAATCATCATCACATTTTTATATAGGAAAGGAAGCTGTAGGGCACCCAAGTTTAAACACTGCAGGCTCAAGTTCCTAAGGCCTAAGACAGAAAGAGAGTGGGGGAAACAGTTATGTTCTTTAGTTGTTTATGTGTTAACAAAACTCAAAAAGAATAGTACATACCTTTTAATTATTCAATAGTTCTTTTTAAAAGTAAGGTTATAACACATATAGCCAGTTTTGTCTGTGGACAAGTTATTTATAGTTTGTCATTTTCATATTTCAAATATTAACTTTCTTCAAAATTAATCTACACTTGCTAGATTCTGCTATTTTTATTCTCTATTTCTATTTTGTTTTCTATAGTTATAATTTGGGTTTAAACGTTCTAAGGATTTAATTTTAAAAGTATAGTTTCTAAGCATTCAGATTATTTTAATAGGCCAGTTTTTATAAATGATTTGAAGGACAGAGTGTATGTGGATGTATTGCGTAAATAAATCTACAGTTACACATATTGGAAAAAAAAGAATTCTGTTAAATTAATTTTTTTTTACTCAAAGGTTTTTTTTTTTTGCTATAAAAGCTTCTTGTTTGTATCTGTATTTCTTAAGACTCAGAAGTCCAGCTGAAAATCTTCAAAGAGAAGAGATGGAATTTTGTAGTAGTGTGAAATTTGTCATAAGAGTGAAAAAAAAAAGGGAAAACCATTAAGATAATTTCCCTTCAAAACAGAATTTGTCCAGAAATCATGTTATTGTGAATTTATTATTTTTTTACCAGCAGTTAAAGAAAAATCACATAGTCTAATTAGATGAGTTGACTGAAAATAAATATATATATAAAAAGAGCCTGAAAAGTCAGGTTGTTTAGAATTTTAAATATTAAAACTGGGGAAAAGACAAGCTTTAAATTCTGCAAGATATCAATTTGAAATCATTTTTTTTATATATTTTTTTTTTTTTTTTAAGAATGATTTAAACAAAATGGCGGGTTAAAAATCTATATATGTTTCATCTTGGGCTTGCTGACCCGCCATACAGCCAACACACCATATAAGAAAAAAAAGACTGAATCAAAAATATTCTACACCTTATGATTGAATGGGAGAAACTGACTGCTCATCCATATTTTAAATAGAAGAAAACATTCACCTGCATTTAAAAGTGAATGAAAATAATCTGCTAATAAGTATTAAACCATGCAAGTTCAGATTCCGGTGACTGAGTTTAAACCCCAGCAAAATTATAAATATGAGATCCTCCATCTACTAGAAGAATTATGCTGAATAGGAAAAGAAACCGTTCCAGTGCCAAATGGTTCCTACTGAAGCAAATAACTTCATCATCATCATAAAAGAATTACAAGCCTCAAGTCAAGCAAAGACAGTTCCAGTGAACCGCAGAAATTGGTCATATACCCGTGGTAAAGATTGGTATGCGTTTGCTGCAAAATGTAGACATTTAACAAGCCGAATTTGAACTCTTGGAAACCTCAACAAAATAAAAGGGACTGGTAATATGAATTTTCATTATATATTTCTTTTATGATGTCAGGGACTATTAGAAATTTTTTAGCAATAGTTTTCTCTCTTCTTATGTCGGAACTCTGGGAACTAAAATCGAGTTAAACCAAGAATTTCTTCAGTAATAATAGCTATAAGCTTGATTAATGATTTTATGTATGCTAAAATTATTATACCCGCTTAGTGATGAATTTTGTTTTCTAAAGGGTATTATTGTATATTAATCTAAATTTATGATATGTTAATATGTAAAAGATTTTTTTTTGTATCATTATTTGTTTTGAAATAATATTTTAGTTATAATGGGGATCAACACATACATACACGGCAATATAACAATACTTGCCATATGTATATAATTGCATATGAATGTGAGAATAATAGGCATACAGCATTTAAAATATTAGATGAATTTTTTTTTTTGAGTTAAGGAGTAGCAATCTCATTAGCTTAGAGGGGGAGATAGATAATTCAAAACTTGTTTCTGGAAATCTTTTTCTTTTCGATTTAACTAACACTTTTTCTAATTAATCATTCTACTTTATATGTTAAGTTTAGATGTATAAAGATCTAAAAGTATGTGTGCACAAAGAGTTTATTTTTTTTATATGAAATATTTTTCTTGTGGATCGAAAATTTTAGCAATTTGTTATCCAAATTGATATCCATTATACTATGATAAACGTTGGATATTGTCATTAACGGGAAAGGGGGAAGAATTTAATATTAATATTATGAGTTCAATATAATAACATAACTATTAGTCATAGAAATTTTCATTTCTATCTTTAAATTGTATGTATATGTTAGTAATGCAGTAATAAGTGTTAATTTGTTTTATTAAACAAGGCATATATTTTCATTAAGAGTATTCTTTATTAGTTGTGATCATTCATCATCACTGATGACTATTAACTGTTTAAGTTCTAATTTAGACATGCTAAAATTAGCCAAATAGTTATGAATTTCTAAATATTAAATTTCATGTTACACTTATAAAGCTGTGGCTGGAAGTACCAGCATCATCATCACATTGTCAATTAATAAGCCAGATAAATGTTTAAAGGCCATAAATAAATAGTGACTTCATGGTATTATAATAACCACCATTCCATTATCTACATCATTCAAGGATGAGTGAATAGCCATCCTAAATTAATAGTGAAATACGAGCTTGTAAAACTTATGAAGGTATTAAAACGCATTTATCATATTAAAATCTAGGAGATAATTTCTATCTGATGCATTTTATATAAACCACTATAGCTTAAGGCTGTTTTGTGTTTATCTTAATATTAGTGCATACAGTGATATGGGTCTAAAAGCAAAAATCCTACATTTTATTAGAAATAAGGTACCAAAAAAGGTTTAAACCCGGTACATTTGAAAAGGTTATAGAATATAACTTTGTCTAGGTTTAGATAACCTAGTGGCGACCTGATAGACCACATTCACTTGTTATTCACTTAAGTGTTCACTTAATATAAAACCAAGAGATAAAAGTGGGTAAAATTTACTGTTGGATTTATTGAGGAAATATTTTATTGGGTCACGAGTGTACTCTCCCACTTAATTTTATTTCAGGAGTTATGATGTCTTAATAGTTTATTTCAATTACAATGTGTTCCTACTTATTTATTGAGGATACAATGGCTGCCTAACTAGGGTTTGAAATAGGCCAGATACCAGATAACTGAAATGACTCTAATCATTATTATTTTGATATTATTATGCCATCTTGGAGTTGATTTATATCTATCTCATACTCATTTTTCTCCCTCAAGACAGACATTATATATATTGTGAGTATATTAAGTGGATATAATATTTTGGCTACAATGTCTTTTAGTTACAATGATTGATTTAAATTGATTACCAAAGAATGTTTAAATACATTAGTTATAATGTTTAAATTAAACATTAGTCCAATTAATAATTTAGGTACAATAACGTATATATTTTAGTCACATAAATAATTTAGTTACAATATATATATCTTCCATGGTTTAATTTTGTACCCTTTTTGATCTAAATATAATTTTCATGTTTTTTTAAAGCAACCACATGCAGACACCCTTTGAAATTTCTATTTTTATGAATTTACCGTTGTCAATTTCTTTCTTATATATTTTACTTTTTTATATTGTTGTATTTGGTTATTTAGGTGTTTCATACTTACAGTTTATCTGATAAAAGATTACACAAAATGCATGCATAATAATAAGAGGATGGGATTTGAGTTTATGCACTGGTGAATGATTGTAATATAGTAGAAGTGAGATGAGAAATATACTGATAAAACAGAAAGATTTTAATATAATTTCAATTCTGTTTTCAAAATATATATGAATTTCAGGTTTGTTTACTAAATAAATTATTTTAATGTTTCAAACAAATTGGGGGGCACTTCAACTTAACGATTCGTTTTTATATTGGTCCACTTTGTGAAATGTATGTTATCTCCAATGTATGTAATCTTCATCACCAGGTAGAACATATAATAATTAGCTCCAAAAAAATTTTGATAAATCTACAATAAATTAAACCTTGTTCCAATAGAAAATAAAACACTTAAAAATGTATATATATACATAATATTTGAATACAAGTATATATATATACTTGGGAGTTTAGGCGTAATTTAGGGAATTTGGATAGTATATTGTAACAAGAAAATGTGAAAAGCTACAATTGTGTGTGCACTTATAGTCGTCACAATTTATCAAGTCTCTACATGTTTGATAATTTGTGAAAAGAAATGAGAGCAACTTACATGCATGATCTAGATTTACAATATATCACTTATGGTATAAGATATTCCGACTAATACGCAGCACACCATAGTATAAATATTCTATTACTAACTTTATAGAAGTATATTATTCAATCCTATTTATTATTTGGTTTGGTACTAGTACATTTGCGGCACCCGACCACTTGATTGCGCTGCTTTTCGCCAAACTCACAACTATATGCAGTTTTACGGCCTAGTGTACAGCTAACACTACAGCATTGTTGTTATAGCCATAGCAGGCCGCTTGATAGTGATGATTTCTACGTGTACGTAACAAAATACTACGCCCATTGTCTTGCGACAGTATTCCTAGAGTGAGCACAATTGACAGATCGCTACAATATGATCTGATGGTGGTCGTATTTTAAGTACGTGAAACTCTTAACTTCTTCATTCCTGAATAATTGTCTTAAACCGTAGTCAAAGTAGTAGTACTTTATAAGAATTGTCAGCCCATCACCCACCTTCACTACAATTTGTAACTGCACACGCCGAATGGTTAGGATGAAAAGCTGGGTTCGACCGAGCTCACATGAAAATCCATGTTATCGCGTGAATATGTGCAAGAACAGTAATTGCTGGCCACAGAAGCTGAAGCTGTGGCATTTTTTCAGGCCAAAAGAATCCTGCCAGACTCGAAGCTATGTAGTTGCGGTAAAAGCATGGTGTTAATAAATTTGCAGGAGGTGAGAATTCAGATGCTACTACTGCAATCTTCGTAAGGACACTTGGTTCAATGGCTCCCAAATACCGTTCCGTACAGCTTTTCGGCTCGTATTGCAACGGAAAGATTTGTACAACCACGCAACCAAATCTTGAGTATAGGCAAAACACACTGAAGCTAGAGTTCGACCAATGTTCAATCTGTTCATTCATACTCCATGACTTAATACCCTATGAATGACATTTCTTAAGTTACACATGAGTTCATTTCGAATGGGGGCCAGCAGTAGCAAAGGGTGAAGCAAGATGGGGGCTAATAGTTAAATCCCTATTAAATTAGCAGAACATACACATGGCTAAGTGAACTAACAATATATTAATAATTAATAACTAAATCCAATAGAGAGGTATTCATATATATAATGATGTACAAATAAATCAGAATGTAAAGTTGGAAGAAAATTGATTTACGAGAAATAAAGAAATAGAAACGAGTTATATTTTAAATAAAAATTTAATTAATAAAATAAAACAAATCACAAATAAAACACACAAAAATTATATAATCAGTATGAGGAATATTATGCTCGCAGGCATTATATAGGTAATGAGATTGATAGTTACATATTCTCTCATTATACATATTTAATAAAATGATGTGTGGTATTCATGTTTATGTCTAGATTTAACATGCCAAATCCTAGCTAGTTTGCAGTCTGTCAAATCAAACGGAACATATTAGCCAATGTTACAATTAAATATACAGCGCTTCTATGGCGTCTGTCTATATATAAAAGTTGAAGAAGTGAGCACATAATCAAACTCAAAGATACACAGGTTAGCATGTTAACCAAGATTAGAGTTGCTGAATAATCATTTAACATATGGGAGAGAGAACTGGTTTACTTATACACACTATGGCACATAATAAAATATTAATAAAATTACAGTGCCAATGGGTCATTATTCATGAGCTTCAGTATCAAATGCTCGGTGCCCTACGACCGAACAACTTGCCATTAATATCAGAACATTAAAAGTTCAAAAAATCAGATAATCTTTTAATCATCTGGACCCTTGTGTTCCAGTTCTAAAATATGTTGCCTTTATCTGAACTAGAAGTATGAGAGTGACCTCTGCCAGCAATCATAAGAAAACGTGCAGCAAGCAGTTAGTGTACTGTATGTACTTTATAAGGACACAGTCGCAATCTATACATATATAAAACATCAATACATTTAACTAACTTAATGTGCCTTAAAATAGATAGCGTTTATTTGCATATCTATATAACCCAGTTCTCAAGACTACTATTTCAAATATACTATACTTAGGGACTAATACATTAGTAACCTAGTTTAAACTACCATCTGCATATTTAATATATATAATATAATCTAAGGAGGAGAAAGCATATTTGACGGACAATTAATGATAAAACATTAGAAATATGCTTTAATAATATCCCTGTGGCTAGTTCCTATGATATACGGATTATATATGTAGAAAGTTATAATTCATAACTATAGCTAAGCAAACTACAACTTTATCTAGGATGTAACTGATTACCATTAAATTGATAAATAAAATCAATTCAGTTAAAATAATAAGCAGCAAGTCGATGCCTTTTTATCCCGCCATTTCAAAGATAAAACGAGCGTGGATTCAGCTTACAACTCTGCATAAATAACATAGTATATATTTTGATTACAAAAATTGAACTATTATACATATTTACTCTTGACCATCTGGTTGTTTACAAGTTTGTATGTAGCTAAAAAACCCATTAGCACATCTTCGAGATCTAACATTTTTAGTTATTAAATTCAAACTTTAATTTTGAGTTACTTTTTACATCCTGCTACCATTGTTTAATAGTGCGGGTCCGAGTGCAATTCTAAAAAATGTTATCGCAAATTTAAGACTATAAAACTTAGACTCGCGCTGTACAAGACAGCTGCGGTGGTCTAATTAAAATTGTTTATAACTTAAATTAAAACAGAATTTATAATTAGTATAAAACTAGTTCTTATACTATATATGTAGGATGGTAGTACCTGGGATACATTTATATATATGCGATTCAGCAAAATAAAATATGAAATAAACTAATATTTTAGATTAAATCGTTTGTTAATTAAACTACGCGACTTTTAAAATAAACATGGGAAATTCTTGTTGTTTAGATTATTAAAAAGCAAACCAAACCCCATAACCAAAAAAAAGTCTTTCTTAAAAAGGAAACAAATAAATGTCAAAATTCTTAAATTGTTATTGTTTAGATTATTACAAAGCAAACCCAAAAAAAAGTAAGGTGAGGTTTTATTAAAAAAAAGGAAAAAATTCAGAAAGAACTCTGCAGTAGCATAAATGTTTAAAAAACAAAATTTTGAGCCATAGTATTATAGAAAAGTTTTTTTTTTTTTAAAAAAAAAAAAAAGGTTCAATTATTAAAAAGCAAACCAAAGCCTTTGCCCCCCTATTAAAAAAAAAGTGTTTTTTAAAAAGGAAGTCTTTATTAAAAACAAAAAAATTAAAAAACAAGTCCGCAGTAGTATAAATAAAAAAGAAATTTTTTTTACTATAATATGTATAGAAAACGTTGACCCGGGAACCATTATATTGATGTGCGTTCGGAGAAAAGCAGCACCATCAAATGGTTGGGTGCTGCAAATATGCTAGTATCTTTGGTTTAATTGTATAATTAATGGCACTAACCACTTATCTTTTAATCCAACTACATATATTCCAGTTCTTAATTTAGTAAAGACAAAAAAAATGTTTAGACAGATAGTTAAATATTATAAGACTTTAATAGTTATTAATAAATAGATTCTATGATTGACATATAATAATTAAAAACAAACTTAATAAATAAAATAATATTAATTAAATTATAGTAAAAGCAATATTAATAAGTAAAATAATAGAAACTATTGTAATTAATTCTAAATGCTAATTCTTTCACTTTTTATATTTTTTATTAATGCATTTCTCCCATTTTAAATGATTAGAATAACTTCCCCTTTTATTTTATGTGATTTCAATAAATTTGAAGAATTTATCTAAATAATAATAGAAAATTTTTGTGGACGTACATGTGAATATAGAGTGTAACCACTATATAATCATGCAAGCAAACAGTTAAAAACTGATCGATAAACTGAAATCATATCATCTGTTAACAGCATTTTATTTAACTGATTCCCTATAACACAAACATGTAAAATACTCCTAGCAGACCACATATATAAGTGAGGTAGTTTAAAATATTACAACTTTTCAAATACTTTCACAAGCAAATAAACCTCTCTCATACAGAGTTATATATAATATTAGAAAATGTTCATGGACTTATGGATATAAATATTAAGTTTTAATGAGATCTTCTATGCATTTTTTAAACTAAAGTTTAGCAAAAACATAACTAGGAAAATAATTAAAAAGCTGGATTAGTAAACTGAAATCACATCATACAGCAACAGTATTATATTTGTCTGATTCTCTAAGTTAAAAATGGAAAGCATTCCTAGCGTCATTCCAATTTTAAATAAGATAAACTATGCATCTATAGTTTAAATGTATAAAAGATTTAAAATATTACAACTTTTCAAATGCTTTCAGGGAAGAAACAAACTTTTATAAAGAGCTCTATATAATATCACCTTACTCTCCCTTATTTAAAATTAGGTAAGAAATTAGAACTAATTTACACTTTTGGCTTACAGGGAATCAGGCAAATAAAATATTTTGCTGAATGGTATAATTTCAGATTACTGATTCAGTTTTTAACTGGTTAATTATTTGATTACATTATGTCTGAGCTCTAGTTAAAAATAATACAATTTCATTAATAAAACCTTGCAGCATCTTATAATAATCTCATCTCTCCTATTAAAGAGTATTCACCAATCATCAAGTTCTTTTGTAATTGTTGTTTGTCTTTTGAATGAATTTTCTATGATGAAATTTAAATTTTGTATGAACTTTTTTTAAAAAATATATTTTTCAACTTTTTTTTTTAATTGCTTTTTTAAGTTTTCACAGAATAATCAAAATATTAGTTCAATTCAAATAATTGATCCATATGATCCAGAGACCATGTCTTCTTTTAGTAGCTTAACTGAAGTATACTGACCTAATGATTGATGAAATGAAATAATTGTGATTCCACAAATTAAAAGGATGAACAAAGCATCTATATTCATGAGGACAGCAGTTATCACTGTGCCATTGGCCTTCATAAAGTTTGAGCTTGGTAAACTGAGGCAGTCTCCAGATTGAAGTTTTTAATCACCTGTGAATATTTCAGACTTTTTTTCCAATTATTATTTGATTAAAAAGCTATATAGAAAAATCCTTTCTGAAACTAATAAATACAATATAGAAGGAAAAAAAAAAGTCCTAGGGCCAGGTAACTGTCATCCTCTGAATGGTGTATAAAATTACTGCATATCTAGAATTTAAACATAAAAGCCAAATATGAATGTTTATATTTTAGTAGTAATAAAAAATGTCAAAATTAAATGATCATGATAAACTTATAAAATAGAACAATTATAATTGATATGAAATGCAAAAAAGAGCGGCAGTTGACAAAGCTATTACAAAATTTACAAGACAGAATCTTTACTGATGCATAATTGATATATGCTGGCTTAATTATGGATAATCAAACTGTGCTCTAAGTGATTTTGCCACATTTTATGAAACAGCATCATATTATTTTTTATTACAGGTTTTTTACTAGCATACAATTAATAAAAGCTATTGCAGTGGCACATTCAAAATTAATTAAAAGGTTATTCCACAAAGCATCACTAAAACATATAAAAATTATAGGACCATGAAAATGGGATACCCTCACTAATTCTATAATTCCTAAAGACAATAGTTTACAATTTTTATTAGGAAAAACATATTCATAACAGACATTAACCTGATTTATAAATTGTTGGGGCTGTTAGTAAAAATGATAAAATGTCTATGATTCTAATTTTTACTGATTTAGGGAATAAGAATTATCTCAGACAAATAATGTTATACATCATTTTATTTAAAATTTCATAATGAATGTAAAATCTCATTTTTTCTAATTTATTTTTTTAATGATAATGAACTATATTTTTCCGGGTTTTTTTATATTTCTTGGTATTTACCCATTCTGTCAATATAAAACATTTTATTCCTGATTTGTTCAAATAAATTGTATCCCTCATCCAATTTCTCTAAACACTGAACATAGCGACCTGGAAACAAGAAATTAATTAAAAAATTTTGATCAATATTTATATCTATAAGTCCATGAAACTTTTCCGATTTTATATGCAACTCTTTATGAGAAGTTTGCTTGCTTCAGCATCAAATAACCGAGTCCACAGATATTCTAGCAACTGGTTTATTGACTCTTGGGAACATTGGCATAGCCATTGACCATCTGAAAAGGCCATCTTTTTGCTTCAAATAAATCCCATACTAATGATTATTTTCAATGAACTTAATTGGAAAATTATAATACTTCAATCAATATTTGGTCTATCTTCCTTATTTAAAATTAGAAAAAAAGCTAAGAGTGCTTTTTCCAATTTTAACTTATCTGCTGCTCAATTATGTGATTTTAATTTACTGACCCAATTTTTAATTGTTTGCTTATTTGGTTACATTACGGCTGAGTTTGTTTAAAAATTACATATAAGATCTCATTAAAAACTTTTAATATTTATATATATATATTGTAGCCCTTGGATTTATCCAAGACTCCAGTTTTGGAGTTAAATAAGCAAGATAGGGTTCAATAAAAATTTTCCTCATAATGTATGTATTTTTTTTTTCTTTTTAATAAGAAGATTTTAGCAAAGACTAAGTTTGAACCCATATTTAAAGGGATTGTGTATGTTTGACTTAATAGGCAATCTAAAAATTTATTAAGATGTTTATCCAAAAGATTATTTTAGTTTTATTTATGGGTTAAGTTAATATTAAAAACATATTTAGAAAAGCAAAATTTATATATTTGTTGATAGGTTGACTGAGAAAAGGGAAGAAATGTGTGACTCTTAAAACTGTGTTAGAGAGTGAAAATGAATGGACATTATTTTATACTAAGTGAGAAATAACTAGTTCATGAAAGTAAATGAAAAAAGAAAAATAATAATAATATAGTTATAATAATTAAGGATTATAATTAAGGATTAAAATATTAAAGGTTAATTAAAAAATTATATACCTGCAATGTGTGTGTGTATAATCTAGTTGTGGATCTCAATTGTAAAATTCACAATTAATAATCATTCCTTGCATATTGTAAAGCAATCTTTAAATAAGAAATTAAATCATTTTAATAAGTTTGATATTAGCAGCCAAATTTAATTCAAAGTCTGCGTTTGAAACAGCTGCAAAATATATATTTTGTTTCATCATTTAATGAAAAAAGTAAAAGCTTTTCTGTTATTTACTTTTAATGTGAGTTTCAAGTGTTATATTACTCAATCAATTATCAGTCTTTAAAAGATACAATTTTCACCAAGGAATTTAAGTGGACCATTAAGATGATGGTCTGTGAAATGTCCAAAATTAATTGGCAATTATAGCTGTTGAATTGTAGAATTAATTGTGGTGTCTGTTTAGAGTCCAGATTGGAATTTGGCATCTTTTTCTAAATGAGCAAAAAGGTTAAAATTAAATTGAGAAAAGGGGACAAGTCAATTAATTAAGAAAAGAAAAAGACCAGATGAATTTTCTCTATAAAATCTGTGTTAAACAGAAGGGGAGGGACTCTTTTGTATTTAAAACTTTTTTTTCACGGGTTTTTCTTGCAGTGACTGAGAGAACAACTGTCTTATAAAATTTAAAATCGTTTCTATTGTATTTTTTGTCTCTTAAGAATAACTTGACTAAATCTAACATTGTCTTAAGAAAAGACAATGTGTAGTGAATAAATTTTAAGTGGGCACACACACGTTTTTTCTCCAGATATTAACTAATGGTCATCGCTGGATCAACAGATGGTAATAAAAATTTAAACTACAAAAGTTAAACTTTGAGTTTAATATCGTTTATATATACAAATAGTAAAATTTAAAACTCAGAAGTTTGATGTATATATAAGTCAATTTAAAATATAAAATGTATTTAAAATTGGAAAAAGACAATCAAAAAAGACTGATATTGTGAAAAAGTTAAATGAAGGCTGTTTAACTAAAACCTGCATAAAATTAAAAAGTTTAAATGTAATCTACATAGAGTTGGAAATGAGGAATGCAGTTCAACAAAATAAAAACTGTATATATGATGGCAAAGGAACCAAACTCTATCAAAAGAACTTTTTACTACAAAGACTTATATGCTCTTATAAACTGATTAAGGAGGAGCAAAACTTTTTCAAAGCTATATGTTATAAAGAAAGGAGGAATGGAAAAAAAAGAAAAAGTGGAAATCAGGAACTTGGAAGGACACTTGCTAAAGGACTTTATATAAGTATTTTTTTTTTTTATTATTCGCTCTTTATGTGTGTAGGACATTTAATATATTAAAAAAAAAAATGTATGCAGGACATTTAATTTAAAAAAAACTAATTTCTTTCTTTGTAGGGTATCATGTACATCATCTATTTTAAAATTAATTCATGTTATAATTACCATTGTATTATTTTCGGGGTAGAGATTGATTTCAGATGATTTTATATATGTTTATTTAAATGCTTTTGCTATTGTCATTTTGGGGGTAGGTGAAATTTATATCATGTTCTGATATGCCTTATTTAAAATGCTTTACAAACAATTTAAAAAAACAAAAAACAAAAAAACATTTAGAGATATTATTATTAGCATCAGAAGTTATTGTCAAATGCTTAGACTTATAAATAAATTGCTTGTCTATTGAGTTACATCATCATCATTTTCTTATAAAAGTGCATGGAAATAGTTTTGATAATTTTGTACGCATTTCTTATTGTTTATTATTATTGTTATCATAGATTTAAGGCCAGAAACAAGCTGATTTATGCTTGGAAAATTTATGGGCTCATATTCCAGTGCACTAGTCGCAAGAATAGTAAAGAGATGAAAGTTTTACTTGTATAATTTGATGTTTCGACCTGTATGTGTGTGGATAGACAAAGATCTCCACAAAGTCAGTGAAGTCTAGTTCATTAAGATATGTATGCTATATTCATAAAGTATTTGAACCCAGTGGAAGAGTTTTCCCACTTGATTATTCACTACACCGTAAGAAGGTTTCTTATTTTGATGGCCAGAGACAATTGGTATACCTATGTTTTTGTATGACTAGCGATAAAAATCCTAGCATATCTCAACCTTAGTGAAAAGGTTCTCTCTTTTTTGGGTCACTGCCTGCCTCATATTAATATTTGATATTCCTTACGTGTGTATGAGAGATAGCTATGATAAGCATTATTATAAGTATCGATACCAGGTCGCAAACTCAATTTAATGTCAGAATGAATGCAGATAAGGTATGTGCGATTGGTGTATTTGAATAATGTTTTTGTAGATTTGATTTAGCATTTGAGCCAAAAATAATTAAGTTAATAAATGTTAAGGGTTAAATAAAACTTACGAATGATTGGGCATAAGCAATGCGTATATAAATTTATTTAATAAATATTTACATAGCCAGCTGAGAACTTCGCTGGAAAGGTAATATTGTTAAAATATTATTATGTCATAAGAACATGAGCATAGAGTATGTGCACTATGATGATGATTGATTTTGATGCCAATTTATTTGCAATGACTTAGTCTCACTATTTTTAAGATATCTCTGTTGTAAAGATTGGGGCAAAAGAATGTTTGATCAGGATGATAGGATAAGATCAAGAAATTTGTGAGGGAATATTAATTTTAGATTTGTTAAATAAAATTATTAAATTTAATTAGGGGAGAAATTAGTTCTAACACAAATCAGTAATAAAAGAGAAAGCATTGAAAACGGGAAGAAATTGGTATTCACTATATTTAAGATAAAATGAAAGCGTAAATATAATGTATATGTTTTTGTATTGAATTATAGTTTGTCAAATAAAATTTGTTATTTGTTTTAAATAAAATTTGCGTATGTCTTAATGTTTTTGTGGGTTATTATTATCTAGATATTTCCAATCCAATCATACATCAATATATTATTATTAATATTTGAATTATCATGTACGTAACTAATATTCAGTAAGATTATTTAAAAGGTTAATTTCAGATACTTAAAATTACCAAATAATTTAATATTATTGAAGTATAAACTGTGAATAGAGATATTTATTGAGTGATAGCGAGTGCAGTGGGGTGGCATAAAATCCTTTCCCCATCCGTTGTATTCAAACCCTCTCTAGACGCACTTCTTTATAATTTTGTTATAATAGTGAATAGGTTTATAATGTATTACTAAAAGATTTTAATAAGCTTAACATATTCGAGCTTTAATGTAAATAGATATTAAACTGCATTAAAGACAACCGAGATCACCTTGGAGGCAATCAAGAGAAGACTGTTTATCACCAATAATCTATCGCAGCTTATTCGATTTCCACACCTAATTATTCGAAAAACCCTGAGAAGAGATTATAATGAGAGAAAAGAGCTAGCAAAAATGTAAAATTTAATGATAAAATAAATAATAGTGTAATAGATATATGGATGTGAAGTTGATGGAGGAGTGGATCAGAAAGGTGGAGATGAATAAAGAACTTTATATGTAGAATAAAATTTAATTGTAGCTTTAATCATAGTGAATGGGGAATGCGCTGAGAATAACCTGGAATTCTTAAAGATATTAATATTGTCAATTTTAATGTGTTCTCAGTGTTCTCTAAATCGATTATGTATTAACCCATTCATGAATTATTATTACTAAAGAGTATTGAATTGAGATTTAACCTTTATATTTTATTAGAGTTGCAATTTGGCGCCCTGGCAATTAAGCTTATAGATGTTCTGTACCATCATCATCACCCCAGTAGGCTTCAGAAATAGTGTCAGCTGGGAATGGTGAAACATCCATTGATCCATCCTTAAAATGTTGTAATTGGCATGCAATTTATCTGCAAGTGTGTAAATGCCATATAGATTTAAATATAGTATAATCAATCCATAACATGGATGTGCGATCATTTGAATAAAATTCTCATTGGTTAGAATAAAGTTAGAATTAGCTTAAACTATCCAATAATATATGTGATATTTGTAAGCTCTCCCAATCGTTTTAGTTATATTTAAAATACAATGTAAATGACTGATCGAGAGATTGCAAAATGCATTTCATGTTAATTTAATAAGTTTTTATAAAGTTAACAAAATAAAGAATAAATTTTCATTTGGTAGAATTGATTTTTATTGAGTTACAATTGGCTTGTAACGCGATCGCACGAAGGAGATTATACATTATACTTATTATATATACTTCCAAATTATTTTATACATTGGCACTTGAAAAATTATTTAATCTATACATCGCATATTTAATTGATACCTAAGAAATGCATCTTTCGTTAATTTATATTTAAGAAAATTTTCATCTTTCAAAAACCAATATTAAGAAAAATATCTTTTAGTTAGATTTGGCTACAACGTGGATGCCTATTAAACATTCAATCCCCTAGCCAAAACTTATTCGTTTAGCAAAATCTATTCATTTAGTAAAAATATAATTTTGTTAGAAATCTCTCGAATATTTAAGATATTCGTTTAGTAATAAACCATTTAGTTAGAATATATATATATATATCACATACATACATACACTATTGATGAGATCATTCTGAAGTGACTGACAAAACATTTTAGGCTGTTCTTCCATTTTACAGCATTTTTTAGAACATGTTGTTCTCGTGTAAAAAAAATAGGAGATTTAATTTAACACCAATAATGTCTAAATATACATAAAACAAAAAAAAATACTGCACATTTTAAAAATCATAGAATTATAAAAATATATTGTTGCAAATATGAGAAAATATAAATAATGTCTAACTGAAGAGATGTAATTTCTATTGTCTTTTTTTTTTTAATTAAATTTTAAATATGTACACAGGTGATTGTTATTTTACTTTATATACTGATTGGCATGTTTTTATGCTAAACCCATAATCTCATAGTCCACTAGAGGAAGCCTGAGATTCCAGTTCAAGCTGTTACAGGCTCCCAGTTTTATTCACCAAAGTTATGGTCTAGTTTTGAATTCATAGAAGAAAAGTTTACCAAGATGTAAGTGAATACCTGTTTTATTGTTTTTTCATCTTTACAAAAAATTTAAAATCAGTTTTCATTAAAGAATAATTGAAATTACTTATCGTTCCGTTTTATGCAAACAGCTGTCATTAGAAATACGCAAAAGATAGGTTAAGTAATTCTTAGAATCATTAGTGTAACATAAATCTTTGAAAAATAGTTTTAAATGAAACCAAATAATTCTAAAAAGAACAGAAACACTAGAAATCCTAATTTTATGATAGAATAAAAAGAGAAAGCATTTGGACATCAAATCTCATTGAAAATGTTGAAAATAAAAATGTTAATAAAGATAGTTTTAAGAACTTTATCTTTGCATCAGATATTAATAATATTAAAAAAGTTTTTATGGCTGAAAACCAGTCAGGGAAGACAGAAAACAGCCTAAGGAACATTATAGATACAAAAATTAATCATAAAACTAAGAAAAAAAGGAAATCCCAGTGTTAAATTGTTCATAGGAATAAAGTTAAGATAGCGTTGTGTCGAACCAGAAGTTGCTGAATGTGGCAAATCAGTGCAGGTCGAATAAATTATTTTGAATTTTAATTCGATCTCAATTTTAGAATTGAATATTATAGATTATGGCTTAAACTATCTTCCTGCACAAAAATCAAGTTTTTCCAATGATCATAACAGAAGCTATTAGCCCATTTCCGGTGCGATTGGGGCCCCACAAAAAATAAAAAATTTTTCAAATCCACACAGAATTACAACGAAATGATTCCTGAGCTAAAAAACAATGATTCACAGGCAAAATTAGTACAAATGATGTTTTAGACCTAAGCAGAGACATTGAAGCTACAAATGATTCATCCTCTTTTAATTCAACAATTATTGAGATTATTCCAAAGTTTAACAACAAACTTTCAGATCATACAACTGAATCCTTGATTACTAATCAAGACCTAGAATTCAATCCAAAGAAGCAGAATCCAATTAGTATCAACAAAGAAGAATCATAGTGAACCCTGAAGGACTTTATAGTTGGGTGAGTTGAATAGGTATTGTAAACATTTGCAGACACAGGAGGTTGATAATGATTACAAACAGACTTTCAGCTCTATTGACCTGTGTGCAAGGTGATATGGACAAATGGTGTACTCATGGTGTGCAAGTAAATCTGGCTTGATTCCAGACTATAATGAATCAACTGCTGCATTGGTGGACACGGGTCTGCACTCCTCTTCTTTTCCTCGGGTGTGGTGGTGATGGTCATGAGGAGCTTGGTTCATTTGTGGTGGTGGTCAGCGATCATTGCCAAGCCCGGGGATACTTGCTGGGTGGGTGAAAGTCACTGCCCTCCAATGGATTTGCCCTGAGAGGCTGCTGCACCCCCTTATTGAATTGTTTATTAGGACAGTATTGATTTGAGCTCATTATTATTTTGTTTCCTTAGTTAACTTTAAAATTAAAGCATTTGTAAGGCGGTTGGTCTGCTTTGGGCCACCACCAATTTTTGTAACTTTGATGGAGTTTAGCTGCAATAATTTTGCGGGCATGGGTCTGCACTCCACCTTTCTTCCTCGAAGATGGTGGCGGCCGTTAGGGGCCTGGTTTATTGGTGCAGGCTGTTGACAATTATTGCCACTACCTGGGAAACCTGCTGGGAGGATACCTGGTCTAAGTCTCAGTGCCATTCCTGCACTAGTCAGCTACTGTGCTTGCTAGTTATTTGTTAGTTTTCCCCTAGTTGGCTTTCCAATTCTGGGCAGGTAGACCGAATGTGGTCCCTGCATATTTGGACTGTTAATTGGGAGACAGAGGTACCTAGAATTGTCTTGACATGGCTCGGCTGCGGGTCAAGAGTTTATTGTTTAATAAACTTGGGTCTTGGATCTTGCTGCTTGTTGTGGTGGTTGGCGCAATGCTGGACTTGTCCACCTATTCACCTGAAGCATTTGGGTCTTCGCTTCGGGGCACTAGAGGTGGGATCATTGGATGATGGATAACTTCTCAGCAGCTGGGCCATATAAATCCATATACAGATATCCATGTACAGATACACATTAATCATCATTATAGCAACCCTTTTATGGATATAATTGTTATCGAGCATATGTGGTCAAAAATTGTTTTACCTTGTAACATTGAACACTTTGTAATTCTCAATGGGTAAGTGTACCCAAAAATTTTTGTAATCTTTTAACTAATAAATGTTACTTTTGAAAGATATATATATCTACCTAGAAAAAAAAATGAAAAACCAGTGTTATGAAATTCCTAGGAAATTTTTTTTAACTTGACACATATATATTGATTGTATTCATATACCCCTGTTCCTCACATATCAAAATAATGATCAAATGTTATAATATATCACAAAAGTTAGCAAATAATAATTATACAATTTCACATAAATAAAACAAATATCCTTGTGTATTAAAAATTTTGATTAGTCATTCATTAGACTAGAGATGGTATAGTGAAAATTACATTACAGAAATATTCATTATTGGATAATCTCTTAGTCTAATGAATGACTAATAAAAATTATTAATATACTTTCATTAAGAGATTTGTGTCAAAGTTATGAGGCGAGCACATTTGACATTAGACACTTATCAATTAAACTGTGGTAACTTGCTATCAATGTATATACTGAAAAATGATTTAAGATATGAGTAAGAGATTGTGATCTGGTCCAATGACTGCTGGTTCAGCAAAATGATTTAAGATATGAGTAAGAGATTGTGATCTGGTCCAATGGGTGACTGCTGGTTCAGCATGTAATGTGCACCCTGGGGCGACCATACATCTTTTTCACATGTCTTTGATCATATGTTTATGATTATATCCCTTCACAAGGTGTTAAAACTGAATAGAAACCAGTCCCTATCTTGCGTGAGAATAGTATAGTGAAAATTACACTACAAAAATATTATTCATGCTTGTGTATTATCTGGCCTAATAGGAATAATAATCAAATTCAGGACAAATATTTTAATAAATTTAATAAAAAATTAGCTATTTAATGAAATATATATATATATATTAGTATAACAATTATATGAAGATAAAATTTGGATATAAACAAATTATTTCCAATTATTTACCCGAAGGCATGTACAAATAATAATAGCCCAATGAAGCCATTAAATAACCTTAGATCTGTTTTGAAACCTTCAGAGACGGATCTCTCCAGTTCCTGCACTTACTTGCAAGTTAGTAGAAGAGCAGTGTTAAAAAATAACAGGAATTTCTCATTTGCTGCCTTATTTATTACATTTTAATCTTTTGTTCTGTGTAATAATTTTAATGCAGGGGAAGAGAAAATTAATTTAGAAAAATAATTCAAGGGAATTTGAACACAGATTTTCAAGCACCTTCTGTCATTCCCATGTATGTGGTCACATGTATAGATTATATAAGATAGAGTGAATGACAGAACGGCAATTGAAAGTCTGTGTTCAAATCTCCTTGAATTACATTTGGTTTAAGTATACACCCTATACTTGTATTCAAATTTTAGAAGATTAATTAATTATAGTTAAAAGGTTTTGATTAAGTTTCTCCCTAATTATATAACAACTTGTATTTTAAAAATTAAAGGACCCCATTTTTTTCTAAACTTGTTTATTATTGAAAAATATCTGCAAATAAATTTAATATGAACAAAATATGTTACATATAATTTCTACATAGGTGACATTTTGATTATTTAATAAAAACTTTTTCCAGTATAACACTATTTTAAAAAATGTTTCTGAAAAATAAAAATACAAACTTATAAAATACATCAAAAATATATAATATAAAAACAAAAATGTATAATATAAAAACAAAAATTTTTTTTTTTTTTTTTAATTTTTATATTTAAGTGGAGGGAAAAAAATGATATAATAAAATTATTTTTTAGCTCATTATTTCATAAAACATTTTATATCATTATTTTTAATGTTATAAAGAATTTCATTATAATTAGAAGAAAAAAAATGTGATAAAGACATCAATGTTTTTATGAAATAATTAAAAGGTAAATTTATTAGATTTTAAAGAATTTTCTCCATTTAAAAATATTATATTTTATAAAATTATTGATATATTTGTAAAATATACTTTTGATTCATTTTATGAGAAAATAGTATATAATTTGTTTTATTCATATTTTGATAATTTAGTTCAATAATTAACACGTTTAGGAAAAAAATCAAACGTAATGCTTTATTTTTTATACATTAAATGAAATTAGATTGTTGGGGGGAGGGGGGAAGAAACAATATTTCAAATTATCAAAGTTACATTTTAAAATAAATATCAGCAGAGTTGATAACTACTATATTTCATTATTATAGTCAGAGAAGTTTCTTTTTTTTAACAATATATTAAATGCCATAATGTGAATTGCTTTTGCAAGTTTCTTCCAGATTATAATGCAGAAAAGCATCAATAATGTTAAATGATATCAGTAGCTTATTCTTTCCATAGTTTCTTTTCTTTAAAACATCACATTTTATGCTTACACAAGTAGCAAAATTTTGCCATGTGGTGCAAAATCTATCAATAGATATCATAATCTCTATCCAGTAGTTTCCCATCCAAGATTTCCAGATTAGTTTCTAGCTTATGGCTTTCATTAGTAAGGAGCATATTTTATAATTTTAATTTAATAGAAACTTTTGAGAAACACTTGAATTGATCCACTAGTCTTGGATTTTTCTTTTTCATTTGACAATTCACAATTAAATGATGAAATTATATACACTGAGACGTCTGTTTATCTTTTCTGGACAAGAAAATCTCTTGAAAATAGTCTTAGGGATTCTGCCAAATCTCTCATTAGTTTCTTCATTTTTTCCCCTTTTTATATTATTCTTTGGCATTGTTTTCTCTTATTAAAAAAAGCAATCAAACAATAAATGTTTAATCGGTTATAATCTGCCAATTATCATGCTTTGAATACACTATTTCTTCAAATTTTAATCTGTTACTTACAGCTTATTATTTTTATCAAGTTTCTTAATTACTCCTAATTTTCATATTTATTTTTTTGTTTATCTTACTCCAATAACAAGTCATTATTTTTTATGTAAGTTTTAATTAGTTTTTTTATCTCTTTGAAAAACAACAATCGTATTTATACCTAATTGATATTATTATTTAATCTTACTCTAATAACAAGTCATTATTTTTAACATAATGTTTAATTAGTTTTTTTATTTCTTTGAAAAACAACAATCATGTTTATACCTAATTGATATTATTATTTAATCCTTTTTATATTTTTTTTCTATCCACACTATCATTTGGGTATATGATCTCAATATTCAATATATACTTGTGTACATTTAAAGACAAAACATCATTATCATGTCTAATATATATTTACAGGTTAAGAAAAGTAACTGTTTTTGATCGATATCTTTACATTTAAATGTAAAAAACATTTTTTTACTTTATTAAACTCATGGGTTTATTATGAGAGTTAGCCATATATTTTTCCAAAAATTGCATTTAACACAAGTACTTTCAGAATGTGAAATAGGCAATTATTATTTATACTTTTGATGAGTAAAAGCTTATTTTCAAAACTTCCTATATAAAAAGATGAATGAAGTTTGCATATTTTTTATCTTGGATCTATATTTTAGTTTGATAATGCCACTTTCTTTTCTTTTTCTTATTTATTATAAAAGAATCTGAGAAAAAAAACACAATATGTGATCAATAATAAAATTGAGAAAGGTAGTAGAAAAGTGGATTTCTATTACTAAATATTTTTTCCCTTTATATGAATTTTTTTCCCCATTAATAAGATCAGTACATGTTTGTTCTAAATTTGCAACCTAGAATAACTTTGCAAAATTTTTTTGTGATACTTATAGTTAATATAAAATATGTTCAAATCATTCTTAGTCAATAATTCACTTTGCTACATCTGTTCCTTTTGCTTTGACACCTATTGCCAGATTTAACATCAGTATTAAAATAAGATATGCCACATCAAAAAGTTCTTTTAAACATATGCTTTTTTTAACAACTGAAAGTGATTGCTTAAAACAATGGAAAAGGATCATGATCATATATATGATTAAAATTTTTTGGATATTATAATTGTTTGAATTCAATATGCTTATAGAAGATTTGAAAGAATAAAGATTAAGCACCATATGCCCTGATGAATCAACCCTATTTCAAATATTGCATTTTTTATTAAGAAAAACTATGTGAACTTCTTAAAGCTACATTTAAAATAATATATTATGCATTGTAATGTTTAGTAATGTTTTGTGAAATGATTATATGTTGTTTTTTTTTACACACTATAAAGTGCTAGTTAATCAAACTATGAAAAAGAAGAATCTTCCATTCATGTATGAGTTTAGATATCTCAAGAACATAGTTATATTTCCTGATTAGCTAACCTAATATTTTTATTTATGATTTTCATTGCTGGTGTAATCAGTTTACATTTATTTAAAAGGTCACCAGGGTCATAGCCCCTCTGATATTCATCGCATCGCATCGTCAATTTGAAACAAATAATTAAAATAAGATCAGGAATTACGTTTTCCTGTCAATTAATTTATATGAATTATCCTCGGGCTTAACTATTAAACAAGTATATTGGCAAAGGTAATTTATACAATTCTCTAAAATTAATAATCTTTTTAATAATAAAATCTAATAAGCTACAATTAAGAACATACAAGAAAAGCTGACATTAAAGATAAATATATTACTTTAAATTAAAATATTTTAAACGATAAATTATTAATAAAATGGAAAGAACATACATATGCTCATCCAGATAATATTGATCAAATAATTAAAACAGTTTATATGACATTTAAGTTTCTCCTAGACGAATGTCTATATTGCTATTAGAACATTCCTAGTTAAGGTTAGTTTGTAAACATTTAATTAGTCACAAAGTTTGTATAGATCGTAGATTCTTGTAGCATACTTGTATTTCTTGGGATACAGAGCTAATTGGAAGTTAACTGATTTCTGCTGTCGACATTTTCATGTTTCTGGTCAGTTGCAAGGTATGGCTAGAAGCAAAGCTTTTCAAGTGATCTCTTTACGTGAGAGGTGTCCACAAAACGCTCCGGTTTCTATTCACACCTGATGCATTGTTTCAGCAAATGCATATTTCTGAATTTTTATTATGGTTGAGAAAACGAGCCACAATTTGGCCCCGTCCTCTCACCCATCCAAGGTGCATGAAACTTTTAGCAAAAAGACCTTGTTTGCAGTTTTTCTGTCTCTTTTATAACCTCGGGTCAGTTTTTTAAGATTTCGTACTTATATTCTTATCTTTTTTTGTTATCAGAATACAAGTTGATAATCTTGTACATTTTCTTTTCTTTTTTAATTACAAAGTTCTCTTTTTTATACATTCTTTCAGTCATCTTTAATTAGCTTAAAACTTTGGTTACAATCTCTTGCGTTTGGAATTTTCTTTATTTATCTAGATTAATAATCTGCATGTATTTTTATTCCTTCCAATTTTAACTTTCATTTTTAATTAAATAGATAATACTAAATGCACAAATAACTTCCATTGTATGTATCTAAAATAAATTATATTAACTAAAAAAAACTAAATTGTGTCTTTTGAACGATTTTTAAATTTTACTTTTAGCTTTTAAAATATTACCAAATGCTAAAACACTCATGAACTACACGTATTTTAATACGGTTCAGCATAGATATTGATAAATAAACAACAAAGATTTCAGACAATGTTATACAAGCACATATATAAAGATTTATAATACTTTTTGATCAAATGTTGGTCAAGTATAATGCAAATATCGATCAACAATCATTTCTGGATCTTTTAATAATGCAATAAACCTAATTTTATGCTATTTTGATGATATACAGTTCATTTAAGATTGATTGCTAATATGGATTCAATAGTGTTAAATTTAATTAAAGATCTATTTGAAAAAGAATAACGTTTTGTTAATAGACTATTGATCATATTTCTACTTAATAATCCAATTATTTACTTTTTATGTAACTGCTAATACTGGATGTTATTTTCTTGGAATGTTTATTACTCAAATTAATATCATTTTCTTTTTGTTAATATTTTGTATTATAATTCATTATTTTATATGCAAACTAATGCTAAATACAATTTTCAAGGAAATAGAAGATGATTTTTTATGAAAGACATAAAAAAGCATCAAAAGACAAAACTTTTTCCTTTTTTTAAAAAAACTTTGCAAATTTCTGCATTATCATTTACTTTTTGTAGTCATTGCAATAGTCCACATTTACCATATTTTACTATTCCATAAAGTTTATGTTCTAATTGTTTCATAGTTTGCATGTCTTCAGAGTTATTGTCTTTTTGTTGAAATTCATTTTAAAATTCCATATAATTAACTCATTTTGTTTTCAGTTTAGTTGCCAATTACTTTATGTAAATAAAAATAATAATTTTAACAAAATTAAAAATACACATATAAGTGAATTACATGACAGCAATGCCATACCTAAGCAATACTAAGAATCACTATCTGTTTGTTGTCAAAGCAAATTTTTTTATTAGGGTAACGGTTGATATCCACCATCTAAAGTCTAATATGCTTATATAGATGCTAGAGATTAACACATGACTGAAAGAGATTGAAATTTATATTTCAAATAAGTTTAAATAAACCTCATTGAACAGGCAAATATAACCTAAAATAGGTTATATTTGTCTGTTTAATGAAGTTTAAATGTTTTTGAATTATAAATTTCAATCTCTTTCAGTCAAGTGCCAATCTTTTGTGTCTATATAAACATATTTAAAAAGGTTACCTTGACAACAGATTGAGATTCTTGGTATTGTTTAGGTATAGACTCCTTTCATATACTTGCATTTGTAAACCAATCTAATCTTAAGCATTATTAGCTTTATATATATTAATCTTTTTGTTATTTTAGGGAAATGTGAATATTTTTCTGCATATAAAATTATTAATCATGATTTTCTATTAGTATCAGAGGATTCAATGTTTTATATGTATAATAATGTGTTTTATAAGATTAGAGAGAGATGGATTATTGGTTATGTTATTTCTCCTTTGATGTTACTGTCTATATTGACTTTTTATAGAATAATCATTTTTGTTTCTTTAAAAGTATTTGCTAGATATGTTGATGATTGTTTGTTTGTTATTCAGAAAGATAAATTGAAGGATTTTTTCATAGGCTGATTTTAATATTAATTTTACTATTGAAGAGGATACTTATGATTTTCTTTTAAATTAAAATTTTTAGATTTAAGTGTTAATAAGACTGATAATATTTTATTTTGGAGTCATTTTATTAAACATAAAAATTTAAGAAATATGATAAGATGTGACAGTTATCATCATTTTATTCATAAAAAAATGTATTAATTGAACTTTTGTTATAGAAATAGATGACTTAATAATTTTGAAAACAGTGTTTATACTCAAAAAAGTCAATTTGCTTTTGATTATATTGATCTGGGTTATAATTATGAATTTATTAGAAATATTATATTTAATAAAAATATCTATAGGCTTGATATTAATAAAAAAATTAATTGTTAGTAATAGTAACAAGTTTATTTTTTTAACCACTTAACCCCATCAATTTATAGATTGGTTTATTGAGTAGTATGACAGTTTCTTGGAAAAAATGCCTTGATTTAAATTTGTTAACAAATAGTTCAAAGTAGTCGATTGATAATAAATCTATTCCTGATAGTTTATAAGATTCCCTTGCAGTTGTTGTACAATTTATATAGGTCAAAGTAGAATTAAGTCTTAATGTGAGAACTAAAGTTCATAAGACTAGAATTAAATAAAACTAGGTATCATAATTCAGCCTAGTATATTTATGAACTGAATATAGATCATAAAATATCTTTTATGGAAAAAATGAATCAAAAAAGAAGGCTCAGAGAAATTCTGATGATAAAAATTCTTAAATCTAGATCATCAATTTCATGAAAACATTTTTTCAGTATTAAAAGTGGTTGGTTTTTGAAGTGAATTGTGAGAAGGCTATTTCTGTTTTGTGTATGTAGTATATATATATATATATTGTTGTTTGTATCTAGTTGAATTTCACTTCACCTATTTGATAATAGATGACACCAAGATTACTAAAGAATTTTAGTAAATTTTTTTTTTTGAGTTAGTAATTTAATGTTATATGATTTTCTATTTTGTATATATATATATATTTAAATTAATAAGTTACCAATCAAAAATATACTATAATTATTATAACATTATACAGAAGTATTTGCGATTATTTAGATCATAATATTATCAAGTAAACTTACATAGACAAAAAAAAAAACAAATGTCACATAATTTTCCAGGAACTGTATGTATCAGTATTAACACTGCCTATTTATTAGTTTTTTAATTGACTGATAAACAACTGCTTTAATTTTAATTTTTCTATGATATATTTCTCCATAAATATTCTTGTAAGCCTTCAATTGAAGCTAAATTTAAAATTGCAAGATTTCTCATGATCAAAGAAAACTAAAACAATATTATCTCTATAATTGGTTGTATTCTTTAAACTATTATAGAATAGCTAATTACTTTTATAAATATCAAATAAACTTGCATCAGATAATTTTTTATAAAATGCAATCAGTAAGTTGTAATCTTTTTTCAGTAGATGTAAGAATGCATAAACATATACCTGTACTCAATACAGAAATTTAAAAAATCATATAAAAAAGATAATATGCCTGATATAAAAAGCATTGGCAATTTAAGATAGAAAAAAAATTAAACTGAATAGTAAAATAATTTCAACTTACCAGATGTATTATTTTTATTTTTAACATTGTATTTAAATTCTGGTCCCTGAAAATCTTTGCCTTCATCTTCTACAGGTTCTGGGTGAACTACTACAGTGCCTTCTGGTAACTGAACTGGCTCTTCAGGTTCATGATCAACTTTAGATGTATTTTCATCATCATCATCATCCTCACTAACTGCAACTTTTACCTCGACTTCTAAATCTTCTTCTTCACTTCCAACAACATGATGAGTCACAGCTGGTTTTCTGAAATTTTTAATATGCAACTTATAAAAACGTTAAAATAACAATAACAATTTGCTCCATGTACATGATAAATATAATGCATTATATATATATATTAAGATTCTCACAAAATTATAACAATAATGCAAAATTATCTAACATGATTAAATATAGAATAATAGTATTATATCAACATATATATAAATGGATGAAGAATTGGTCATTTTATCTAATTTATACACACAAACATAACAAGTTATAACTGGAATGAATTTAAAATACTGTCTTAATATTTAATCAAAATTTTCTTAATTATACAATTACTCTTACTGTTAACATTTTTTTAATAAATATATTATTTAGGAAATAAGTGCACATATACACACCTCATGAATGTATTTATGAAAATTTTTATGATATAAAATTAAACAAGGAATAAAAAGTTTTATATGAATGTTAAATACTTTTCATGTAAAAACTAAATTTAAACTAATAAAAAATAGAATGTCTGTCAAATGATTTCAATCTGCTAAAATATTAATTAGATATTGTTTTGATTTTAACATTCTGTCTAGTGTTTTGATCTCACAATCGTCTAAGTATTTCAGTCCATAATCTTGAAATCAAAATGCTTATAATAGGTTAGATATAAAAAAAGTAAATATATATATTGTTCAACAGCTGTTAATATTTGGAATTTATAGTAATGCAACAGAATAGTTCATAAAAAGTTTTTACATACAACTGAAGAGTTAAAAAAATGCATCTGAAAATAACAAAAAAAAATACATATTGGACATTAAAAAATGCAAACTTATAAAAAAAACTATCTATAGCACTATTTGTATAACAGATGTATTTGACAATGATTGGTTATAGTGATGAGATATCAATATGAAAGTGGAAAAGCCATGTTGGTAGTAGTATGACTGCTATGATGATAGATATTAGTTTATATTTTACCAGTGCGTTCAATTTATACCTAAAGAGTAATGATTCAATTGCAGTTTCTGAGCAGGATCTTAATATAAATATAAATTTCATTAAACAATACAATGAAAAAAATTAAAAAGTTCAGACTTACCTAAAATAAAATAAATAAAATTAGTGCCGATAAAACAAATACTATTGCCTCATTACATTAATCAAAGCTGTACAGTTAAAAAAAAAATAGTTCTAAGTATTGACTTTTAATGAACAGCAAACTTAAATATGACTCAGAATGAGTAAATAAAGAAAATAGTATATTAACAAATAAATCTTCTGCGATAGTTCTTTATATATGAAAATAATATTTTCTATTAGCCTTTCCCCCCACAATTATTCATGAAAACAGAAATCCAAATTAGTCTACTCAAGTAGAAATATGCATTAAATTTTTTATTAAGCAAAATATGGATGTTTGACCCTTCTAGAAAATTCAAATAATGAAATATAAAACAAAACAGCTATAAAGCAGGTAAACAAACTAATCTTAAAAAACAACTATATAGATTCAACCAAAATTAGATTTAAATAATTAAAGTCCTTAAAACTCTTATCTTAATATTCATTTGATATAAAACTAAATGATTTCTGGTATAAGTCTTTTAACCAAGAGTCCAAAAGAATATTCTAATCTCAAGTCATACCCTCATTTTCATTCACATTCAATACAACTTCCAATAACAGAAGACAATAAAATATGCAAAAATCATAAGCACTAAAAAAGAAAGACACCAAAATATGCAATAAAACATCCCAGAAATTGATAATTAAATTAAAAAAAACAAATATGATTAATATTGTATTACAAAACATGTCAATTATGATCATTCTACATTGCAATGATCATCTGTTTCAGGTGATAGTCCTAATGAGTCACGATCCCATATGAGATCACATAACTAAATTTAAGAATTGCAGAAATTTTATCAAAAGTAAAAAATTTCTGGTCATGCAACAACCGAAAATTAATTCAAAACTAGTTTAGCAATATTACATGTATATATATCTATAAGTTTGTCATAGAGTGCTTGCGCCAACTAGCCATTGGTTACCATACACTACCACCAACTGTTTTTGTCTATGCATTCTACTCTCTCTTCTGCTTGCACAGATGAGACAATTGCATACTCTGAATTATATAGTTTTATCGGAAAACTGTTCTAATCATATTCCTTGACAAATAAGTATAAAATTAACAGGCCCTTTCAACTTTTCATCCATATTAAATACTTTTTTTCATGAGTCATCTATTCTAAACAGAAGCAATAATTAAAAAAGATTAAAAATTGGTTCCTTTCAAATAAATTTAATTTCATACATTGAAGCTAGTATTTATGTCAAAAAAAATAAATGTCGCTTTTTATCAATATTGTTTCTATATTATTTTAAAAGTAAAAAAATAGATATTTCTAATGATGTAAGTGTTCTTTCATTTTTTGTTTTAGTTATATGAAGTTTCCAAATTTTTTAAGTGAAGTAGTTATTTCGGAATTTTGTTTTTTTAAAGGATCCTTGGACTGACTTGGCCTGAAATTTTTTAAGAAGTTAATTTTTATATATTCAAAAAATTTCAAATTCTTGAAAATTTCTTAAAGAGTTCGAATAAAACAAACTTAATTTCGAAAAACCCTAATAATTATGACTTTATATTTATTTATTTTTAATTACGATATTTATATTTCATGGAAAAATATTTTTTTTTGCTATGGATAAATAACTAAATTTAAATAGAAAGGATAAAAAATTTGATGACACTGCAGCAATTCCTCACTAGCAGATTGTAGTACTCGGAAAATGGAACTTGACAAGAAAAATAAAATATGATGATTCATTTTTGGCATTTGGTTTTTCTTATGTTAATCGTAATGATGTGGAATAACCTATTTGCTTAATTTGTAATGAAATTTTGGAAGAGAGCATAAAACCATTTAAATTGAAGTGATATCTTGGTAGTAAGCATGCAAAGAAATATGCTGAATGACTTCTAAATCCTCAAATGCAGAAAAACAATGTTTTGAAAAATTTGTTGTTGTCAACAAAAAATATTTACTTGCATTTTACAAAACTTATTTAATTGTAAAAAAAAATAAAAAGCCCTACACAATAGAAGATGCCTGCTATAATAAAAATGCCGGAAATAGTTCATGGAAAAAAATATGGAGATAAAATTTGTAAAATTCCTTTATTGAATGAAACTATTTCCAGAAGAATTTCTGAAATTAGCCAATGGCAGCAGCTTAATTACTAGGTTTAAGAACAGCCCAAAGTTTGCAATTCCGTTGGATGAAACAACTGACATTTCTAACTTGGCACAATGTTACTTTATGTAAGATATGTATATGAAAGAACTATATATGAAAACTTATTGTTTTGTTGTCCTTTGGGAATGCACAAAAGAGGGGAACACATTTATCTTAAAATTGAGGACTTTATAGTAAATGAGGATTTGTGTTGGTGTTTGTGCAGATGATGCTGGGGTAATCGTGAGTGACAATATTGGATTTATATCAAATTAAAAGTGATGGCAAAGAACATATTTTTATTTACTGCATGATCCATCAGGAAGCACTCGTAGCCAAAAGATATATAACCAGATTTAAATGCGGTCTGCGACTCTATCAAAATCATTAATTTCATAAGCTCTTAATAGTCATTTATTTTCAAACCTTTGCAAAGATATGAAATCCGATTACCAAACCTTAGTACTACTTGAAAGCTCTCAAGAGGATGAAGTTTATACTGATTATTCCAGTTGAAAGATGAAATTATATTTTTAAGTGAGCAGAAATCTGATTTTGTTAAATTTTTACCACAATGAATTATGGCTTTTAAAACTATTATTTGTCAGATATTTCTGAAAAATTGAATGACTTAAACATCCCACTTCAAGGAAATAATTATAACATATTTATGTTAAAATATAAAATTGAAAGTTCTTGTTAAAAAAGTGATATGAAAAAATAGAGTGGAAAATGGATATTTAAAAATGATTACAGCTATAGATGCTTTTATAATTGAAAATAATACTGTCCAAAGATTTAATTCTAAAAGTTATATTGAAGTGTCTGGAAACACAATTTCAAAAATACTTTCCTTCAAATTTTAATGTTGAAAAAGAAAATAGGGTTCATAAATCCTACTCAACTGAAATGATTAATGTCAGTCATTTATTATTAAATGCTTAAAAAAGAATTTGAAAAATTATTGAGTGATGAAGATTTAAAACGAATTTTCCCAAAAATTGTTAAATGAATTTTGACTCAGGATTAGGACAGAAACTCCCTTAACATTTTGAAATAGCCCTAAACATGTTTTTACCATTTTGTACTATGTATTATGCAAAGTGGCATTTTCAGCATTAATATTTATAAAAATCAAAAATTGATCAACTCTCATTGAAGAAGCTCTACATGCTGCAATATTAAATATTCATCAAAGATTTAATTATTTATGCAAAAGTAAACAAGCTCAATCATTAGTATGAATATTTGGCTTTGTCTTTAATAAATAGTAAAATTATTTCAAATAAATTGTTTTTATGATTTATTATCAGCATGTTTTAATTTAAAATAATATCTTTACACCCAGGGTCATGAAAATATTTGCTTGGGTAAAAGGGTCCTAAATAAAAAAAATCTGAGACGCCCTGGGTTAAATCAGATTTGTAATAGCATTTCCTCAGAAACTCCATTGATAATAAATCATTATGGATACAAATAATTTTTAAACCATGTTTGAATGAAGAGTTGATAACAGATCTTCCAATTCTAACAACATTGGCACGAAGAATTGCATAACTTTACTAACATTCTAATAGCATCTATCAATCCACAAAGTAACTTCAAAAATGTTACACAATGCATAACTTCATTAACAGAAGCTACCATGCAATCACAATCAAATAGGCTATTTCCTCTGCTCCAGATTCAATTACCTATGTATAAACTTCAGATTGAGAACTGAAGGATTACATTCCCTACAATACTTTCAAAGCTTATTAATAATATAAAGTCACAAATAGAACTCTAATTTACTCATTGCAATGTACACAATAAAAAAACCTGCCTTACTAAATATTAGATATTAATGGCTAACAAAACATTCATCACAAAATTTATTGAGATCACAATGCAATGGCATTTATACATTTATTTTAAAAAAAAGTAAATAAAAATATAAATAATGAGTAATATTTTTTTGGATTATATTGGAAGAATAAATGAAAAGTTGAAGAACAATGTTATGGAGAGAGATGCTACAACAAATAAAGTGGCAAGATTAGCTATTTAAATTAATGAAAGATACCAAAAGCAGAAAATTCAGGTTTATGTCCCAACAAGTTCCATTGTGATAAAGTAGTAGGGGATTTGCAACATGAACGTACAAAATGCTTTTGATCACACCAGATAAACATTTTAAAGTTGTCATAGAAGAGTTTACGAAATGTTAAAATTGGTAAACAATTGACAGATGAAAGTGCGGGTAAATTTGGTTATAATGAGACATGGAATTTGCATAAAAACTGTAAATTATGATTTTTTAAAAAAAAAAAAAAAATGCTAAGCAACAATGGACATGAAGAATCGAAATGAAGGTAAAGCAGGAGTGGATTATATTTTGACTAAAAAAAGAAGTGATCATTGATTGGCGAGATGATATAATGTTAAGGCAAAATTTGAGACAAAAACCATTGAGAAAGACAATACCGGTATTAGCAATTGATATTCCAAAACTTAATCATGAAGATGATATACATATATATATAAATTATATCAAAATGCAAAAAAATAGCTGATACAAAAAAAAAACAATTTACCAGTAAATTTTCTATTGAGACGACAATGATTAGAGGGGGGAAAGGAGTATAAAAATTGTTTAAACTGATTTATTAATAAGAAATGAATATATCTATCTATTATATATTGTACCGGGTCGAACCGCTGAAACCACCTACTTATACGTATATATAAGTTTTGGCCGGTTTCAAACTCCTTCACAATACATTTATAATCTTATAAAGGTTACGTGAACGAACCGGCACGTTCGAGCAAAATGGGAGATCTTATTGATAGCTTTAACTATCAACAATGGCCCATCTCGGCTGCTAGATTCAAACCCCTACTATCCAAATACTTTATTTGTTTCGGGGTAAACCCCGGGGCGCCAGCTAGTCTGAAGACTAACATATTCGGGCAGTAGGCTCATAATCCAGCGCTCGAAACAATTCCCTTAACTAGCCCAGTCTAATTTTAATCAGTAATAAAATATTGGTAAGAAGAGATTGATAAAAAGAATTGACCAACAGATAAAGTTTAAATTTAAAGACAATTTATTTTAATCAACATTACTTAAGTTTAACGATAATTTACTAACTAACATAAACGCATTATAAACATTTTATAAATCCAATTTTAACACACGTACATTTTTAAATTAACACATGATAGTATATTTTATGAAAAAAGCAAAAATAATCTTTGACATTTTAAATTATCTCACATTCGCAAACATAATAATAAAGCATTAATAACATTTGAAACTTACACACACATATCAATAGTTCATTTTATGTATGATAGAGTTCATTAATTGAATCTTGAATATTTACGGATTACAGTGGTGACTACTACGTATAAATGATAATAATAAAATATATACCTAGGATTTTTTTTGCTTGTCGTTGGCTGCTTCTGCTGCTTCCGATGAATTATATCTAACCGGTTAGATTTTGACAATTCTTGAAGAGATTTTATGCGAATCCATTTTTATTCTTGAAGACAGTTGAATGTTTTGACGGAGGATTTCGGAGTGGTTATGAAGACATTATTTCACAGGCAGGTTTTGATGATCTTGTTGGACAAAGGGCTGAAGCACCAGCGTATATTTCCATAAGATTTTCAGCACTGCATTTCTGTTTCTGCTAAATAATGTAAACAAGACTGACACTGCTAAATAGACTGAAACTGCAAACTAGACTGAATTGCAAACTCCAACTGAATGTCCGATAAAATCTAGCTATTTATATCTGTGAATTGTTTTCGTTTTTATATCCTCCGGGAATAAGTGCAATAGGTGTTGTCGAAATTCCTTGATAACTAATCCTATGACAACGTGTTTTTTGATTGATTGTTTGATTAGTAGTAGCTATTTTAAAACGTGTTGTTTTCATATCTTTAATTAGTAGTCCACCACTGTGTTTTTAAATACCTTTCATTTCAATATTTATTTATTTATTTTAATATTATTCTAACACGCATTTATCTTATTAATGAGCTAACATTTATTTCTATTTACCATCGCACATATATACACATTTATTCTATTAAACTGGAATGAAAAGAGATTTTTAACTTTTAATTTATAATAATAACACTCTTTCTTTTATGAAACTCTTAGTTTGTTTTTTTGTTTTTTATAGGAAAACTCCCTCTCCCCTCTTTAAAGTAATTAATTGTAACTTTCAAATTCTTTTTTCCGAAAGATTTTGATAATAATTTTTATACAAAATTATTTTATATACATGTGCCAATTTGGCATTGGCACAATATATATATAAAAATTTGAAAGTCAGTTAATATCTTGATGAGTTTTGCATTTTTTTATTTATTTTTTTGAGAATTTTTGCATTATGTTATTTAATAATAGTTTGAAAAAATATGAAAATTTACTACTAATCTGACGAAAGATGCAGATACAAAATTTAGAAGTTTGTACTAGCAGTAATCTTTACGGAATCAAAGCTATAATACAAGATGCAAATAAAAAATGCAGCGTCAATAGTAAATACATGTAAAGTAGTTTAGAAAATCTGAAGCATGCATGATCTTAGGGATAATCACATCAATAATTTGTTTAAGAAATTAAAGCAGTATATCAAAAAGATTCAAAAATAAAAAACATAAGAACAGTGATCATAAGAATTAAAAAAAATTAAAACTCAATATATTTCATACAAATTAAAAAAGATAAAATGATAGTTCACAATAATTTTTGTATTATCTGACTTTGAAAATATTAGGACAACAATTTTAAATGTTAAACAATATTTTATTAGATAAATCATGGTATCAAAGAAGAAATCAATTTGTTTTTTTTTCTATATTTAAGTTAAATTCAAGAAACAAAGTTTAAATCGATAAATAGAAATCAGTACTGTTTTAAAATAAAATAATAATAATAAAGTTTATTAAGAACTCATTAAAATATGATGCAACTTTTAAAAGTGTTATGCTAGGTTAAAATGTGTTGTGGAGTAGCATGCACTAGCAAACTAATAAAAATGATTGTGTTTATACTTCATCAGTTTCTACTTTATAATAACTAAAGTTGCCTTCGCGCAAAGAATTTAACATACATTGTATATGTACATTAAACGTAAACATACATTCAACTATTTACAAATAAACAGCAACTGCAAATAGAAGTTTCATATATATATATATATTGTAATGGGGTGGTGTGGATGAGGTGAACCTGAGGTGATGGCAAATCATCATCACTCCCAAGTAAATAAAATTTAAAATTTACAAAAATATATATAAATATAAAATATTTTATGAGAGCATGATGAGATTAGAGAATCTCTGAGATCATTGACTTCAGCCAGTCACTCCTTAGAGTAACTAAAATAACTATACATCAATCATATATCAACCAGCATTATCATTAAAAGAAAATAAGTACAAGTAAATCAACAGTTAATCTTGTGACTGGATTGGACATGGGTCTTCTGTAGACCAGTCTAACTATTGAGTCTTTGCCAGCTTGGGCAATTATTTAAGCATAACTTGGATGCATCAACTTAGTGCCCATCCATCAGAATACATAATAATCAGAAAAATCTAACCAATGCTGGAATACAAAAACATGCTGAACATCGTCAATGCTCTGGGCACTTAGTACCATTAATTTACTGGCCAACTATAAACTTAACTTCTAATAAGATAATAAGACTAAACTAAAATAAAAGGTACTGCATGGGTTTTAAAGAACATAATCTTATGCGCCAAACAGGATGATGATGATTGATCATCGCTGGATGCCCCAAAGGCACTAATTAAATACCCCATTTATATATTCATCCTGTGCACGAATCTAGCTCAGAAAACATAAGATCTATTACTGTATGTGACCAAGAGATGATGGAAACAATTTTTTAACAATTGAATAAGTTTATTAATAGCAATAAAAAACGAATTTAAGGTCATATAGGATAAGGTTTCTGATTTTGAAAAATATATAATAATAAAAAATATCACATTTGTTATTTACAAAAGTACTATACAAAATTCAAATTATTACATTGATTTATGTAATTAATACATTAGGTGGTATTTGTAAACTATTCACTGTACAGCCTGTGTTGGCGCTGTTTCTGTGTAAAAACACAGAATTATACCGCTTTCGCGGCCGAACCTAGAGCTAATATATGAGTAGATCGTATGTAGTGGTTATAATACGCGGCCAATTCTTCCGCGTATCAATAAAACTATACGTCTACTAACAATACTATGATCATATAGTTTAGTTTGCCGTTGGTTTCATTGCGGGTTGAAATCCTATGCATATTGACAAAATTTGTATTGTCGCTACAATTTAAGATGAGAGTGTGAGCATTGTCATCTTTTTCAAGTGTTTATTTGTTGATGTTTATGATTTTTTGTATTTCCCAACTGAAAGATTTTTGCGTACTAGTAATTTTCAGCGTATTATTGATATTTGTCAAAATTTTTTTTTTTTTTTTTGCTAATTTTGGGGGGTTTTTTTTGAGGTCAAAAAAGACAAAATAAAATTTCTCAAGCTCTCTGGCAGACGATTGGAGTTGTTAGCGAAAAAATACCGTTTCTGTCGTGACTCGAATGAGAGTTGAAAAGAATAACAAAATGTCTACCATGTTATTACATTTGTGGTACGTCCCAAACAGAGAAAGTGAGCGAGACTGCTTTGCACTTGCAGGCAGTTGCCCAGGTTGCAGGTTCGCGTCCCAGCCGATGCTATGATACTTAAAAAAAAAACATCCTGCCATTCGTTACAGTTGATTTCGTTCAGTCATATGTGATTAATAAATTTATTTTCTGGAAAGAATTTGTGTTTTGTTTGCGATTATTTTTATCTGTAAATCATGTAATTAACACCCAGAATGACAATGTTAAAAAGGGACGGCGTAGATTGTTGGACATCTCTTGATGGATTGATTTTTTTAAATACTTCTTCTTTTAACATACCTATTCGTTCCGTTTAGAAGCAAAAAGAGGTTTTTTGTTGTTGTTGTTTTAAATCAATAAACAGCACGTTAAGTAGATTTTAAAAATGAACCCGAGCTAATTTTTGTTGTTAAAAAAAAATAAAAATACCAACGTTTTATTTTTATGAAAACAAAAAAACTTTAACAAAGTTGTACGATTCTTAAAAAAAATATAAATAAATAAATCCACAGAATGTAACAAAACCGGTTGACACGTTTTATTTGTTATTATTAAAAAATCAAAACCCCGTTTTATTTGTTATCAAGTCCAGATCTACCATCTACTCAGACTGTTGGAAGGGTTATAGGACTACTGATCTTAAGGCGGCAGGCTTTACACATGTCACTGTTAACCATCGTTACAATTTCGTGGACCCCACAACAGGAGCTCACATTCAGACCATCGAGAGGTTTTGGGGTCTACTTAAGTAGCAGAATAGGAAACACCGCGGCACAGCACGCCAATACCTCCAAAATTATTTAGCTGAGTTCATTTGGAGGCGTCTTCACAAAGACGAGGACATTTTCCAAGCCATTTTGAAGGAAATGACCGTAAACCCTCAGTAACAAGTTGTATGACTTTTTAAAATGTTGGAATATTCGTTACAGTTAATTTAGTTTAGTCATAGATGGTTAATAAATTTATTTTCTGGAAAAAATTTGTTTTGTTTGCGATTATTTGGATCTGTAAATCATGTAATTAACACCCAGAATGACAGTGTTAAAAAGGGGCGGCGGAGTTTGTTGGACATCTCTTGATTGATTGTTGTTGTTTTTTTGTGTAAAAAAAAATCTTCTTTTGACATATCTATTCGTCTCGTTTAGAAGCAAAAATATGTTTTTTGTTGTTGTTGTTCTAAATCAATAAACAGCACGTTAAGTATATTTTAAAAATGAACCCGACCTAATTTTTGTTGTTAAAAAAGAAAAAAAAAGTACAGATGTTTTATTTGTTACGAAAACAAAAAATCTTTAACAAACTTGTACAACTCTTAAAAAATATAAATAAATAAATCCACAGAATGTAACAAAACCGGTTAATATACATATTTTTTTGGTTAAAAAACCATACCGCGATTTACTTTTTTGTTTTTGACGTTTTATTTGTTATTATTAAAATAAAAAAAACCCTGCCGCCCAAAAAAAAACCCGTATTTATAAATCTAAGAGAAAAAAGAAGTCCCGTTTTATTTATTATTATTAAAAAAACAAACAAATCAAAACCCCGTTTTATTTGTTATAATTAAAAAAAACAAAAAAATCAAAACCCCGTTTTATTTGTTATTAAAAAAACAAAAAAATCAAAACCCACCGCCCAAAAAAAACCCCCGTATTTATAAATGTAAGATAAAATACCAAACAATTCTTTTCGTTTATAAGCAAATACGGACATCTGAGGCGGAGTTTGTCGGACAGGTTTGAATTTTTTTTGCTAAATCAATCAACAGCAACCCCCGGCATTTTTAACAAATTCAAAAAGAAAGTGTCGATTCAAATTTTAAATAACAAAAAAAAGAAAGTCGTAAGTAAAGCAAATTGTGTATATTTGAGATATTCTAAAAAAAAAGTTAAAACTGTCCCTTATACTTTGAAATGTATCGAATCCAAAACCAAAAAAAAAAAGACGTCTGTAAAAAAGAAACAGTAGATTTAGAATGGAAATCCCCCCCCCAATTAAAGGTATATGTCAAAAATTATGTACTTTTGAGATCCAAAAAAAATGTCAAAGTGTCCATTATAGTTTTAAATTTATCAAATGAAAACCAAAAAAAAAATAATTATGTCCAAAACAAACAACAATATATTAAAAAGAAAAAAATTACAGCCGTATGTCAAAATATGATCTATTAGATAAAAAAAAAAAATCTAGCGGCCTGGTAATGTTATATGGCTCTGTTTTTAACTAGGAACAGTGCCACCAAAGGCTGCACAGTTTATAGTTTACAAATACCCATTAGGTTTACTTAAAACTCAATCAGCACACAGGCATGTGGCTTGATACGAAATAAACATGTTTGAATTGACATTTAATATAAAAAAGTGATTAAAATTTTACCTATAAGTTATATTTGACAAGCATTGACCTATATATGCACAAATACATGTGTGTGTGGGATTTCTGAACACATTTGACTTGTTACATAAAAATAATAAATGATTAAACTTTTTAACATATTTTTAATAAGACCATACCTATACTAGGTTTACTAAAAGACATATATAGAATTGCACAGATTATTAACATAAATCAAATTTTGTCAAAAACAATAAAAAAAAACCTTAATTTTTATAATTACAAATTCCATTTTGAATATACATAAAAATTACATATTGGTTATAATAATAAAAGTTATTTTCACAATTATTCTTTGTTGAAAATGTATAAATTGCCATTTTTTATCCATTAGTTTCTTAAAAAAAAAAATACTATCAACTTTTTTTTTCTTCTTTAATAAATGATTTTAAATTAATATCGTTTTATATATATCTATCAGTTATAAAAATGTCGTTTTACTAAAAAAATTATTTAAAATTTCGTTATTAAACGCTATTAGATTTCAACTCAAGCAAAAGTTACTTGTTTGTTTTAAAACTTCTAAGTTATTAATTTATAATTTTAAAATCATTTTAAGGAATATTAAAATAAATGACTGTATCTAAACACATCTTTATCTGTGGTTTCCTGCATGTATAGATAAACAGCAGCATAAATACACCAATTTCTTCAAGCTTTCTCTTGGTAAGCTTAGTTTTTGGTCTATCAAAAAAATATAATCCAGGTTTGTTGTCATCATCAGGAAAAAATATTGAAATAATTTGTTAGCATACCATGAGCTTCCTTCTGTAGTCCAAGCAATTGTCAGTGTGTTTATTTCTACTTTTCCTTTACTTTATATATATATATGCGCTCACACAATATTATTGTGTGCTATGTAACCCAACTGGTTACATTACTCCGGTCTAAGGGGAAAGGAAAATAGAAATGAAACACCTTTCTAACAATATTTTACATGTATAATCAAAACAAAGTTCATATCTAAAATTATGTACTCATCAATTTTTTTAGAGATCTGACAGACAACTGACAGTTAATAGAATGAATAGTGATCTGCAATTTTGAGATAGATAAAGAATGCAGCCATTGGACTGTGAGCACCAAGAATGCTACCTCAAATGAGACACTATAAGCTACTACAACTGCTATAAGGAAAATGCAAAAATCTTTTACAAAACCCTCTCCTGTGGAGGGGCTAGAAAATGCAAAACTATGCCCTGCTTCTTTTGTGTCGTATGGGCTAGGAAATACAAGCTATACCTTGATGCTTTGCTTTGGAGACTTAAGAGGCAGGAATCAGCAGGACTTTGTTAACTGCTCTATCACAAACAATATGAAATACAAAAAAATAGATTGGAGCAAATAGCGGAGATAGAACACCCTCAGAGTTGCAAGCCAATGACAAAAATCTCCATCGATCATCCAAAACTAAAAATACAGCTAAACAAAGTTCAACAATCAAACACCAAATCCAATCTCCAAAATCATCGATTTTTCTATTTAACTCTAAATATGAACCTCTTTAAACATACATGAAAATTACTATTTTATAATTTATAATCATCATCCATACTCTTGTCACATATTTCACAGTAATTTTTAAAATTAATTCTGCATAAAATGCTTTTTTTTTCTTTCTCAGTTGTGGTTTGAGATAAAGTTGATAATTTTGAAGTGATAATCACCAGTATGTCATCATCATCAGCCTTAAATTGGGAAGTCATCTATAATGATTGCCACAGTACATGATCATCGGTCCTCAGTTAGGTAACCATTTGTAACGAGATGGGGTAGAAGAGGTGAACCTGGGTGATGAAATAATCATCATCATCCTGGTTGGCGCATAAGATTATATTCTTTCAAGCCCATACCTTTTATTTCAGTTTAGTCTTACTAGAAGTTAAGTTTATAGTTGCACCAGTACCTTAAAGGTACTAAGTGGCCAAAGCATTGATGGTGATCCGTATGTTTTTGTATCCCAGCATTATTTAGATTTTTCTGATTATTATGTATTCTGATGGATGGGCATAAAGTTGGTGCATCCAAGTTATGTTTAAATAATTGCCCAAGCTGGCAAAGGCTCAATAGTTAGCCTGGTCTATAGAAGACCCATTTCCAGTCCAGTCACAAGATTGACTGTTGATTTACCTGTACTTATTTTTTTTTTTTATGATAATGCTGATTGATATATGATTGATGTATAGTTTAAGGAGTGACTGACTGAACTCAATGATCTCAGAGATTCTCTAATCTCATGCTCTTATAAAATATTTTATATTTATATATACTTTTGTAAATTTTAAATTTAATTTACTTGGGAGTGATGATGATTTTCCATTACCCCAGGTTCACCTCATCCACCCATCCCGTTACAAATGGTGAACAAAAACATTCAAATACACAAAAAGTACTGCTATAGGCTATAACAATGATTTAAAAAAAAAAAAACCTGATACTGAAACAAATATCAAAAATTGATATAAAATTAATATATAAAAAGATTAAGCTAATACATAAAGAACAATTAAAATAATTAAATGATCTTATTTATATTTAATTATAAATAGTGAAGCAATCACTCTGTGGTCAGAGTGAGCTTCGTGCTTTTTTTCCTAAAAACTAATCATTTACAAGGGTTCAAACCCAGCAATTATATTTAATGTACTAACCTTGCCATTACCTACTACGTGGCAACATATATTTAAAATATGCTAAAATTTACTCTATAATAAATATTTTATAATTTTGATTTTGATACTTTTGAACATCTTAAGTTTGTGTTTTTTTTATTTAAAAGAGAATTTTTTTTTATCACATAAAGTTTGTCATTTATAAGAATTTATTGCTTTTAATTTCGATTTTGTAAAAATTTAAAAGAAAAAAGATATAACCAAGATGGCAAGTTCAAATCAACCCATGTGAAGTTTTCTTCACTAATTAAATATTTTGAAAAAGCTTGATTTTCATTAATCAAATTATTGTCTTATCATAGTTTTTACACTTATAATTTAAAGACTTTAATTAAAAGTTTTGCTGATGAAAGTGATTTGAACCTTATCTTCTTATATCTTACTTTTAATTAAAATGGACTGTAATTTGCTCAGCAATTTAGTAATTGTCTCACCTGCCTCTGGTCAAATGAACCAAAGCATTCCTGTAATAGCTTGGGTGATATAAATAGAGTAGATTAGAGATAAGAGGGAGTTTTAGTCAGAGTCTTAATCTTACAGGTTTAGTCTTACAGTCTGACAGTAATTGTTTGCTCTTAGTTTTTAAAATGTCCATTGAGTAGGTAACCGAACAGTCTTTCCCTGGGACTCTCGGGGCTGCCTCTAGTAAGCTGCCAAACTCCTGCCATAGAAGAAGGCTGCCATCGATGAAGAAGCAGTAGTGACTGAGATTGCTGACCATCAAGTTGATCCCTGCAACTGAAGTTCAGAGAATGAACCATTTAACCATTCATCCCAAGTATGCAGAGGTAAGAGTCCAATAGCTATTTAAAGTTGTCTATGCTCGCCTGTAAATACTAATTAATGTTTTCTTTTATAATTATATATAATCTCTATCTCTAAAAACCTCTCAATAATCCTATCAAACATATGTATGTAAATGCTTACATCTATTTAAGTTTAAATCTTACATTTTTTATTTAATGCGGAAAATTTTATCATTATAATTATTTGTTTTTTATTTTTATATGTAATTTATATGCCAAATTAACTCAACTCCACGAGCCACTATATTTTCGATTAGTCTTTTAAATCCCCGCGCTTCTGGGATATTGAGAAATAATTAAGTAATATTTGTTTATAGGCAGATTATTATTATAATACTGCCATGAATAATATATTTATTGATTATAAATTAATGTTATCCAAGAACGCTATTGTTTAAATTCCTGATAAGATATTTTAAATAATAATGACCGTTTATTTTTATTATGTAATAATCATTTATATGTAGTGCTTTTAGCATCATAGTATTAAATAATACTTATTGATTCCAAATGCATGTGGGACCTGTTTAATGAAGGGAAATGTAATCGTGTCATTAAGACATTCATCAAATTTAGATTTCAGTTATATAATTTGGTTTAGTATACAAGTCATGCCGTTATGCCCGATTAAAATTTTAAATTTAGGCCATTAGTTTTTGACATCATTAAAGGACATATCATAGTTTAACAGCATTGCCAGCCATTGTCGTTATTTACTTTATCATAACTTGAGGATAATCGGGAAGTCCGAATCCTCCATCTTCACTTATATATGTTTTAGCTGGCATTGGGAGTGCCCTAGGACCCCTTCGGAAAAGGTAGTGAAAGCTCTGCATTGATACCCTAAGCGGACAATTGCATCTCCCTACCTTCCTTTTTCTCTCCAGGTATAGTCAGTCAGAAAAACGGGCATACCATTTCTCTTTTTCCCATTTAAATGGTGAAGCGTCTCTTGGCCAAAATGGACCGAATCTTGTGTCTTGCTGCTTCATGCTCGCACTGCCATTCATTATAGTACTTTAGAATCATGCCTAAAACTAATCTATAGGCTGTAACGCTGTGATATAACTAAACTATTTTGTTATTTATTAATATATTTATATTTAGAATGTCATGAAAAGCTTGCATTAAACTATTTCCCATCGATGAGCGACTCCCACTAGCGTAAATGAATTTTAATTATATTTTAATTCAAAAATTAAAATATAACATTTGTTATATTGACGTTCGTTGGATAACTTTATTGTTCAATAATTAATAAATGTAACAGATGTCAGAGACCAATTTACCTGGCATCGCAGTTATATATATGTAGTTTTCTTGTGAGTTTGAAGTGGCATTGATCACAGTTTGTTAAATGCATTATGTTAATTTGTTCAAACACTAAAGTGTCTCTCGTGAATTCTTTAGTCTAGGTCATTATTTAACAAAAGTAGTGTTTCTCTTCCTAAACCCATTATTAACTTTTTCTTTTTAAACATTGGCATATAAATAAACTGCACTATATATGTATAAGTGTGACATCCCATAATAACTACAGATGTAAGCATAATGAAACTATTCTAGCATGAACTATATAAATAATTTACATTTAGAACAAATTGTTTTTTTTATAATATTAAATTAAAGTATCTTTTAATCCTATCCAGAGTTTGAATCTTTATTTTGATTAGTTTTTAAAATATAAAAAAAAGATTATATAATTATGTATTATTCTAGCTCTCTTATCTTAGTCGGGGATTCATCCTCGACAACCCTAATTTGAGACTCATGTCTCTGTACCGCTGTGTGATGTCCGGTACAGTAGTAAAATACAATATTTTTATTTACGTTATGAAAACAAAAAAACATGACAAATATTGGTCAGTAGCTTCTAATACAATGTCAATAATGTCATTAAGCACTTAATATGCTATAAAAAATTTCATATTTGTAGATATGACAATTATCATATATAGTAATTGGCGGATGTATCATTATTACAATTAAGTAGTAGTAACGAAGATCATGTTGTTCATTAAATGTTTTATAGTAAAAAACAACTGTTTACATTTAAATAGGCTTGTTAATGAAAATAATATGTACTGGGTAAAAATTGTCACAGTGAACATAAATAAAAATGGTAATAATGAATAGTGCAAATAATGTTACAGGATAACTTCCTTAACTAATAAACTTCATCATGTTCTCCAGTACCAATATTTTATCTAATCTATCAAATTCTTCAGTACACAATATTTAAACAACTGGATACCTACACAGTCAACTTGTTCTTAAGTTATGTATATTCATAGATTTATTTCAAATCTACAGCTAAACAACAATTTTACCAAACTATAATGATTTAACTATCATTTCAGCTACGAAGAAAACAGTGAATTTGCAATTAATAATATAAGGGTTCATTAATGTTTATGACAAAGCTCTTAAATTGAGAGTAGTTAGGAATACCAGTGATAATAATAAAATGTCATAATATTTTATTAACCATTAACACTATTTGCCATATGTAATTTTGCAATGGATATATTATAAGGAATGGCAGACTACCACTGATAATAATTAAATGTTGTCATAATATTGTATTATCCAATCAGATTATTTGGCATATGTAATTTTGCAATGGATATATTATAAATATGACTCCCTAAAATTCAGCAATTTCTTCAAATCTTTACAGCCATAAGACTTAACTATTTTACCATGAGTTAGAATATCTTATCAGCAAAAAAAAAGAAAGAAATTATTCTAGAATACACATAAGAAATAAACTGTGATAAATAAATTAATATAAATATACACATTTGAAAATTATACCAAAAAAAAAGACCAACATCAATAAATTAGTAAGCCTGACATAAGCATTAAGTTTTTTCCTCCCTTTATCAAAGCAGTCACTTAAATGTAATTTGATACTTTTAATCTCTGCAGTTAAATAATTATGGAATTAATAATAAGTATTCACTATTTCAGTAACTTAAAAAGAACCATTTTCTTTCTATATAAAAGTGAGATGCTATATTTTAATTTTATTGAACAATTTTTTATTGTTCAATAATACTATATAATTAGAAATAGTAAAGGAGTATTGTATTGGAGTAAGCATTTTAAAATTAATTAAACAGAACTTTATTTTAACAATTTCCTTTTAAAAACTTTCCATCAAATTTACAACAAAAATAACTTCCTGTTCATTAAAAACATTTTCTTTTTGTTTTAGTAACAAATGGCTTTTTAAATTTTCTTCCTAGTTCTATTTTTGGTTTTTTTATAATTTACTAAAAACAGATAAAACATCAATTACTAAAAAATTTTTTATCTTATTAAGGTATTTTTGTTTGTCAATAGAAGTGTTTTGAGTATCACATCATCTGAACAATCCATTTTATTCTTTTGTCTGTATAGTTAAGAGAAATAATAATGGTGGACTTTACAGCTAAAGCATTTCTGGATCAAACTTCACTCTTTCCTTCCATGGGCAAACTATCATATAATAAGGAACATAATCATTAAGTTATTTGAAAATTGTACCCAATCCATATCACTAGCTGAAAATTCAAATATAAAATGTCAAATCATCTCCCAAATGTTATATTTTGTCAACAACTCTACCTTGAGAATTAAAATAAAAGCCAAATTCAAACTTCTATCTTTATTCAAGAGGAAGCTTTGCTGGAAAAAAGTTTGAATAACATATTAAGACAGTAAATTCAAGATAGTTATTTATTAAATAAAGGGGGAGGGGGCAACAAAATTTGTGCACATATTGTTATATGTGTCTAAAACCTTTTTTAATCTGTTAAATTACATCTTTTATTATAACTATAAAAAAAAAAATGGGTTTAAAAGGGTTAATATTGTATAAGGAAGTAAACCCAAAACATAAATTTATTAGTTTTATAATATTAATATTAACAATAAACAAATATAAGAATTAAAAATCAAATTCATTTTTAGTTTAAAACTATATTTAATTTTTTTTAAAATAACGAAAGTGGAATAAAAGATGCTAGTGTTTACACATCACAATAGCTATTAGTTTTAATTTGTCTTCTGTAATTTATAAATAAATAAAAAATTATAATCATTTGTTGGTATGTGAAAAGAAAATGACTAACTAGAAAGTAGAAGTATATAATATATTAAATCATTTATGCACTTTATCACTGTTTCACAATGCTTTAATTTCCATAAATGATTTAATATTATATTATATACATTTGGCAATGCAATAAGAAAGATGTTATTAGAAAATAGAAGATAGGTAATTTTTCTCTTATCAGCTAGATTCATCAATAAGAATGAAATATTTGAATATCAAAAGAATTTTACTTCTTTAAACCAACTTGTAAACATCAAATACTTTAAATTAAGATCACGTAAATCTGACAAAAAAAAAAAGAATTATGACTAATAAAGGTCAATAAAAAAAAATTATGCACTTTAAAAAACAAAAAAGGTTGATAATGAGAAATGGTAACAATTTTATTCTTTATATATTTTAATCTTGCGAACATAATGTCTTACAAACTTGAAAATTATTATTTTTGCCAATTATTCTGTTGATAGTTTTTGTAAACTGGGGCATTTAATATCTATAAATTTTGTTGCCAACTTAAAAAAAAAATTGAGTTCCAATAATAATATTATCAGATTAAAATTCAAAATATACTTTTATTAACCAACTCGGTAATAGTATGAATACTGAACCCTACCATCTGATGGGACTCTTTTTCACCAATTCTCATCGATATACCGATTCACGGGCCATCTGCTTGTTTACATAATATTACGGTAAAAGATTTTTTTTTTTTCCCAACCGGTTTTTATTCTTTTTTCGTCGGCAACGTAAAACACCAAAGTTTTTTTTTTATTACATAATATTACAGTCAAGTTTTTTTTTCAACCGGTTTTTTAATTTTTTTTTATCAGCCATGGTAAACCACCAATGTTTCTTTTTTTTTTTATTCTACCCGGGGTTTTTTTTTTTTTAATAAACAAATATTTTGTTTTTAGATGGTCTAGGGGTGTTGATTTGTTTGTAAATTAACGATTAACTGTCCATAGGTTTCTTTACATAATATTACTTAAGGTAAACCAAAGTTGTTTTTTTTTCACACGGTTTTTTTATTTTGGTTCGGTTTTTTTTAAGAAACAAACACTTTGTTTTTAGATGGTATTAGGGGTGTTGGTTTGCTTTGAAATTACCGATTAACGCTTCATCGGTTTGTTTACACAAAAATACGGTAACAAACACTTTTGTTGTTTTTAGATGGTAGGGGTGGTTGTTTGCTTTTAACTTATCTTCTTTCTTTTTTTGGTTGATGTTTTGATTTGCTGAAAGACTTCAACAATTCGGTACTTTTGAATAAACCAACACTTGGTTTTTTAGAGGGTGGAGAGGAGAAAGGTTGTTTTGATTTTGAATTGTCGTCTTTTTTTTTTTTTGTTAATTTATTACGATGCTTTTTTGTTTTGCTTTGTTTCAAATCTTTACGCTACAGAAAGCTTTATATGATAGCGAAAAGTTCTTCCTTAATTTTTTGGGCCTTTACTTTTAAAAAAAGACATAAACAGTTCATTTTTAAAGAACACTTTTTTTTTTTAAGCCGGGGAGGTGGAGTGGTGGAGACGTTTTGATTTTTAATTATCGACTTCTTTTTGGATTCTCTTTTTGAACATTTTATTATGTTACCGCACAGTTCTTTATTATTATTTTATTTTTTATTTTTTTTGGTGGGGCTTTTTGAATCACCTCTTAAACACTTTTTTTTTTTTTTTGGTATAATAAAATATTACCTACTTTAACTGTTGATGAAACTTATCAAATATTACCTACCTACTTTATAATCATGTGAACAACAACAAGTTTCCCCATAAAATAATTTATTGAATCAAAAAGAAACGAAACTTTGGATAAGTTGTGAAGCAAAACAAGTAAAAAAAATTTAAAAAATCACCATTTATGGGGGCATAAAAAACGGCAGCCAAAAGTAACACACAAATAAAATAACAAGGCAGCCTCAAAGCTGTAAGTAACGGGATTTTGGATCTTTCGAACCAACAACTTCCCTTATGCAGACCTACATAAGCACGCTTGCAGGAGTTTCTCTTTCTGGAAAAACACAATATTATGCATCCATTTGTGTGGCCGGTCAGCAATTCACTCAGCTTCGACCAATTCGGACAACTTGCAGACATTTGACAGTTCTCACAAGGATTCGCGCATAAATGGGCTTTTGCGCGCGAAATCGAAAAATAACTGCTGAAAAGAACCTTTTCAAGTTGTGTGCAGTTGAAAAGCATAGGGAAGCCCGTGTGACGACATGACAATTCTTAATATGGAATATTAATTCCACTATGCTTTCTAAAAAATTTCCGACAATGAATTTTTGCAGTTTCATCTCTTTCAAATACAGCCACCATCAAATCAGTCCATAGCAAGAGTTTAAGAGCGCCTACTTGACGAATACTGTCGCAATGCAATGGGCATAGTATTTCGTTACGTAATCATACAATACATCGCCCTCAGGTGGCCTGTTATGACTCAAAAAACACTTCTTGTACTGTCAGCCATAAGTTAAGGCTGCTAAAACGGTATATTGATGTACGTTTTGTGAAAAAGAGCGCCATCAGATGGTAGGGTTCAGTTTTCATACCATTACCACCAACTCTATAGATGGTCAAATTTCAAGCTTAAAAATTGTTTTAATAAAATTTAAAATATTAATCAAACTTAAATAAAATTGACAATAAACAAATTAAAAATACATATAAAATATGTTTAAAACACTGAATCAGTTTTCAGTCCTTATATGAACTTTTATCAAGATGTCTCCTTTTAATAATCAACTATTCTATAGCAACTCTATCCAGTGGACTTTGTTCAAATTATAAAACATTAAAAATAATATATATAAAGATTAATAAATAAATACAAACTTAATACTATCTCATTTTTCAATGCACAAATCAAATCTACAAAAAATATTTTAATTACACTTTTGAAGTTTCTAATCATCTAATAATGTCCATTTCTCATCTAAATGTACAGGCCCTTTATACAATTGTTTCTATCTTCCTGAATATATAAACTTTCGTAACATTTTCTTTATAATTTTTAATATACTTTCAATTCAGTCTATGACAAATATCTAAAAAAATGCATAATGACTCTCATATTCCTTTTTTTTTTTTTTTGTCTTATCATATTCCTTACCTCTTTCAATTGAAGTCTTTCCCTGACTGACCTATATACTTCATATTACTATAGTCACAATTTTTTAAACTGTCCCTCCTTTATTTTTAATATCATTAATTCTTTTAGCAATATATATCTATTTCCCTAAAAATGTATTATTTTTCTATCTGAATTTAATATTATCTGGTAATTTTTCTTTGATCAATGTCTTATATACATTGCTGATGATGAAATAACTCTTATTACTATCTTTAGAGTTAGAGCGCCATTTGTAATAGGATAAAAATGAGGGTATACTCTTTTCTTTTAATACATCACAGATTTGTGATCCATTTGTAACAATTCATACATGATAAAACCATAATAAAATGATCCTATTTAATTATGCCCTGCAAATTATGGCATCATTTATAATAAATGTGTGGATGCTAACCTCTGTTATAGCCCTAGTCATTTAGGTAGCATTTGTAACACATCGAAAATGTGCAATGAAATAATAACTCGAATATAACCTGAATAAAATGTAGATCAATCTTGGATCACCCTATGTAACGGAATGAAAATGATCTCTGAAGTTAGCTGTCATTTGTAATTGAATAAAATGTAAATCAAAAAAAATTAATACTAATTTTACAATATCTTTAAATAATAATGTTCATAAAAGAATAAATATAATATACTAAACTAAATGAATATCACGCAATAAATAATTATTCACTACTTAATATAACCCTTTGTCTAATCACATAACAAAACAGTGATTATAATTTTTATTATAGTATCATAAATTCAAACAGCATTTAGAATAAATAGAAAACAAACAAGATCATCACTACAGATATCCTAAATACAATCCTTACTTAATGTAAATTAAAATAAAGCAATTAAATGACATATCATTGTCCCAAAACAATATATGCTGAAGATAAATTTCACTTATAATCAAATAAAAATAACAATAAATCATTCAACAATTAAATTCTAATATACCTAATTAATCAAACATTAATTATAAAATGCTCATATCTATATAAAATAATTCATGAAGGATTAAATAACATCTTTAGTATGTCTTATAAGTTTACAATGTTCATAATATCTAAATAGATATATGATTCAATAATTAATTTTAAATTCTATTTTACTAAATAATATGCTATATTTTTATATTAATTTACTATTACTAATCACACTATTTTTAACAAGATAAAAGGCAATAAAATGAAAAATAATAAATTATACTAACTCAACCATGCTATATTATTATATTAATTTTACTCTTGCCAATTAAACTAGATATAATAAAATGAAATATTCAATGAGTATGTAATATCAATGAACTTATTAGATAATCTTAAAGCTATAATATCCAATCATACCAGTACATAAAAGAAACAGCAGATTTCTACTGGATATTTACTTAAATACAATTAACTAATCATATCAATTTATTTTAAATTTTCTGTAACTAAATTATTAAAACTGTGTATTATAACAATCAAAACATATAAAAAGAATTATTAGCATTTATTATAATCAAGTATGAATATTAAAATTTGATAATTGGATTTACGATCCACATCAACTAAAATTAAATATAATTTAAGCAAATCATTCTAACTCCTAACATAAAATATATACTACCGTCAGTTTTATAATTAAATAAGATTAAAATCTGATTGATCAACCATGAACTCAATATAATACTTATCTAATCAATAATAATTTAAATAAAACACAAATATTAGATTATAATTACCATATAAAGTTAATATCTAATCAGATGTAATAACTATAGAATTCAATATGAAAAAAATAATAATAATATGATCATAACCACTTACTAACATTAGGATTTAATTTCTGGATTATGAAATATAATTATTTCAAATAAATTTTAGATGCTGATAGTTTATCTGTTCTCAAATGTTATTAAGCAATAAATTTGTTTGCATAACCAGACAATAATCAAACAAGTTTATTTGATTTAAGTTAAACTCAAACTTATTAATAAATAAATATCAATTATATGATTAAAAAAAATGTATAATAAATAGATCATAAAAAATCAATATATACATATACGATCTAATTGAATTGACATTAATTTGATGTTTATATATGTAATTTCTTGTTAATTACCAATTTATTTAATAACATAATATTAAATATATATGTCTATGTAGCACAAAGGTGTTTAAAGAAGTTCTTACTTTTCAAAACATAGAAGTTTTAAGATATATATCTTTTATATAATTAATAAATATATATAAATATATCTAGTTATTTGTAATATAAATTTAAGAACAAACCAAAGTAAATAGTTATTGCTATAAAATCTTTTTAAATTTCCAATATATATAATATATTTTAAGGCAAAATTTTAATCACTAAAAAAAAAAATTGAATTTTAAATTAAAATAATAATTACTATAACACAAGATATAAATTTAAACTTAGGAAACACATAGCTCTCATACTTTACTATTTAAATAGATCACTAATCAACTTAAAATTATTTATATCTATTGATAAACATTCACTTTAAACTAATAGAGAAATATACGTATATATATATATATCAATAATAATGGTAAACACAAATGAATGTTTAAATACTATATTTACAGAATGGCCTTACAGTTCCGATGTCTATATTTCCAACTACAAAACCAACATCAAGTCTTTATTCCAGAGAAGATAAAATGTGTGCGTGAGAAATTTTAAATTCAAAGTAAATTTTGTCAATTCTGATATTTTATGTATATATTCAAATTATTTCTTTAAATAATAATTATTTGGCTCATATGATGTTGCACACATAAACATTATTTTATATTTATGATTATATGAAGAAATATCCTTTCATGAGCAAGTATTATTTTAAAATAATATAAATAAATAAATGCTAGTTTTTATATAGAATGATATGATGGGAAATTAAACTAATTCATATCTTATAAAAATTTGGTCAATCAATCAAATAAGATTACATATGCAGGTAAATATGACTCTTGTACACCTGTTGTTTGTATTCCATTTTTAAAATATATGTAACATCCATTTTTAAAAGATAAAATATTCTGACAGTTTACAACATAATATAGCAATTCAATGATTTTTTTCATAATAAAGTTGCAGTTTCCTCATAAAATTTCATCATTAAGCTGTCCTTGTCTATAGGTAAACAATGTTAATTCTTATCTCTCCATTTTTTAAATCAATTATATACTTTTAAGGTAAAAAAAAAAAAAATCAAAGTGCTTCTGTGCAAAGCAAAAACAAGAGAAAAGTTTTTACATCAAATTTGTCAGTCCTATTTAAAAGATATCCTTATTGACATCAGAGTAACCATAGTAATAGTCTATATTCACTCATTTAAACAATTTCTGGTAGCATTCTTCTAATAAAAATTGTATTATTCAACTAATAAAAATAAATATTTTAGAAATATTACTTACAATAAAAATTCACGTTTTACAATACCAATACTATTTTTCATTTCAACAACAAATAAACAATTTACACTACATTTTCAATATATTACATTGGAAATATATTTTTATACATATCTCCTAGTATAATATTAACCAAATAAAAAGGAGAAATATATTTGAAATATTAAACATTTATTTGTATTGTTTATATTTACTATTATGAATGCAGTAACAAAAATTAAACATATAAAATAATTTCATCCAAACCATATATTTTCTTATTCACATATTTATTTTACTTTAAACAATGAATAGTCAAATTATAATCTTATAAAACAATTAATAACATTTTCATATTAATATTATTGTTGTCATAGCAACACAGTAAATACTTCATAATTTAACATATCTGTTATCCAAAACCAAATAAGAAAGTAAAAAAATTAGCACTGACATCTTATCATATACTAAAAAACATCTCCAATTTCATTGGGCACAATATATATCTACAAATATGATATTGGCATCTTCTCTTTATACACAAACTTTATATTATTTCTTGAATTATTTGTATATGATTTAAATTTTTTTCAATATCTTTTCTTTTATAACTTTATAATTTTAGTCTAAATGCTTCGGTATTCAATGTTAATCTATCAATTTTTAGTTTAAAACCTTTCAAAGCTATTATATTCTGTGACTATGATTGGTATAAATTTGAATCAATTATTTCTTTATCTTTAATATACTGCTTTATAAGTATTTATCTATTAACCTCTTTTTTTTTAAAAAAATGGATTAACAATACTTCTGTTATTTCCCAATATAATCATATTATCAACATATCTATATTCTAGAATTTCTTTACTTTTTATATATTTATCAATCAATTTTTCTTCTATATGATCAATCACAATTGATGACATAACTCCACTAATAGATCAACATATAACTCATTCCATCCATTATATTTCAAAGTCCCTCCTTATACTTAAAATAAAAACAATCATCAATAATAATGCATCTTCAATAATAGATTACCAGTTATCTGAAATTTTATTACTCTTATTAATTTTATTTATAACTATTTAAATACTATTTCCCTTAGAAATTGAAAAAATGTATCAAGAGTTTATTTAAGGAAGATAGTATTAAAAGTTATAAATAAAATTAAAATGAATAATAAAATTTCATATAAATAACTATATATTAATGAAGATGCATTATTACTAGTAAGTGATTCTTTATATTTTAAATGTAAAGACTTTTGTAATATAATGCAAAGATGGGCTGTTCTATTATTAGTGAAGTTACATCCTCTATTGATTGATTATATAGAAGAAAATATAATTGACAAATATATAAAAAGTAAAGATACTATCAAATATTATATACTTTGATGATATAATTGTAGGCCTTACAATACCTTAAATAATTGAAGAAGGAAAAAAGAAAAGACTATCTAGATGAACCAACAACTTGGTCAGGCAAGATCATTCCACTATCTGACACCTGTGGAGCCCACCAGTAGCCTGAGCACAGCACTTGACTTCTAAGTGTTATTACTACAAGTGGAAAAATTTGAATCATTTGAAGTTAAAACATGTTAAAAAGGTCACTGTTTTTAATTTTTATAATAGTGGTCTTTGGAATTTTTACAGGTGGCTAAATCAAACAACGAAAAAGATTTAATACAGGTTTGACAATGGAATTTTAAATTTGAATTGATTAAAAGTGAGAGCAAAAACTTTTTTTTTTGGATTCTAGATTAACAATATGCTGATGATTATGCTATTTTTTCCAGTTCAAAAGACAATTTACAGATTGTTCTTAATGTTTTGAATGCAATATATACAAGATTTTGATTTACTAATTAATGATGGTAGAAAAATCCTCAGCAAATTTTAGCTTAGAGAGTTATCAGTTGAGAATGTAAACCAGTTTAAATATCTTTGTAGTTTTATAAACAGAAAAGTGTACTTAGATGTTGAGATACAACACAAATCTAACGTGCACGTCAATAACTACTGCAACTAAGCTAGTTATATAGAGCTGTTATTTTATCTAATTTATTATATGAAAGTGAAACTTGTACACACAACCAGTGCAATATAGTGGTGTTAAAAATGCTTCATAAAATTTTAAAAATATAATGACAAGATCATAAAACCAATCAATATATTTAACTTTCTCAATGTAATACTACTGAGACCACTATTACAAAATCGCAACTTTATTGTAATGGATATATAAAACAAATGAACAATGAAAGATTTTTTTAAAAAAAGTTTGTTTTATGGTGAATTTGAGCATGATTTTCATCAGAGAAGAAAATACTATCTACATTATAAGGATTATTTCAAATGTTTCCATCATTAGGAAGATATGGCAGAGAATAGAATCTATTGAAAAGCTACAATTAGATGAAATCAAGCATTTCACAAGTTTTCTGCTGAGAAATTAAGAAAACAGAAAAATGAACCAGTAAATTTATCTGTGGACTTATTGGTTCACATTTTGATTTATATAGTCGTATCAAAACTTACTTCTAGAAAAGTAGTTTTTTTCTCCAGTTCTCTATCTTTCTTTTTTTTTGGGGAGGAGGCATACTTAAGAGTGGTTGTTTATTATTATTATAATTGTAATGGGAAGTAGCAGAAGTACTGTTAGTGCATCTAAGGAATTGAACAATCATAAGTAATATTAGATGTACAATGGAAAAGGAAGGAAAAGGATTAAAATGTTTAGACATTTCAAATAAATGGAGAAATACTGATAAAGTCATATATAAAAGATAAAGAAAAAAGAGAAATACCTGATCAAAATTCATACCAATTATACATTCAGAAAGGGTATTAAATTGAAAAATGAGACTAACATTAAATACAGAAAAAGCATTTAGACAAAAATTAGAAGTTGAGAATTGAAAAAAATTTAAATAAGATACAAAAAATAATGTAAAGCATATGTGTAAAGATAATAAATGAATTTCAATATGAAATTCATAAATACATATATAACAGTGATCAAAGAAAAATTGTCAGATATTAAATTCAGACAGAAAAACAATAAATCTTTAGGGAAATGGATAGATAATATACAATAAGGTAGGGACAGTTTATAAAGTTAATTGAATCATTGCACTGTCAGATATGTGATCTTCAACATGACATATAAGCTAGTTTTCAGTGTTGTGAGGTAATTATGCATTCAAACATTTTGAAGATTATTATAAAAAATAGAACAAATAGGTTAAAATAAAGTATTAAATGTAATAATGGGTAATAAATTATTAATGTCATATTTTAAAATAATAAATAATAGGTTTGCTAATAGTATTTAAATTTAAAAAAAAATTAATAAATTATATAAACTGTTAGAACTGTTTTTCTTATCAAAGATTAAAAGAATGTATTGCAAAACAACTCAAATATAGTAGTGTTAAAAAAAATAATTTTAAATAATTAAATGAAAAATAAGTTAATAAATAGAAATGTTCTGAGATATGACCTTAGAAAGCAAGGGAAAAGTTCAAGCAATTTAATAGTTATGTTTGAAAATTCAATCAATTAAATAATGATGCATTTTTAAAATTTAGGTAATTAAAATAAAATGAGATTATCAAAGGTATTAAAAACAAGATCAAAAAGTATTAAAAAGAGTCAAGAGTATATATATAGTCAATTTTTCTTGAAATTAATCAGGCTGGATTCTTACTTTATTAAGTTTCACCGAACCATCACATGACAGAATAGAAAAGAAAAAATCTACCAACTGCCTGAAATCCAACTTGGATCTCTGACAAACCTGATCAAGCTATTTTGAAGGAATTTCTACTCGAAACAGAAAAAAAAAAATGCTTAAAAGATAGGAGACTGTTAAAGGACATTATAGTAATTTATAAATGAAATCAATTAATATAAACCATCATGGAAGAAATATTAGTCTACAAAAAAAAAACCTCACAACAAACTTTTGCTGCATAAATTTAAAAAAAAAAAAAACAACTGTTTAGATTGTTGCCAAACATATTAACCATTTTAAGATTTCTTTTACAATCTTTTAATGTATATTTAATTCTAACCAACTATATTTTATTATGTATAGTGTTTATATAATATTATTTAATTGATTGATTAAGGGAGGAAATGACTTTTTTAAAAAAAAAGTTAGCATCTGTTGCAAAGCATCTATAAGTACTTAAATTGCACTTTAAAGCAGCTGAAATAATATAAAAAAAATGATATTTTAAAAAATGTGTTTCACCTTATCTTTATTATATATATTGTAACAATTTAAATAAATCAATTGCCATTTGTAACAATTTTTTATCAATTGCCATTTGTAACAATATTTATCAATAATATAAATATTTATTTGTAATTATTAAATTAATATAAAAGATATGTATTTGTAATTATAATTTGTAGCTATTTCAATTCATCATAGCATAGACAAAGAAAATATCAGCATTAAAGATTCTTGGTATTTATTTATATATTGGGGCAGTCATTTAAACAGTAAAACATACTGGACATTGTCATCTAATAAAAATAATATTAAACATAGCAACTGAATAAAAGTACCTACTGTGAGATTCCTGGAGTGCCTTATGCTTATCTCCAATACTAGATTCTTCTAACAAAGAATCCTTCTATCCTTCTTTCCAAATATATAAGACCATTCATGGTCATATGCACACACTGGTGCTATTCATGACAACTTATAAAAAATATATTTTATAAAACTAATATTATGAAGTTGGAAAGGGATGATATCACTCTTTATTCAGTTTAGCTAAGTACATGTGTTTTCCCATGAGCGCCACTAGATTGTTTTCAATCTAGATAAGTATCTATTTATAGTGTACTTGAATTCAAACTCATTCAGTACATATTTATTACACATGACTTGGATGACTATTGAACAAAATGACATTCTTACATTTTATCTATATTGATAAAATTACAGGATCCCAATATTACCAAAGTTTATACCATAGATCAAAGATTCTTATAGACATTGCTAGCTCATTAGCGTATATTGATGAACAGACATGTATAACCCTATTAATGGCTTCCAAACAAGCATGTGAAGACCATTATTGATATTGATGGCCATTTAACTAAATTATTTATCACGATAAACAATAATGATGATGATGATAATAATATCATAATAATGATAATAATAGTAATGTCATAATAATGATTATAATAGTGATGATGATACCAGCCATGGCTTATTAATAAACTCACAACAATAAATTCATCTTTATAAACTTATAGGCATCTATTAAAATTATCATATTTCATACTGGGATTTAATAATACTAATGGTGATGATTGATCATCATGAATCTCTTTGTATAATATTCAATTTTCTATAAACCCCTATTTACTAAAACATATTCATTACGCTAAACATTAAATTTAATGATTATAATTTATGAATGATGATTGATGGCGATCATAACTTTTATATAGTATTATTTGAAACGTTTTTTAACTAATAACATGATATCCATCTTTGATGAGGATGATCTAAATTCATGGACACAACACAATTTTAGCTTTCTATGTTGAACTATAATTATCAAAATTTGGCTATTCTAAAGCATAATCCTTAAATACTTAAATATCAACATTCTAGTTTACCTATTATTTTGCGGACGCTTAATATTTGCAAGTGATTGCTCAATATATATGAATAGTAATACTTAATAACTGCGAGCAATGATGCTGAATTAAAATGATAGAATTAAGACAAAAAAAAAACAAAACAAAACACAATATTCTTAATAATTACTCGGAAACCAATTAAGATATATAATTATATTTTATTAACACTACTACTCTTTCTTTCTTTCTTTAAAGTTAAATCGACAATTAAATAAATGGTTTATTAATATAAAAATTTATATAAAATTAATAAAAAAAATTTATATAAGTATAAGCAAATAAACTTAATATATAGGTTTGTCACTTTTCTTGATATCTCAAAATAAGCTGACTTAAATCAATATTAAAAAAAAAATACATATTCTATAAATGCTTATTTAAGACTTTTCTTACTTATCATATCATAAAATAAATTTCAGGTGAAACTTGTATGTGTTATTTCATTTCCATTCAAATGTAATGCCCTACTTTTTAATTTACCATTTTAAACTAATCATATATAACCTATTCTTTGATGTGTTTGGATAAACAGTTACACATTCACGCATTCGGTAATGTTAACATATATGTTTAAAATGTATACCCAAAAATCACATATATAAAAATATCCCTTTTCTTTTGCAACCTTATAGCGAAAGAAAATAAAATACATATATTAATTCTTTAATATGCAACAAGATAAAATAAAAATAAAAAACATTATAAATGCATATATCTATAGGTTGCTCATTATCATTAACATCTGAAGAACAATTAAAAAAAAAACATTTCAACCTTACAATATATAAAAAAATAATGAAAAATTTAAGTTTAAAGATTTAAACTATGTTTGTGCTATGTTGTGAGATATTGCAAATAACTATAGATAAACAAGTCTTTAATGTTTCTGTATCAAAAAAGAAAATTGCTTTGACCAGTAAATTAAGGTTTACTTTTAATAAGTAAAAGAATAAAATCGGTTAAGGAAAGTTCATATTTACCCGTATACTTTTTACTTCTTATTGATGTCCTGAATTTGAATTCTAGACTGCTTTTCTTTGCTCACCAACAAACAAAAAAAAAAAAAAGAAAGTTATTGCAGATACTTTTAAGATAATGCTGAATCAATTGACTTTCTTGTTTCTTCAATTCTATTATTATTCACTGTTGATTGGCCTCCTTCTACCATTTAAAAAAAAGTTATTATAAGTATTTTGAATAAGTAGGTACAGGTGGATTTGCTTGTCTCTCTTCTTTAAAAAATAATTGCTGTCGACACTTTAGATGATTGAGGTAAATCAACAAAAATTTGATTTATGGCTTCAAACTTGGTTCTACATAGCTGTTTTAAATTTTCTTTTCCTCCTATTTCCCCTTCTCCATTGGTTCGAAGGCAGTGAGCTTTTAATAAGACATGAACTAGGAACAAAGCATTCCATATAGCTTGCGTGGTTGGCTTCAAAATTTATCATTTTGTTGGTTATTACTGGATACATGATTTCATAGACAGATCAGCGATTTTGACTCATTCTGTATTAATCAGGAAGCAGAAAAATGGTTTAGCAATGCAAAGGCATAGTCTTATGCATAACCAAATATGTTAACATCATTTTTATAATTATTACTAGCTTATAATAAATTCAATCTTGTTCCATTTCTCTCCTATTCTTTAATATTGCTTGAAAATTGCTTTATATAAACGCACATTTCATTTGCTCTCTTTTTTTTTTCAACTTTCAAAGAGTGAGAAAAAAGAATTAAAGCGTTCGCTTACATTTCTGCTTAAGAATTATAACAAGGAAGGACCCACTGAGTTGAGTCTCAAAATAATAATAATAATTTAACTGATCATCTCTCTAAAAAAATTTATAACTGACTGCTTAAAAAATTTATGATTAACTGCCTCTTTAAAAAATTTCAGACTGACTGCCTAAAAAAATTGTTTTAATCGTTTATATCGCGAAAAACATCTGGAAATCTTTATCTTAAAAAAAAAATCAAAGCTTCACAAGTTTGACTTAAAATTGATCGCTATCATCTACATCAAAGCACCTCTTTTGTAAAATAATTTTAAGATACAGATAACAACAAAGCTGGCCATCTATAGCAATCAGAAATAAGTGTAAAAGCATCTTTGTGTTTGTACAGATCTATTCATTGTTTCACACGTGTACAATTTTTTTCTCCTAATCTAACAATTTTATTTTACACCTTTCTGATTTACTCTATTTTAACAAAATGAAAGTTAAATAAATTTAACACATATTATTTAATAAAATATTATATAATAAATCATAAAAAGAACTGCTTATTCATAATAATAGATTTATACATATAAATCTCTGTATGTATAAAAGAATAAAAAAAATTTTTTTTTTTTTTTTTTAATAATTGAATACTGTATGTATATGTACAATATATAAGATTTAAAATTTTATTTTCTTTAAAAAAAATTTTTTTTTTTAATGTGGAATTATCAGCAAATATGAAATCAATGGTGTAGTATTTATTTTAAATACTTGAAAACTGTACACACAAATATTTAAAATGTTTAAGTGTTTATTAGTATTTTAAGTTAAAGATTTATTATGTCATTTGTACATAAATTAACCCTTCTTTCTATTAGTTAGATTTTATATATGTAGAACTTATAAATGCAGTTGTTGGATCACTATTGAATGATTAAAATATTCAACATCTAAATGATGGATTTATTCACGGTTTGTTCCATCCCTCAGTAAATTAAGTACTGTATTATTATTATTAAATTTGAAATTGGTTTCAAAAGAGCCATCTCTATAATTATTAAACAGGAATTCAGACCTAAAGTAGGCAATCCCTGAAATTATTGTTGTAAAGGATATTGAATAAAATCACTATGCTATGAAGCTAATGATATGAAGAAATGTATTTGTGAAAATTAGCTATATATAGGATTATATCCAGAGTGAATTTAAGGCCAGGGATTTACACTACAACCAAGTGTGCTCGATCATATAACTATGATAGTATTGTAAGATGTAATTAAAAAAATTAATGTTTAAAATTAATCAAAATAAACCTTGGACAAATAATTATTATTGTTTTCCACTGTGCTTGTGAATTAAAAGTTAGAAGATAGAAGAGAAATGGCTTATTAAAGCAATAAACATGTATATAAATAGGCATAATTATTTGGGAATCGTCTTAAGTAATCAGAGAAATTGCTTGGACGAATGGGAGAAGAAAGTGATAAATGCATCAACGAAAAGAAAGGGACTGATAAAGAAAATAAGTGTTTTCTTATAATAAATGATGTACCTAGAATTGTATGGGAGTGGCAGTAGCAGGGCTAACATATAATAATGGTACCTTATATGTTAGTAAAGGGATATTAGATTACTTACAAAATATACAAAGAGAAGTATGTGTGGACGACAAAGGAGGCAATTCAAGGAGAAATGGCATAGTCAAGTTTTTATATGAAAGATGCAAAAAGCAAAATGAAAATGTTTGGTAGATTGCAGTTTATGGATAAGAGAATAGCCAAAATAATATTTAATTCAGTTATGAGTAAAGGGTAGGCAACAAGAGGAGTGGGAAAAGTAGTACAGTATGCAGAAGCTATGGATAAAGGATTTATGTCATTATACTTATACAAAAGGTGGGATGATTGTGTTAGAATTGTTGACCACTAAACATCACATGATCACCATTTCTTATGTTTGCTTGTAACTGTTATTAAAACAGGCAAAACTCTCCATACAGTAGTGCCACTCTGATCCAACGCTCCTTCCTCACTGACAAAAGCCACAAGCTAGAAACTAGTCTGGGGATATTGGATGAGTAGGCAATAGATAGGAATTTTATGCACGAGCCTTCTGGCATCCATAGATTAATCTGGCTTGCACTGAGTGGCACTACTGTATGGAGAGTTTTGCCTGTTATAGAATTAGTGGGTATTATAGTGGTAAGGAATGGGAAAGAAGAAAAGATGCATTAATAAAGAATAGGGAATTGGAGAGATAGAGAACTAGTATGGAGAGTAAAAAAAGTTTAAATATATATAGAAGTAAATGGAATATTGGTTACGAGGTAATTTATGATAATAGCAAAGGAAGTTTACTGTTTAAGGCTCAAATAGGATGTGTAGCAACAAGAAATATAAACATAAATGGAAAAATGTGGGTGATTTAGTCTGCAAGTTGTGTAAGAAAGGCATAGAAAATATTAGACATCAGTTAATTGAATGTAAATGCCTGAAAACAGAAAGGGTACAAATAATCAAGTTGTGGAAGAATAAATATAAACAGTTATTACAGAGAAAGTGAGTTATTGGTTTTTAAGTTAAATTTGGGAAAAGATAAAGGGGATTTAGATATAAAGGTCATGGAATTGACAAAGATTATGTTGTGAAAATGGGATGGAGCAGGATAGAGAAGAATATGGGAAAAACTTTGGGTGGGGAATGGAAAAGAAAGGTAAAGTGGCTAACAGGTTTCTCTGGGCATAGTGGTTGAGAGATTCCTGACTCCGTGTAAGGAGGTCACATCGCATCACATATAAAAAAAATTGTAATACATTCTTATGATATAGTTCAGGCATGTCCAAGACTGCGCCTGTAGTCTACTGGTAGCCTGCAAGGGCTATGAAAGTAGATCGCGAAGCTGTCATGCACACTGACAAATTATAGTGATAAATCAGAGCCGATTTGAATATAAAAAATAATAAAAAATAAAAAAGTAAACGAGCTTGTATTTTGTAATTAGTGATTCCTGGCTTCAACTTACGATAACGTGAAAAAGACACACTGCATGAGCGTACTTTGCATCATTCGATAAAAAATATTTTATGAGTACAGTATGCAGAAGCTATGGATAAAGAATTTATGTCATTGTTGACCATGATCACCATTTCTTATGCTTGCTCATAACTGTTATTAAAACAGGCAAAACTCTCCATACAGTTGTGCCACTCAGAATCAAGGCTTATCACTGACGAAAGCCACAAGCTAGAAACTAGTCTGGGAATATTGGATGGGTAGGCACTAGATAGGGATTTTATGCACAAGCCTTCTGGCAGCCATAGATTAATCAGGCTTGCACTGAGTGGCACTACTGTATGGAGAGTTTTGCCTGTTTTAGAATTGTTGAGCGTTCTAGTATTAAGGAATGGGAAAGAAGAAAAGATGCATTAATAAAGAATAGGGAGTTGAAGAGATTAAGAATTAGTATGGAAAGTAAAAAAAGTTTTGATTACGAATTAATTTATGATAATAGCAAGGAAAGTAGTTTACTGTTTAAGGCTCAAATAGGATGTTTAGCAACAAGGCAATACACCTGGGTCTCTTTTTACGCGGACTTATTTAACACGATTTTGAGTTACGCGATTCATGTTTCACCAGAAGTTGAACTCCGATAATGCGCTATTACTTTAAATAATAAATTTTGCGCACTTACGTTATATTGAAAGTAATAGCACATTATTGGAATTCGACTTTCATCTTAGTAATTTCAATATTTTCAGTGCTTTATAATAGTAAGATTTTATGCAATAATGAAATTAAAATCATGATTTCCACATTTTATGTATACACATTAAATTTTACAAGATTATAATGTAAATTTGTTCAAACATTGCGCGTGTTAATTTTGCATTTTAAATCACATTCCGTTTTTGCTTTTTAAAAAAGAACGTAATCAATTATTAATCATTTAGTGTCCGCAAGTTTATTTTTAAAAGGTGAGTAATAGCAGCGAGCACAATTAAATTTGACAATTAAAAATTAAAATCTGATTTTTAATTGTAATTAACAATTTAAAAATTACATACGGCGACTTGAAAATGTGATGTAAAACGAAATTTGATTTTTAAACGGAATTGAAAATTAAAAAATTAAAGACAAAAATAAGAATTTAATTTTTAGTTGTTAGTTTTAATTAAATTTTTCCCAGCAGTAATGAATAAATGTCTTTTTATTATCATAAGTTCTAAGTTCATAAACAATAAATAAAATCATCGTCTCAAAGATTAATTACTAATTACGTTGTCAACAGAAAACCATTAACACAACATGAGTGAATTTGGTGCTAGTTGTATTTCCTCTTGTGAAGAATCTTTATTTTTTACCAGTTTACAAACGAAACTGTTTATCAGCAAATAGCGATAATAATTAAAATGTGTATAAAAAAATGTAAATTACTGTACTGTAAATTATGCATAAAAATATATTATTTTGAATAAAATTAAATATTATAGTCAAAAAAAATTTGTCTTGTATCAATTTTTTTCAAATTTGAAAATTTTTATTAGTCATATTTTATTTCCTTATTTTTTTTTTTTGCGTGAATTTTAAAGTAAATTTTACGTTGGTGCTTTGCTTTTACGCGAGTTTTGAAAAATCACAGTCCATATCCCCCCTTTTCCAAGATAAGTTACGTCTATTTTTGCGCGATTTCATTTGCGCGCATTTTCTGAGGAACCTATCTATCGCGTAAAATGAGACCCAGGTGTATAAACACAAATGGAAAAATGTGGGTGATTTAGTATGCAAGTTGTGTAAGGCAGGCATAGAAAATATTAGGCATCTGTTAATTGAATGTAAATGCCTGAAAACAGAAAGGGTACAAATAATGAAGTTGTGGAAGAATAAATATAATGTTATTATACAGAAAGTGAGTTATTAGATTTTATGCTGAATTTGGAAAAAGATAAAGGGGATTTAGAAATAAAGGCCATGGAGTTGACAAAGATTATGTTGTGAAAATGGGATGGAACAGGATAGAGAAGAATATGGGAAAAACTTAGGATGGAGAATGGAAAAGAAAGGTAAAGTGGCTAACAGGTTTCTCTGGGTATAGTGGTTGAGATTCCTGATTCCATATAAGGAGAAGTCACATCGCATCACATATAATAAAAAAATTGTCATAAATTCATAAATTCTTATGATATAGTCCAGACATGTCCAAGACTGCGCCTGTGGTTTACTGGTAGCCTGCAAGGGCTATAAAAGTAGATTGCGAAGCTGTCATGCACACTGACAAATTATAGTGATAAATTCAGAGTTGATTTGAATATAAAAAATAAAAAAAGGAAACGAGCTTGTATTTTCTAATTAGCGATTCCTGGCTTCAACTTATGATAATGTGAAAACCATACACACTGCACGTGCATACTTTGGATCATTCGATAAAAAAAATTTTATGATGATTTTTCTAAGTAGAACTTTTTTTTTTTCCACTTTTGTTATTCTTACGGTTTAATGTTCATCGAAAATTTTATAATGGAGAATAATGGTTAATCAACAGATTCAAGCATTATTCGTGATTTATCATCGTGCAGCTGACAAACTAAGCTTCTCTCATAATTTTTGCTAATGATTTCTTAAAAGTAAAAGTAATTATAATGTCTTAAAAAAAAAAAAAAAGAATTAACAAGCCATCTTTGCTCATAAATATAGATTATCTTTACTGCACTTTGCTCATAAATATAGAGATTATCTTTACTGCACAATCTTTTTTCTGATGAATTAGACTTTTGACAATTGAACGTCATTACTAGATTTTCAGTCATTCTTAAGCATTTTTTTTTTGCTATTATTTTATAAAAAAATAGTTGAAAAAAAAATCATTTATGATATTCCTTTTATATGTTTTCTTGTCCAGATTTTAATAATTAAAAAAAACTAAATATTAAGTAAAAATTGCAATAAAATTTAGCCAATTAGATATATATGTGTGACCACAGTTATATATGTAAACATGACAATTAAGATGTAAAATTTAGAGCTGTAGAACTGTGTTCCACTTACATATCTGTGCAGATAGCCATAATGTCCATGTGTACTATATAATTTTTCATAAATAAAAATACAACTTCTGATATCTGGTTACTCAAGTTGTGCTCTTAGTAATTTCACAATATTCCAAAAAAAAAAAAAAAATAAGTACTGTGTTGCCTGCCTAGAAAATAAGCATGAAAGTTTTATTTATTGATCTAAAGTGCTGATTAGACACAAACCAGTTTTCAGAGACTGCTTTATTGTTTATTAACTGAAATACGAAATGTAATCTACAAACTTCACCTCACTTATCTTTATTTAGGAGTGTTATCTGATATGCCAGTTTTTGCAACATCTTTCTACATTTTTGCTTTGACTTTTGTGATAAGATGAGGAGAAACAATAACGATTTATCTAGTTTTATGGATTACCATTGTATTATATATCAGCAAGACTTGTGTTCAAAATATTGAAATTTAATCATGTTATGAGTGTTGCCTTGAAAATTGTTAATAAAATAAGATCAAAAGGCTTGTTACATCGTCAATTCTGGGATTTGCTAAAGGAATGTGAAGAGTGAACATAGTAAATTGTTATTACATACTGACCTAAGATGGTTAAGTCGAGCAAAATTTTTAATCAGATTCAGAGAACTTCTACCACAAGTAAGATCATTTTTTTGGAAACTAAAGGTGATTCATATTCAGAACTGATGACTTAAAATGGCTTCTTGACCTCACCTTTTTCTGTGACATTACAGAAAAACTAAATATCTTATATATAGAACAAGGAAAAGATAAAACAATAATAGTTATGATAAGCACTTTAAAGTCATTCAAGAAAAAAGTAAGTATGTTTGCAATGCAACTGAAGCGTTGTGAATTAAAACATTTAAAAAATATAGCTGACGAGTCTAAAGATACAAAGAATCTAATCTACAGCAAATATGTTGAAAATATAATACTCCTCATAAAGAAATTTGAAGGAAGATTTGCAGAATTTGACAAACTTGAAGATATCGCTAGTTTTTTGTCTTATCCATTCAATGTTAACATCAATATCGAAGATATCGCTATGACATTAAGTGAATTTATGCATACAGATTCAGAGGGCTTGGAAAAAAAAATAGTAAATATTAAATGTAAATGTGATATACATTTAAAATCAATGGCTTCAAATGAGAGCTTCTGGACATTAATAAGCAAGGATAAATATCCAAATATTTGGAGAGTTGCTGCATATTTCAATGCATTTTTTTGGTGCATGAATGCAATAAAAACTAAACGTAAATCACAGTTATCAGATCTACATTTGGAATCATGTTTAAGAATTAGTTTAAATTCATACAAGCCAAATTTTGACAAACTTGCTGAAACTATGCAATGGCAAGTATCATCAAAATAATAAAAAAAACATTTGTTTTTACTTTGTAATTTTTTTTTGTTTGTAAAATTTGCATCTAATTTATTTTAATTAAATTCTAAAACAATAATTTTTTTTTTTTTTCCCTCTCTATATTTACTTGAATTTTTTTTAAAATTTAGGACCAGGTTTGGAAAATAATTATTTATAGGTAATTCAATAATTGTAATTTAATAAATATTTTATAAAGCAACATGGACAAATTATAATACTAAAGCAAGCTGAGGTAATTTAATAGTAGTCATAGTAAAATATCTTCGACAATTCGTATCTTATAGAAAAAAAATTCATCAATTTGTAAGTATCTTCTAAAAATGATACCGATATTTGTGAATATCTAAAAAGCCCCTACAAAAAAAAAAAATACCAATTCATAAGTACATTCTAAAAAAAACAGGACTTCGAACCATTTTTTTTTTTTCATTTGGTAAAAATGCTGTTCCCAGTTTCCGGTTCGAAGCCTTGAAAAAAAAATGTAGTAGCCCTCAGATACACGTTCACCAAAAAAGTAATCCCCCAAAGTCTAAACGTTTGGCCACCACTGATGTAGTCCATAATGTAAACATGTTTAGAGAAAAAAACATTATATCTTGTTTGACAATTATATTTTGTAAATAAATTGTTGTTTTGGTTATTTCTTTAAATAATTTTTAACTTCTTTACATTTAATACTTTCTTGGTCTACATATTTATTCCATGTTCATATCATTGGGAGAAGTTTATGTTCTACATGATCTAGCCAGGTATTGCAAATAGTGGATGAGTAGTGGCCATCATCATCACATATTAAAGAAAATAGTTTGAATTATATTAAAGTACACCTTTACCCCGCTTAGCGAAGGCAATTGGTAATCTCCAAAACTCATTGTTAATAAAGAATATTGCATAAAAAATAAGTAGTTATAGGTAAAAAAATTGGCTGGTTTTACTCTAGCTAAAAATTACATTATAAGCTGTGAAGTAACAACTTGAACCTTATATATTGTAAGGGGTAGCTTACAACTCAACCATTCCTGCCAAGATTAGCCCACTTATTAAATCAAGTCCATTGTGAAACTTACATTAATAATGGGAAGGTTATTTAATTATTATCAACATGTATATATATGTACAACACATGTTTATTTACATTAGCAGTTAATCAAAGAAGTCGTAATAAATTATTGTTTTTATAATGAATCATTTAGTACAACAAATATTATAGGAAATGATAATATATATATACACACTATTTGATAAGCTTTAATAGATTGTTATACATTCTAAACTGAACAATAGTGTGACATAATTTGAAGTTAAGTGATTTGGAGACGACCTGATGTCAAGTTAGGTAGCTAGAAAACAGAGTATGAAAATAAAACTATGATTTAATTATTTTATTTTTTTATTAATGAAATGTACTTGACAATGGGTAGCCACATCAATCTAACCAGAAATGAAGATCATAGTGTACCGCGAGACATAAGCATGGACTGTATAAAAGCAAAAATCTTTTAAAATCTTTCTTCTTGACAACAATGCATCTGCTATCATGAATTAACAGCAATTGAGTTAAAATTTCAAACACTAAAATGGAGTCTTTTATTTGAATTACAGGAGTTTTTAAATCAATTGCTGTATTTTAAATTTATCCAATTCAGCAGAAAGAGTTATGAAATGAAAATTAAGCATGATTTATAGATTTTTGTGATAATTAGATTATGTTCTGATCGTGAGTGAAAGAATTTTGACACTTTAAATCTTGTCAGAAAACGAAAGCTAATTCTGCTAATAGTTAAAGCAAATATGGAATAATTCCTTTAACGTATATATATAAAAATTCTTCTATATATAAAAAATGATTTATGATTATAAATAGTTATCTAATGTTTTGAGATGCAAATGGGGCAAAGGAAAACGTGCTATGGTGTGATCGTTTTCTTCCCTAACATGTTTGCATAAAACTTTTTTTTTCTACTTTATTATAACACCCAGGAAGATGCCTGCGGTTCAAAAAGAAGCATGTACAGGAATATTTAGAGATGAAGCAGCTAAGGATCGATGTGTTTATTTTAAACAGCACCACTGCGTGAGCAATCCTTTGCTAATGAAAATGATTTAGTGAGCCAAACTGTTTATTGGAAATTACTATGCCTAAACATCATAAACTACTACTACTAGGACTTGTCTCAATTATCATTTTTGATCAAGAGATTAATATTGTAAATTTTGTTTGATTGTTCTTTTATTTTCGTACTCCGATGGGAAACTTCAGTTTATGCTGTGAAAAATTTCATTTTTAGAGTTAGCAGAAAAGAAATGGGGGGATGGTTAACTTAGTTATTTTCTTTTTCATAATTGTAAATAAAATCTAGGTTAGCTCATTGGATTTCCTAGCTGCTTAACATCAGGTTATCTATGTATATATTGAGATAAGATTCCCATCTATTTTTACACAGATTAAATTACAATACTTGGTAAATTACAGAATTCATCTTATATGTTATATATTGTTGATTGACCATTGTTATATGTTATTTCGGTGTGAATGACTAATTAACTAGTATAAATTCTTTTATCTATCATATATGTATTCAAACTTAGATTGGGGAGACTTAAATCAAATAGATCGCTTCTGCAGGAATAAATCGCAATATTATCATCAAATAAGACAATAGATGTTTAATTTAGTAAGTCAGAATCGCAATCCTTTTAAACCATTAATATTCATTTATTATTTTTGTATATTTCATGACTGTGTAAATAATGATTGTCATAAATGGATTTCTACCATAGGGTAAAAGGGTATGGATCTATAGAATTATTAACTGATTGAATGGTAGAGATTCATATTTGACATATATATATAATTTGATTATTATTATTGTTTAAAATACTTTATTTCTAAGTTCATTTATCATTGTTAATAAATGTTAAATAGTTTACATTATTCCGGTCTCTGGTTTATTGAGCTGTCATGGCATTCAACAGTCCACCAATAATCGTAATATGCATACACCTATTTCATTTTCATATAAGTTTTATGGTGAATTAAATGTTTTCAATGCTAGTTGTAACCTACACAGAGATGCAGAAGTTGCTTTGTGTATCTGATCATACCTGTTAACCTCTTCGTGTTTATGCCCGCACAATGCAGGCAATGATTTTCAAATTATAAACATCCAGGTTGAGGTTAAGATTAACGGAAATCTATGCAGGCTACACATGCACTTTTTAGATCTTCATTTGCAGCTACCTCTCTACTTTTCAAAAAGGTAAATCTTATTTTTCTATGATAAAAAATAAAAATTTTATGATAATTTTTGTGATCGAGTAGATTAAATTTTTTTGTCCTTCTCTCATTTTTTTGATAGTTACTGGAAAAGAGTTCAGCGTGAAAAATATATTGGCAAAAAGTTTTACTTTTTCCATTGTATTTTGAAGAAAATGTTATGGAGGCTAAATGGTATTTTTATTTTTCTATATTTTTTTAATTATTATTTTATTATATGTTTTTTAATTATTATTTTGTTATATATTTTTTAATTATTGTTTTTTTATATATATATTTGCTATAAAAAAACAAAAAAATGATTATTGAAACTAACATAAAAAAAAAAAAGATCATGCACATTTTTCTATAATGTGAGCTTGAGTGGTGGAGTATTTGAATTAATTGATACGAGACAAAAATATATATATTTTGGAAATATAATGACCTGATTTAGAATTTTCTATAATTTTTTTGGCTGCATTTTAATAATAGTAAAAAATACGCAAACATTAAAAGTAACGATTTTGACAATATATAAACTTAGACCGATTATAGACTATTGCAATATAAATTTCAAAGCTGCATATTTTTTAATTATTTTATTCATATATATATATATACGAACAAAATACTATTGAAACTAACATAATAAAAAAAAAAGCTTGTGATTGTGTACATTTATATATTGAATTATCTGCATTTTTTCATATGATGTGAATTTGGGTGAATATTTGAATTAATTGATACAAGACAAAAATAAATATATTTTGGAAATATAATGACCTGATTTAGATTTTTCTATAAGTTTTTGTCTGCATTTTAATAATAGTAAAAAAATAGGCAAATGCTAAAACTAACAGTTTTGACAGTATATATATAAACTACAAACAAATGTATCTCAAGCTTAACTCTATAATAAATTTAGTATTTCATTCATTTTTTATTTTATTTTATTATTTTATATATATAGTGACTAGTTTAGTAGTACTTTTTAATAAATTACAAACTATATTGAAGTTCTTTATTATATTTTTCAAATTACACTAATTATTGATCAATGTTATCTACTTGTTATAAGGAATGATACTAGGAATGATTTATACATTGCAAACCCCAGTATGGAAATACATTTTAAAGGGCTACTGAGAAAATTGATAGGTACTAATGTCTTTATTCTATGAAGTTTTCAAGTGATGGATTACCTTAGGTAAGTGTTATTATATACTAATTTTTTAGAAATTTAATGATGAATCCAACTAACTACTAACAAAAATATAATTTAAGTTGTATGCATGATAATTTAGGATTTATGAAATAATATGAAAATAATTATTAGAAATATTATCTTTTATTCTTTTTTTTATTACTTTGAATTACATTCTTTGGTGTTTAATCTTTAAAACAATATTTATTATGTCATTTTTTATTAATAAAACTTAAAGTTATAATAAAATTTGTCGGTTAGCATAATTTTTTTAAATATTCAATATGGCTGCTTGAAAGTGAAAAGGTTAAGGGAGTCAAAGACAATATTCTCCCTGGGCTCGAATATTAGGGCATAACGGAATCGGAAAGGGGTGAGCGGTGGATGAACTAACCTAGATTGTACATGATATTAATAAATAGGTATAGAGCTAGTCAATTAGAAGTACATGCAATCATTGGTTAGGCATTTCATCAAGTTTTCATCAGCATCCTACACAAAGACCCAAAATCCGACCATAGGTAGATGCGACTTTTTCCCTTTCCCAGCCTGGTAGAACTCTGTAGACCATGTCATTTGGGGCAACCAATCGTGGCGCATTGAACCATAGTTTCCAGACTGTTACATCTACATTATATCCTAGTCTCCAGACTTTTCCCCATCCATTACAATATATAGTAATTAAAAAACACTCTTAGTGCACATTATTTACTAATGTAAATTGTGCTATGTGTATTATGCAAGTATGCATTTAAAATGTGTATGTATGATTCGGATTTGAATGAAATTATTAAAAAAATAACTGACACACTTTTAAAAATTGCAACAAATAGCTGGTAGAAAAAAGCAGCAATTGACCAATAAACTTTCTATTGAGAAGAGAATTTATGAAAAAAAGAAGGAATATGAAGATGTACAAAAATGATGCATTAAAAAGAATTGAATGCCTCGAGTTTTGTAAAATGGTGCAGAAAAGAGTTGAAAATGTTAAAAGTAAGTATAACTGTGAACTAGCAAAGAAAGCTGTAGAAGAGAACAAAAGTCTCAAGAGTGTAAAACAATATTTTGGTAGTAGTAGGAAATTTATATCTGCAATAAAAAAAAAAGATGGAATTATTACTAAAAAGAAAGATGACATCATGAAATGGGTAGAAGACTTCTATCAAGAATTATATAGTAATAAAAAACAGTATCTCCTATATCTATTATATCTTCCGAATTGGCCAGAATTTTAAATGAAGACATGGAATTAAATTTATGAAGAAAGAAAAGGCTCCAGGTATTGATGGAATTATAATTGATATATTAAAAGAAGCAAGTGATGATTGGAAGAATGCAGTATTAATATTAATATTTAAAAACAGTGACAAAAAAGATATTAGAAATATCAGTTTTATACAAAAAATTTTACGAAGATAATTACAACTCATCTACAGAGAACATTGGATTTCCACCAACCAAGAGAACAAATTGGATTTAAAAGTGGTTTTAGTATAATAGATCATATCCAGGTATTGAGAGAAGTTATAGAAAGGACAAATGAATATGAGTTACCATTATGCTCTGGATTTGTAGATTATGAAAATGCATTTGATTCTATAAACATTTCTTCAGTGATTAAAGCATTGGATCATCAAGATATAGGTCCAGGATATTGTCATATTTTAAAGAATATTTATAAAAATGCAACAGCAACAATTAGATTACATAATGATACTAGGAAAATCAACATTGAGAACAGGGTGATTCCATATCTCCAAAACTTTTTATAGCAGTGCTGCAAGAAGTATTTTGGGTTATTAAAATGGGAAGCTAAAGGAGTGAAAGTAAATGGAGATTATTTAAATCATTTAGATTTTGCAAATAATGCTTTAGAGCTGCAGGAAATGTTTCAGGAATTATCAAATGAAAGTAGGAAAATAGGACTAAAGATAAATGTTAAAAAGATTAACTAATGTTCAATGGTTTTCCCAAAATATAAAAATAAAGATTGATTATGATAAGTTAGAAGAAGTTAGCAGATACACATACCTTGGTCAGATTATTAATACAGATGGAAACATAATGGATGAAATTAATCATAGAATTAAACTTGGTTGGAATGCTTTTGGTAAAAATAATTTGATACTAAAAGGAAATATGCCTGTGTGTTTAAAAAGGTTCTTAATAAATGTGTTTTACCAGTTCTTACTTATGGATCTGAGACTTGGACACTTAGTAGAAGAGCATGAGAGAGACTTCAGACCACTCAAAAAAGTATGGAGATGCATATTAGAAATAACAACAAGAGATCGAAAACACAATATATGGGTAAGAAAACAAACAAGTGTTACTGACCTCATTGAAAAAATTTAAGACTAAAATGGAGTCGGGCTAGACATATTGCTAGAATAGATAATAGATGGACAATTGAAATCTTAAACTGGATTCCATGAGATTGTAAAAGACCCAGAAAGAGACCACATGTGAGATGGATGGATGAAATAAAGTGTGCAGGGTGACGTGGAGAAGAGAAACTAAAGGCATAAGATGCATTGAACTTGGAGAGACCTTCATCCTGCAGTGGATTGATAATGGTTGATGATGATGTTAAAAAAACACTTAGCTTAATGTTGTTCTTTCCATGATCCATACATCAATCATAACTATACATTTTTCTGAATCATCAATTGCTCATTCTAAGATCAATCATTGTCTTTAAATCCTTTCATGATCTTGAGGTTTTTTTGGAAGATTGATATTGATGGCTGTGGATTTCTGGAGGAAAAATTTAGAATTGACATTTTCTTTTCATATGGGATGCTGCGATTTAGTAATTTTGGAAAGTTTGGATGCACCTACAATGGTCTGAGTACTCTTGTTCTATTTTGCCTTTGTTTTTAGAAGTAGTGCCAATGATGAACATGGATAAACCCATAGAAGAACAGACGTCACAATTTCCTTCTCTTACCAATCAAAGACGTAAAATATTCACTTCGGTTTTCATGGTCATATTAATTGCTGCTATGATTTTAGATGAAAATGTATGTAGCTATAAATTTCTAAACAGAATCACTACAAAAAATGGAACTTATAATTGTCCAAAACAAAAGCAAAATGGACCAGAAAATGATAAAAAAAACTAGCAGTTACTATTATTCTGTGTTCTTCTACGCAACTGTTACTCGTTGCACTAAAAAAAAAAAATCCATACTGAAGTTTTATGAGTTTTAAATTTGTACTACTATATTATATTACTTACATTAAATTATTTAGAATTTTAAAAAAATTTTAATCTTCATCATAAAGACTTGTTATTTATCATTAGTGTAAGATTAACAAAATTAGCATACTATACATTATCAAAATCTAACTGCATTCAAGAAAAAATATTGACATTTAAAAAAAAAAAATGTATATAATGCATGCTGTATTTGCATATTGTAATCAATATGTAAGGCTTTTTTTTTTTTGCAATATGTACTGTAACGGGACGAGGTTAATAAATCCTCATTTGATAACTCTTTAGTTTCTGATATAGCACATATGATTGGGATGGACATTTATGATAGATTAAACATGTATATAGACAGACAAAATAACCCAGTCATCAAATGTCATGGACAACAGGATGACTTTAGTTTCTGATATAGCACATATGATTGGGATGGACATTTATGATAGATTGAACATGTGTATACACAGACAAAATAACCCAGTCATCAAATGTCATGGACAACAGGATGACATAAATTGTTCCATCAATATGATTATGAAATTGTTATAGTAAAACAATTAGAAAATTTATTTCATCTACTTATTTCTACATACCCTCTAATGTACTCTCTCTATTCCATAGAATTCGAACTCAGGAAGAACACGTGAATTTTAATTCAGGGGTATGATTACATTTTGCTTGCATACCAATTATATATATATGGTTTGTGGGATATGATGAATTGAAAAATAGATAAACAATCACAAATATAATTATAACTACTGCTCAATAAGATCACATCAATAACTGTATATGCAATTCAATTTAACATAAATGAATTATATAACCATAAAAAAAAAAAATGAAAATAGAAAAAGCATGATCATATTTTTGTTTTTACATTTCTATTATATAGTAAACTATATAATATATAAATATATTCTTATGAGGGATGATCATTCATTATTCAAATGTACTAATTCAGTATTCTAACACAAAACAAATTTGGCTCTTCATTCAAATAGTGACCTATGTATTATGATTGACTTTCCTATCCCCATGAGATAATACTGCAAAGATATAAATTATGAATATTATCTTTTATCTTAAAAGTCTATTCTTGACGATGTTAAAATATAATAGAATAGATCACTTATACATAACTATTAATCATTCATTCTGAATATATAAAAAAAAATTTAACTAATATATCAATTACAATAAACAAATAACATTTGTAATAGAATGTTATAATTTGTAGTAGTGTATATCTAAAGTTAAGTAAAGTAATGAGACTTATCCTTTTTAATCTATAGATAGTCACAATGGTTGTTAACTTGGGATTTTTATTTTTATGTTTTATTAATAATCGAAAATTATCACCAACTTTAGCTTATAATTAAATGAAGCTTGCCCCATTATCAAAAGAAAGAAAATAAAAAAATATATACAAAAAAAACAACATATATATATATGTGATATTAATCTTGGGTAATCGAGTCTACGATTAATTTTGAAACAATTCATACTGACTAATGAAATAATTTTTTTATTTTAGGGATCCTTTCTTTCTTCATTTCCAAAATAGATTGTTCAATGTTCGAATGCTGTTCGAATTTCATTTACGATAATAATTTTCTCCTAAGGATTTCCTTTGGTTTGTAGTAATTCATTCTGATTTGATGTTTATTACCGACAAATAGCAATTGCTTTTCTTTAAAATCAGATTTGACATTAGGGAAGTATGGTAAACCTTCCATCTCTACGATGTTTGTTCCCTTCTAGCTGATCATAATTGCATAACTGTGTTAAAATTTTATTTTGAAGTTATTGGTTCTATTGAAATTTGATAACGTAGTTTTATTTTACATGATCCTCTAAATCAGCGTTTCCCAACCTGTGGTACGCGTACCACTGGTGGTACGCGAGTTGCTGGTTGGTGGTACACGAAAAATAATCAATAATGGCGGACATAAAAAATAAAAAAAATTAAATCATAAAAATATCATAGAAACGTTTTTTCCTATAATTCATAAAAATTATTTTAATGAATAATATTATACAGTAAAGTTGTTAATATGTACAGTCGATGATCGAAAATCCAGCAATTGATATCGGTTTTTTTTTTTGGAGTGCACTTTTAAATTTAGCCGTTAGCCACCAGTAACTTGAGATGTCGCCGCCACTGTTGTGATAGTGCTGCACTCTCATTCACTTCACCGCGTGACTTACAAGTGACAGGTTATTGTTTGTGATTGTATCGTCTTTGTTTATTAAAATTTATTGACCCCTATATAACCTGCTTATTCGAACTTAGACAAGAAGCACAGGTTTTTTTTTTTAAGACAATCCTTTTGATCTCTCTTCGAAATTGTATGATTTTGATTGGCTTCAGGTGCTTGCATATTTATCTGATATTTTTTGCAAATAAATGAACTTAAATTTGACACTTCAGAATAACTCCATAACGATCTTTAATGTTAATGATAAAATTGAAAGTATGATTAAGAAATTAGATTTTTGGAAACAGTGTATTGAAAACAATCAACCGGAAAAATTCGAAACTCTACATATTTTTTTGTTTGAAAATAAAGTTAGTCTGTCTCAAGATATACAGAAAATATAATAGCACATTTAACAGGATTAAAATTGTCTTTCATGGAATATTTTCCAAAACCCGAAAACACAAATGATAAGTGGATTTCAAACCCCTTCTATGAAGAAAATTTAGCAAAAGCTACATCATTATCAATAAAAGAGAAAGAAAATTTAATAGAATTATCGACACAATCTAATTAATTTTGGTTAAACATTAAAGAATATGAACAGTTTTCTGAGAAAGCTCTTAAATTATTATTACCATTTACTAGTATGGAATTAGTAGAAAGAGCTTTTTCTTCATATATTTTTTTTTTAAAAAAGTATTGAAACAGATTGAATGCAGCTGTAGACTTAAGGGTATATCTTGCATCTTCTGAATCAAATTTCAAAAAATTATGTTCTTCGAAACAAGCACAAGGATCTCATTAAATTTATTTTATAAAAACATTTGATTATGATAAAAAAATATATTAATTGGGTTTTTATAATTTTGTGTTTTTATTAAAACCATTTATTAGTAAATGAAATATGACAAAATAGTAGATAAATATGATACTTTGAACAAACACATACATATATGTTACAGTGAGTTTATAATTTCAGTGAGTTTATAATCCAGCATGACGTTTAGGCATGTTACAATGTAATTTGTCTCATTATGTGTTATGAATACATGGTCACCCTATAATATGTATAATGCAAATAAAATAACACCCTCGCAATAACAAATTTCACAAAATACAATCATTTTTACTTAAGTGGTACAATTTAGCATGATATACTACCAAGTGGTACGTGAGCCAAAAAAGGTTGGGAAACGCTGCTCTAAATAATGATGAAGTGGTCGATTATTTTTAATATTCAGATTCAATCGGATTACGAAAAAGATTTTTGATATTTGTAAAGTATATTTTTATGTATATTAAGTCTATTCGTAATTATAAGCACAATATTTTCTTTATTCTCCGAAATTATTATCTTCTTTGGAGAAATAATATTTTATTGATTGCTGTTGAATGGCTTTGAGTGGTGAGTTCAAACTTATATTTTATTCAATAATGTATTGACTAATCAGTCCTCCCTTTTATTTTCAAGAAGAAAAAAAAATGTTTTATTCCTCTCTTTCTGTTAACCGTTCTATATAACTATATATGTCAATTTAAGTTCACGTTTTTCTTGTTTCAATTATGATGTCATTTTATTATCTGTGTATTTAAAGAATGGATGACAAATGAAAATTAAAACTTAATGGTGATTTCTTTCCTTTGATAATTTTGGGACTTGTATATATTTACAGTGTGATTATCTACATGTCAGTATAGTTAAGAATCATTAAAGTTATAATTTTTAAATGACCAATGTGTACACAATTATTAATGTATAAAATAATAGGTTTTAAATAATTATAGGTAATAATTATATTCAAGATAGGTGTACATGTATTTTTTTTTTAAACAGTTTGATTGCATTCTCGCAGTACTATTAATGTATAAAATTAATAACAGGTTTTAAATAATTATTGGTAATAATTACTTTCATGAAAGGTGTACGTGTTGCATATTTTTTTGTTTTTTAAAACAGTTTGATTGCATTCTCGCAATATTATGAAAATCTAAATAGTACTTCATATACAAATACGCTAGCTGTGGCAGTTGTCGCATTTTATTAAATGCAGTAGCCGTTTTCTTTCAAATGCCTTAAAAAATTTTTGATTGGTGCAATGAACTTGTGATGGCAGAGATACAGACTATTTAAATAAATATTAGACATGAATCTTTTTCTGTTTATTTGTATTGCATTTTTATCATACAAAATTTATTATTATTAACTACAAAATGAATACAATTATGTTTACATTTTTTAATCCGAAAATACATTTACATTAACAATTTAATATGAGTGAATAATTTAGCTAATATTTTTTTTTATACTATACACAATTTAAAATTAAATATTAATACTATATAACCAAAATTTATTTTTACTCTTATTCTGAATAAAATTTTCATTATTTGTTCATTTCTATATTTGCAATAACGTTCAACTATTCTGAAACAAATGTTTTAAAATTGAGCAAATAGGTTAAGTATTATTTTTAATTTGGATTTACTAATTTTTGATCAAACAAAGTTCATTATTATGAAATCTTTTTTTCTTTTTTTCCAATTACCAATTACAATAACTAAATTACAATGCGATATAATTTTTACTGCAAATAAATATAGAATACAGTTTTTAAATTAAATTTGATTATTACACATCATTAAAATATGATTTTGATTATTTATTATATTAAATGAAACATTTTTTGTTTTCGTTTTGTAATCAAAGATGAAAATCTTTACTTTGGATAAATCATTAATGAAGTACTGATTGTCTTGCAAGGATGGTGAATGAAAGTTAAATAAAATACTGTACTGTACATTAATTAATCGTATTTTAAGTTTATAATCAAAATATTGTATTCAGCACTAATATTGTGTATTATGAATAAACTCTGTACTGCACAATTTTAACATGGAAGTCGCTATTTTGCTTTTATTCTATGACATCATGAGTCTTAGCAAAATGGTTGCCAAAAAATTTTTTTACATTTTTTTTTAAGATTGTTATAGTGAATAATTGATTATAAATCAAAATTGTAGGTACAAATTGATAATGATCGCTACTGTGAATCCTTGCATAAAAGACAAGCACTAAGCAGGATATAGATGTATATAAATAATGAATATGTATACCAAATAATTTCTGGTGTTCAATGTCAAGTGACATCTGATCGATTAAATTAAAAATTAAAATTGATCATTACAATATATATAAATGTCAGTCAGAAAAGACTTGAAAGAGGTAAGAAACATGATAGGGAAATTAAAAGAAAAAATGCAAAATAAGGGGCATATATTCATTTTTAAATACTGATCATAAAATGAATTGTGAGAAAAATATTCAAGTAATAAAAAATGGAAAATAAAGTATATTAAAAATTATAAAGAAAATGTTTTGAAATTTTATTTATTCAGAAAAATATAAAAAAATGTATAAATATAACTAAAGATCCAATACAATTAAGTGAGAAATATTATTAAAATATCTTTTTTTTTATTTGATTTGTACACTGAAAAATTAAATAAGCTTCTATTTATGTATTAATCTATATATACATACTTTTTTATGTTTTATAATGTGAATGATATCCACTGGATAGAGTTGTGATAGAATAGTGTATCATAAATATTACCAAAATCACACTTTTCTTTATGTTTGCCGTAATATCCTATAAATACAATTTATCCAAACTTCAAACACTTTTTAGCAAAACTTATACATACACATACACCTACGTTTCGACTGACTTGCAATTGTATTAATAGTGTATCATGTAATTATTAGGAGCTATCTTGATAAAATTCCTATAAGGAATGAAAACTGATTTGAAATTTTAAATAAATTTTATTTATTTTTCAATTGTTTATTATCAATTTTGTTTAAAATTGATTAGTGTTTTAAACTTATAGAGATATATATATAAGCTTTATCAATAATAAAAGATAATTTATAAAAAAAATAATGCATATTTATGGCTATTTTCTTTATATTTTTAAAAAATATAGATAAATGTAAAAGTAATGGATGTACCTAGAAAATATTAAGCTTTTTTATATTTTAGTAAATACCAAAATTGGGCATATATATAACAAAAACTGATACAATTTCAATTAAGTACCACACGACCCCAGATTATATGTTTTCAGTAACAAATTCTTTTTCTCTCACCCCAGATGTTTTTCAATTTGCATTAATAACTTGACAGTAAAACATAAAAGGTAAAAGATGGCTGCTAAAGAAAAGATGTATTAACTCCAAAAAATTCATATGAAAATATTCTAGGTCCAAAAATTCTCACTAACGAAAGCCATGATAGAAAGCCTAGGATATTGAATGGGACAGCACTGGATAAATTTATGAAGGACTATCATCTATTGATTACTCACGTTTACACTAGTTGGCATAACTGAAGTGAAAAAAAAAAGAATATCAATATTATTAGCAAGAACAAATTAAATATCTACCATAAAACTGGATATTTTTTTGCGATAACATTGTTATTGCTTAGTTATTTTTAAGTATTATCCAAAGGACAAAGATTAATATTCTTAAATTTTCTCATGTAGTAAAATCTTAATTCTATTTTAAGTTTGATGTATATTGTTATTTTTGATATTATGTAAGATACTAAACAACTAAGTATCAGATTTATATAATTTTGACACATACTAGAGATTATTTAACTAAGACTCCTTTTGTGAAATGAAAACCCTTATAAATGTTTTAAGTGGCAGGAGTCACATATATTTGACAAGAAAGATAATTACATATTGAAGTTTTGTTTTAGAAATCTCTCATTAATTAACGTTTTTTACTCATGATATTATATCAATATATTTCATCTAAAATCAGTAGAATGGAACTTAGCATGACGGAAGCAGATAAAAAAATAATAAGAATAATTTTTTCATGTGAGAAATTTAAAAGTTAAACTGTCATTATTATTAAATAAAAGAAAATCATTTAAAAGTTTTGTTTCTACTTGATCTCTTATTTCAACAAGAAAATATGTAGAATATGTAAACAAACAAACTTTCTTAAGAAATATAAAAGTAAGATACATTTATTAAGGAAAAAATGAAAATATTACACGAGGTATTTATTTTTTGTTTTTAGATTATTTATTATATACAGTTTTATTGTTTTGTTGTTTTTTTTGACAATATATTTTTTTCTCGATAAACTTGTTATTCAAATTGAGGTGTTTCACTAGCATAATTCTATTGCTTGAATCCTTTTCATCTTATATTCTCTACACAATGTGCTTACCATAGATCTAGTGCAAACACAGGAGTTAAAATTTAGTATGGATAAGCAATACAATATCATCTTTGATGATTATCCTGGTTTGTACGGTACTCATAAATTATAAATGTAATTGGAAAAGTTCAGTTTTATGATTTTTGGTTTTATCACTTATCTTATTAGGATAAACCATATACTATTGCTTTTTGATGATTATATTGTATTATAAGTATATGTAAAAGTAGATTTACAATGAAAGGGGTTTGTAATTCAAGATTACTGCTTGTTCAATTAATTAGGCAGAATGAATGCTAGAAGGCTAAAAGTCATGTGTGACTAATTAATGATACAACAACTATGTTAATGTGAAGTATTTATGAATTTAAATGAAAAATATTTAAAGTTTTAGATACAATGAAACAATAAACTTGTCTGATATGAAGGAAAAGTTTTTATGAATATCCTTGATAGTTAATATGAAAATTTATACTTAAAATTTTTAATAACTGATATATTCAAATTGTAAACATAGCTAAATGCTTATTTACAAATAACTGATATAATAAATAATCATAGCAACTATCAATAACAACGTTGATGAATCTTTTTAGGTATGCATGCCAAAAATTTATAAATAATATTTATCGAATTACTGATATGCTAAGCAATTTTTTATTAGGAAAAAATTAGTATGTGATTAATTATTACAAAATTTTATTGAAATAGTTTTAAAAATTAGCATTGTTATAAGCATAAATTTTTGGATGAGATTTTTGCTGCTGTACATTAGATGCTAAATGCCCACAAAAGTAGATTCATTCATCATTCTTCTGAAATTGACTTTTTTAAAACTAATTTCTGAAAACAATAAGTAATATTCAAAAGTAGACAGAAAATTGAGAATAAATCTGCATTAGTGCTTTTAAACAACTAAAGGTTATAGGAATGGCATGGGCAAGTTTTTAATATTTCTATTCGGTGTTCTTTTTATTACACCCATAATCAAACATTTTCAATTTTACCCAAGTTATTTCTCAAATCAACCAACTTTTGTTTCCATATAGAAATAGATTGAAAATCAATTAATTGTAATTCTGTATCATTCAAATTCAATCATTCCAGAATTATCATACTGAGTTTATCTGTTGAGTGTTGTGTCTGGATATAAAATAAACTTTGATTTTTATTCAAATTGCCTGAACTATATAAATCTAGAAGAAAATTCATTGATCATTGATTGAATTCTAATAAAAAATTCTTAAGCCAATTAATTTATCTTGATTTGGTTTCTCATGAGATTCTATATCCGCCAAAAAAAAATTATATTTGAAAAATATTTATAGGTATTTGAAATAATCATGATTAAAATTTTTCAATTATCCTTTGAATCCTTTGATTGCAATGACTTTTATTAACACTTTGCAATTTAATATTAAATTCGTTTAAGTTGGAGCACGAACCAGTAAAAAAAAAAAAAAATGTTGAAAGTCGATTTTATTGATGAATAATTCTCATAATGTAAAAGAACCCAATTTCCCCTAAACACTCAACAAATCTTTGAAGAATTTTTCCAAGACTTGATTATCAAATATTATGGAACATAAATAAACCATTGCATGAGTTTACTCTCATTTAACAGTTCAAGGAATTTTTTTTAATTTACAACACACGTGCACATATAAAATTGACTAATTTTGTTATAAAGCTCATAATCCATATCTTCTATTATCTTGAATTCAAAAATGCATATGCCCAATACATTTGGTAAATGAATTGATAAAACCATTTTCATATTTGAATATACAACATCAGCAGTCATAACTGATATAATTTTGAAAGTTTTATTATAAGTTTTTATTTAATATAGAAACTGTTGTCTGTTTGTTTGTTTAGGATACATTTTGTAATTGAAGTTTAATGTACTTCTATCAAATGGATTTCCTTCAAATTTTGATCGCGTTAGAAATTAATAACAATGCAAAATGACAGTGAAATGTTTTGTGAAGTTCATATAATCTAGGGGTATAGGTGGAATGAATTTCAAATATGTCAATATCGGTTCAATTAAGTTTTCAATGATGTGCACGAGAGAACGGTATATTTCTTATACACTTTTATTTAAAAAAGATTACTACTAAAAACTGTTAACAATCAAAATAAAAATGAAATCAATACGTTTTGATTAATTATAAAAGTTGCTTCTTTTAAAATGGATGAAATTTTATTGTCTATTGATTGTAAAAGTTTCTTTTTTTAAAACACTTTCATAAACAAAATATTGTAATCAACTTTTAATGCGATGCAAATTTCCTTTAAAATGTTACTCAGATTTTCATTACTTTCAGTAAGCATACTCGCAAAAAATATTTGAACACTAAAAAATTAAAAATAGTATATATATAAAAATATTTTATAATAAACATTTTTATTAAAACAGGCAAAACTCTCCATACAGTAGTGTCACTCAGTACAAGCCAGAGTAATCAACTATATGGAGAGTTTTGTCTGTTTTAAAAACCATTAAAAGCAAGCATATGAAATGGTGATCATGTGATATTTAGTGGTTTAAGCACTTTCATGTTAAATATAAAAATCCCAATTATGGTTAAAGAAAACTATTATTTTGGGGCTTTTTAGTGCACAGTAAATAAAAATATTTATTATAAAATATTTTTATGTATATTATTTGTTTTTCAGCAAATTCATTTATAATTATATTGCAAATATCTATTCTTTTGTTGTTGTTGCTAATGATGATAAACTAATTGTTTACATAATATTGTTCCCACCAAGATCAAAAAAAAGAGAAATGAAACCTAAACATTTTATATCTATTTTTTCCTGAAGCGCTATATATTTTTAGCCATTTACAAGATTCTATCTTTTATTAAAATTCTAGCCAAAAATATAAAAATAATTTTTAAAATTCTTTATATGTATAAATATAATAATTACTTTAAAATGCATCCACACCATGTTTGTTTCTGTACAGTTAATACACTTAAGCACAAATAAAGCAACTTGCCACTTTTTTTTTTTTGCACAATGCCATTACACTGTACAGTGTAAGCCAGTCACCAACACACATATAAACATGTGATTAAAGATAGTGGAAGGGTTATATATCTTCAAAAAAAAGTGTCTTACATTGAGAAAATTTTTGTTACTTTATCTCAAACAAAATTTCGTAATAATTTTTAACAAGTAATAATAAAATACAGACTAAAAACATTTACATGTACCACAAAAAATGTTCATATCTGCTATCTCTGGTATGCATGCCATAGTTTTACCATAGCCGGTCTATAGGATTTAATAAATTATTTTTAAAATAAATTAAGTCTCCTTTTTCAACTCAAATTCTAACAATTTAAAATTTTTTAATTGCATTATTAAAGTAGCTCATCATTTCTTTGTTAAAAAAAACAATCCAAAATTAAATAATTGTTAATAAAATAATCTTGGTCTTCCTTAATAAAAATTCAATAAGCAATAACAAAATTTTGTTAATCTACTGGGATTTTTTGTTTCAAAAAAAAAAAAATTCAGTCAATACATATAAATTGAATTTTATATCTTACCTTTTAGATGCCCCAACTTTGCCTCTTCTGCCCTATAAAAAAAAATTGTAAAATACAAAACTAAAAATGAGATGTCATACTAAAATTATATAACAATTTTTAAAATCTGCAATACTTATAAAAGTCTCCATATTGGCATATACTCTGCTTTAACAAGAAATCACATTATTAAGACTAAGAAGAATCAAATTTAATAAGAAAATATATATATTACTTTACTTTTTTTTTTTTTTAAAGAATCAATAAGAAAATTATTAAAAATAAAAAAATGAGCAAATGACTTAATTCTACGACATTGTTTTAATCTCATCTTTTATTTCACTAAATTGTACTCATGTTAAGATTTAATTGACAATAATAATTTTAAAAAATTTTCAACTGTGTTAAAACATTACTTATTTAAGTTACGTTTGCTTTGTTTAAAAAAATAACTCTTAAATATGGGGGGGGGGGGGGGGATTGATAAGAATGTTTTTACTTTGAGTGAAAGCAAAAGAATGACTGATCCTTCAAATCAGAGCACCTATAACAATTAATGGTATTGTATACAAATGCAATAAAAATAATCAATGAAATAAAATAAAAAATCCAGAATCCTCATCTTAAATTTAAAAAATTAGAAAAAATATTTAACATATAGTTTTCATTTTATTTGAGATTATTTTTTAATATTATTTAATTTAACCCTGATCCCCTCACCTTTAGCCTTTGAATTAAATTTAACCAGTTGCAAATGTTTCCCTGACTGAAAAATTAAAATACATTCACATGTTGAATACTGTTTATTCCAAAATCTTAGATTTTTAAATCCTTTTTAGATTAAAAAATTTTATGGATTTAAATAAAATCACTCAAATAATTATAGCAATAAAAAAAATGTAAAAAAAATATTACTGTAGTTGTTTTAAAAATATTAATTAAAGTTGTTTATTGAATGTAATTTTATTAATAAATACTGCTTACAAAAATTAATGCAAAAATAAATTGAACAAAATTAAACATAATTTATTGGGATAATTTAAATATTAGCAAAACTTTTATATAATACATATAATTAATAAATATTACTCTAAAACATTAAAAAAAAAAATTAAAAAAAAATTTGAATTTATTATTGACATTTACTTTATTATGAAAAAAATTTGCATTGCCAAGTTATTGGAAATATAATGAATGTTATTCTTTTATCAGTATTCATATACTATTTCACAAAATGTGATTTTTGGCTTATATTTTGACATATGAGTCCAAACATTAATTGATTCACTCTGATTGTTTTAATACCACCATTTCCTTTGGTATAAATATTTAGATAAAATTGCAAACTTTTTACTTTTATATTTTGTAAAGTGATAAGAGCTGATAATGGATAAACTGACCTGATTTTTTCATAATACAACTTTTTAATAAATGACTGTCCTTAGGAAATTGTAGACCATGAAAACATGAAGGATGTAAAAAAAAAATTTTTATGTTGACATTTATATGAGGATTAACATCTAGCATACAAATGCAAACTTTTTAAGCAACTGAAAATCCATAAAAGATAAATTGACCTGATTTTTTATAAGTTTAACTTTTTCATGAGCTTCACTATACAAATTATATAATATAGATGTGAAAGTAATTCAGTGTGACTTGATCCAAAAACTATCATTCTTTTTATGTTGATATTACTTTTGAGGATAACTGTTTAGCACAAAATTATGACTTTTTTGCTTTTATTTATACATAACTAAAAAATCAATAAACAAACAACTGATTTTTTTAGCAATTCAGATTTTTCAGAAATGAGTTTATATAAATTGGGTTATGTTTGCTATATTGCAAAGATACTTGTGAGTCACCAGATATTAGACTTCTTTCAGTTATCATTTGTTTTGAGGATAAATACTTAACACAGAATTGCAAATATTGTGCTTTTTTCCCCCCAAATATTACATAGTTTATATCACTAAATACACTTTATTAATATGAATTTTTTTTCATAAATGAATGTAAAACTTTGCTATACTACAATAGCTGATCTAAAGTGAATATTAAGTTTTCAAATTTGTGGGTTTCAGAATAATAGTATTCAATTTGTATTTACAAGATTTTCCACAATTATCAGATTGAAGAAAATTTAATTTATCACACATCTGCCAATCATATTAAATATTACACTATACTAGTAATAATAAATGAACCAGAAAAATAATAGTAAATATTAATAAAATAAACTAATACTAAAATTCTCTGTTCAACCATGTTGCATCTATTACAAATAGATCTCAAGTGAAAATAAATTAAACAAGCCACACATATAACACTAATTATTCCCACAAATCATTTCAAATACCAAACTATCTTTAATGTCAAAAAAAGTTTTCATAAGATTGATGGCCTCAGAAATAAGATTGAATATCAGTTTCTCCTACTCTTTTTTTTTTTGATTTCATTTTTTATAGAAGATAATCTCTGCATTGTCAAATAAGATATTATGATCTGTATTAAGTTCATGAATATATAAACAAAGCTGAACTATGATACCTATTTTAATTCTATTTTTATGTACTTTAATTCCTTCATTAAGGCTTTCCCTTAATCTATACAAATTTTACAGCAATTATAAGAAATTTTATAAACTATACCAGGAATACATTTTACCAGTGATAAACTATTTTGAATTATTTAATGAATTTAAATCAAAATCTTTTACAAGTAACTCTCATATCACCCAATATATGACTATTAGCATTAATTCATCTATAAATTGAAACCTTAAAAGATAAAAAATAAATTCTTTTCTTTTCCTATCTTCCAAATTTTTAAAAACAGACTTATAAATATTTTATTAAATATAATATTCTTAATAAAATCGTGTTAATGATCTAAATGATTATAATCCAGAATAAATTGTCTACTTTGAAAATAAGTATTACTTTCAAAATTTTTAAGCATTTTGCTTCTATAACAAAAATTAAAAAAAAAAAACACTTTTCTTATGACTGAAAGTTTGGTAACTTTCAAGACATTATATTTCTTAATTTTTTTTTTCTTTAACCTGTAACTGCTACAATACAATTTTATAACATAAATTGTATTAAAGCAATATTTGATATTGCTCAAGAGAAAAGTATTATTTTATGATATAATTAAGATTTCAAATTTGATTTTTTTAAATTATAAATATTATTTGCAATATTATAATATTTATAAAAAAAATAATAGTAAATATAACCATAAAATAGCAAAAAACAGATAAATAGAATTACCTTTGTTTAGAATAGCTTCTAACTAAAATCAGTTGATTGCTTTTTTTACAATTCTGGTTTTATAACAAGTACATTTTATTTTTATTATTGCCTCACTGAAGAGACCCATAGGTCGAAACCGGTCTGGGGATGGGGACAATCCAAGATAAAAATGATTTGAATGCCTTCTCTTGTAGTAGCATTTATCATAAATAAAAAAAAGCTTGTTTAGAGCTATTAGCACGCTCTTAATTTTACATATTTGTAAGTGCAAGCTATATATAAATCATGTGACATCTGATTTGTTATTATTACTATTATTATTTTGCTGTTGTGGCTTTAGCTAAATTAAAGGGCTAAGCCTACTAATATATGGAGTATCTGAATTAAGTTCAGGCCCATATGATTTTTTCAGTTGAAGAGCTGACTTTAAAGACATGTAGATGTCTAAAAGTTTCAGATCTTCTTCTAACAATTAACTTTTAGATAAATGCTTTGCTTGAGTTGGTTTTTTAAATCTAATGTCCCAACTCCTCACTGAAGAGACCCATAGGTCGAAACCGGTCTGGGGATGGGGACAATCCAAGATAAAAATGATTTGAATGCCTTCTCTTGTAGTAGCATTTATCATAAATTAAAAAAAAAAAAAGCTTGTTTAGAGCTATTAGCACGCTCTTAATTTTACATATTTGTAAGTGCAAGGTATAAGTCATGTGACATCTGACTTATTATTAATAAGTATAATAATAAATGCATAAAAAAATATATATATACATAACCCTAAAATTGCAAAAAATGGAGAAATAATATTACTTTTGTTTAGAATAGCTTCTAACTGGAATCAGTTGATTGCTTTCTTATGATTTGCTTTTATAATAAATGCATTTAATGTAAAAAGTAAATATAATATTTGTATAAAAAAGTAAATATATATATAACTACAGATTGCAAAAGATGGAGAAATAATATTTTCATTTAAAATAAACTGATACAGTTTCTGCTTGGGATCTGTGGAATGCTTTCTTTTAGGAAAAGAATGATCACTAACTAAAATGAATAAATTTGATTTTTATTATTATAATAAATAAATCTGATTTTTATTATTGCAAGCATTATTTATAATATGTATTATAATATTTGTATAAAAAAAGTAAATAAAAAAAAACAACCATGAATCACTAAAAAAAAAAAAAACAATTATTTGTCTAGACTACACAGCAATATGATTCCGCTAAATCCCAAAAAGGTGACATAAAACATGTACTATGGGAGCAAAATTCAAAACTAATTTGATTTTTGCAAAATAGAGACTCTATTAAAGAAAAAAATTAAGAAATATGATAAGGTCTGAAAGTTATCAACTTTTCAATAATTAAAAAAATGCTTTATTAAATTTTTGTTATAGAACCAAAAGTTCTTAATAATTTTGAAAGTAAAACTTTTTTTCAAAGACAATGGATTATATTTATTTAGATTATCATAAACTTATTTATAAGCTTATTTTAAAAATTTTGAAAGTCAATGAGAAAAAAAATATATTTCTTTACCTTTTAAGAGTTCAATATATAGATTAATTATTAATAATAATCATTTATTAGATAGTATGAGAATTGCTTGGAAAAAAAAGTCTTGATTTAAATTCATTATTAAATAATTCAGAACAGTCTATTATTAAATACAGTAAATGTATTCCTGGTATATTTTGTAAGATTTCTTGTAGTTGTCATAAAGTTCATATAAATCAAAATAAAAAGTTGAAGTTTACAAAAGTAATTAAGAATAGGTATTATAACTCAGTGTATATTCATGACCTTAATACATATCATATTATTTGACCATGCAGATGTAATAATCTTTTATGAAAAAAATGAATTCAAAAGAAGAGTTCTAATGATATCAATCTTATGAAAATTTTCCTTAATATTGAAGGAAGTTGATATTTGAAATGAATTGTGAGTATGGTAGTCTGTTACATATATGTCTTATGTTTAATTTATTTTCATTTGAGGTCTATTTGTAATAGGTGAAATCATAGTCATGTAGAAAATTTTTGTATTTGACATTTTATTAGTACTTAAATGTTATTAAACAGGCAAAACTCTCTATACATATTGCCACTCAGTGCAAGCCAGAGTAATCAATGGATGCCAGATGACTTGTGCATAAAATCCCCATCCAGTGCCTACTCATCCAATATTCCCAATCCTGCCTAATAGGATTGTGGTGTCTAACCATAACCATAATCACCACCATCCTATTAGGCAGGATTGGGAATACTGGATGAGTAGGCACTAGATGGGAATTTGATGCAGAAGCCTTCTGGCATCCATTGATTCCTCTGGCTTGCACTGAGTCGCAATACGTATAGAGAGTTTTGCCTATTTTTAATAACAGTTATAAGCAAGCATAAAAAATGGTGATCATGTGATGTTTATTGATTTAATGTTATGTATGTTATTTTAAGTGCCATATTATATAAGTTATCTGCATATTGTTCTTTATTAATTTAAATACAAAAACATGATAAAATAAAACAATATATATAACTTTACAAAAGTAATATTTATTTCAGTAATATATATTTCTATATGTTAAACTAAACTGTCAATAATGTAAGTTAAAATAAGAAATAATTAATTGCTATATCTTTATAATGTATAAATCATAAATTATCAATTAGCAAAAATTAATAAATTTTTTCTACTAACAATAACATATTAATTTATAATCAATTATACAGATATGTAAAATATAAAACCATATACATATAAAACTATAAATGTTTATAAAATTATAAAAACTAAGGCTGTGCTAAGTATATACATTGGCTTATTAACAATCAATTGGTCAATTATCAACTTTTACATATGAATTATAAACTACAAAATTATACAATTGTGTTTTTCATTAAATAAGTTCATATATTATAACACAGCAAATGTACGATCACTTTTTCTTTTAAAATATGTATTTTTAAATTAGTTCAATGAGACTCAAAAATTTAGAACTTAAGGAAGAAAATTATATCTAAGGTTCACTGCTTCACATACTGATTAATCAAAATTGAAATTTTTGTAAGTAATTACTAACAAAATCTAATTGCATATGCATACATACTTTTTCAATTCTGATTAAAAAAATACATCTACAATTCACTTTATTAACTAACCAGAAAGATATTGTATAAATAATTGATTAATGAGAAAATTTATGTAGAAAAAATTATATATTTTAAAAGACATTCTACTTTTATATCATTATATAATTAGTTACTTGGTTTTAAATTTTACTGTAAATCTGAAGATAGGTCTATGTTTTTTTAGACATATATATTTATACAGCATAAATATTTTAGCATATGATATAAAATACATATGTGATATAATTTAAAAATTATACACATTAAGAACATTAGCAAAAATAATTATATAAAAAAAATATAGTTATAATAAACTGAGAGCATACATTCTCATATATAAATAATGAATTGTACTTAAATCTAGGTATGTATGTATTTTAAAAAATATATATATATTATTGTAATTCATTCTTTTTGTCATAAAAATTGCTGGTGATAATAATGAAATGTACAAAAAAAAAGTCTAAATGATATTAAATTCATAATAGCAATCATTTTTTTGTTACACAATTTCAGTAGCAGCAATTATACTTTGAATCAAAAAATTTAATTTTTATAGCAGTATTTTCTCCTCTGCAAATGGACAAGACCGGTGAGAATGGTTGCCACTTATACTATATAAAGCAGGAATGTCCAAACTTTTACATCTTTAGGGGTGACTTTTTTTAGTGAAAGTATACCTGAGGGCAACTATGTTTTTTTCAGGGCTTCGAACTGGAAACCAGGAAAAAAATGTTATTTTTGCCAGAATTAAAACCAGAACGGAAAAAAATAATGGTTTGAAGTCCTGGGTTTTTTTAGAATGTACTTACGAATTGGTGTTTTTTTTTTATAAGGGTTTTTAAGGTACTCAGAAATTTTGGTGACATTTTTAGAAAATACGAAATGAATTTTTTTTCAATAATATACGAACTGTTGAAGACATTTAATATGACTACAATTAAATTACCTCCCTCCCTCTAGTATTAAAATTTGTCCATGTCGCTTTATAAAATTTTATTAATGGACTGTTCTCCATGAGGATACTCCTCTGCATTTTTAACTCACTCTCAAACAACTAATTTTTATGTTATTTTGCTGATTTTATGGTCATTTTGTAGCAATGCGATGCACTGGGATTTCTCTTTATACAAAGGCAGAAATCTCTCAGCCACTATGCCCAGAGAAACCTGTTAGCCACATTACCTTCTTCCCCTTCCATTCCTCACCCTAAGTTTTTCTCATATTCTTCTCTATCCAGCTCCATCCCATTTCCACATCTTTGTCAACTCCATGGCCTTTATATCTAAATTCCCCTTACCTTTTCCCAAAGCCAGCATAAAAACCAATAATCCACTTTCTGTATAATCACTTTGTTTACATTTATTCTTCCATAACATTATTTGTATCCTTTCCGCTTTCAAGCATTTACATTCAATTAACAGATGCCTAATATTTTCTATAAGTAAAATTAAGAAAGAAATCAATGACATAGGCTGCATTTTGTAATAGGTTACGAAAAGTATGTTTTATGTTGCCCACTATAAATTATTTTATTTTAATAATCTGACAAATTATTAATTTGCTTTTTAGAAATTAAACTAAAACAATGTAACAGTAGCGAGGTTTGAACCCTGTTACAAGGGAAGTTAATGGCCATGGATAGGGACGTAATTAATAGAGGTGTTCTATACAAGAGATAACATATATGTAGAGAAAGAAATTGATTTTAAAGTTATTCTTTATTTTTTTTTGTTGTTGTTGTTGTATTAGCGAGTGTAACTATCTGTTTTATAAAATATCTGGGAATATGTTGTTGTGAAAATAGGAATTAAAACATGTAGTTATATGTTAATACATATTTTTTTATTTATTTTAAATGTATATTTCTTTTTTTTTTTAAAACATGTCTTGTTTTAATGAAGGTAAGAAAATACTTTTGCTGCAGATATCTCGAGGCAATTCATTGTTATTTGGAGGGTGCTTGGCTTCTCAGATTCCAGGAAAATGGTAGTTGTGTAAATTTAACAAAGAAATGCAAATAAGATGGTAAAGGCATCCCCAAATAATTAACAAAAGATAGGAATGTCGATAGAATAACATTTTTGATAAGTTTAGTATAGCAAGCATTTTCTTAGCAGTTCGATTATTTTAATAATCTGACAAATTATTAATTTGTTTTTTAGAAACTAAACTAAAACGAGTATAATTTTAATATATTAAATATATTTTTACTGCTGATTCTGTAATTGACCAATCAAACATTTAGAATTTTAATTCACTCGGCCAATAGGTATTTTGAATGAAATGAAGTTAAATTACTATTATTAAATTACTATATGAAGTGTTTTGAAAAGTTCATAACTTCTTTGTTTTAAAATCAGTTCATTAAAATCCATGTTTCTGCAGGACAAGTTATTTTCATTTGTCCTCGGGAAAACAGCAATTAAATATTTCTAAGAATTTTAGTTCTAGCGTTACACAAAAATAATTTAATTCTTTTCAACTTCTTCCAACCTGTGTTTATTTTTGATATCGACAATAACAACAGGTGTTATTTTAAATTAACTATTTTTAAACAAGAATAATTTTGAATTTTTCCTTTTTTTATTTTTTATTACTTTTTATATCCAAATCAGCTCTGAATTTATCACTATAATTTGGTCAATGTTGATGCCACTTTGCGGTCGAGTTCCAGAGATATTGCAGTCAATGTCTTGGCTATTCCTGATATAAAAGCAAGTACATGTGAAAATTTATCATTTTCTAATTTTATTTTTTATGTAACATTTTTTTTTACATACTTTTCTTAAGTAGTGAAAAGAACTCTGAGAAAAATTGCTGGACAGTTGAAACTGTTAGCTATTTTGGAAGTTAAAATATAAAAAAATACTGCATTGTATTGGGTTATGTGTATATAAAAATTTATTGGTACTATTTGTTTATACTTACAAATAAGAATTAAGTTTTAAGATCAAACCACTAAACATCACACGCTCATCATTTCTTATGCTTGCTCAAGCTGTAAAAACAGGCAAAACTCTCCATACAGGAGTGCCACTCAGTGCAAGTCAGAGTAATCAATGGATGCCCCAAGGCTCATGCATAAAATCCCTATCGAGATAGGATTTTATGCACAAGCCTTCTGGCTTCCATTGATTATTCAGAGTGGGATGCACTGAGTGGCACTCCTGTATGGAAAGTTTTAAGATTGTAGATACAGCAATCATATTGTATTTTATACTATATACATATCATTCCAGAGTATAAATGTTATTATGATATAATATAGATTATTTTTTTCAATATTTATGGTGAAGTTGAATAAACAAGATAAAAACTTAAAACACTAAACATCACATGATCATAACTGTCATTAAAACAGGCAGTGCCACTCAGTGCAAGCCAGAGTAATCAATGGATTTCAGAAGACTTGTGCATAAAATCCCTATCTAGGGTCTACTCATCCAATATCCCAAGACTAGTTTCTAGCTTGTGGCTTTCATCAGTGAGGAGCCTTGGATTTGAGAGCACTGCACCTCATTGACAAAAGCACAAGCTAAAAACTAGTCTGGGGATATTGGATGAGTAGGCACTAGATAGGAATTTTATGCCCAAGTCTTCTGGCATCCATTGATTACTCTGTCTTGCACTGAGTGGCACTACTGTATGGAGAGTTTTGTCTATTTTAATAACAGTTATGAACAAGCTTAAGAAATAGTGATCATGTGATGTTTAGTGGTTTAATATCAATCCTAATAAGATAGTGGTGACTATGGTTGTTAAAGAACCAGACACCAAAATGTATGGGTACTGAACTGAGTTCAGACCTATATGACTATATAAGCTAATTGCCTGGATTGAAAATATTTTGTGTTTTCAAATTTTATTCTCATGGTTTAGTAATTAAGTAGAGATAAAAGGCGGTTGCTGGAGGGTTGCATTAGATACTAAGGTCTAGGTGCAGTGCTCTCAGATCCAAGGCTCTCGCTGACTAAAGCCACAAGCTAGAAACTAGTCTGGTAATATTGAATGAGTAGGCACTAGATAGGGATTTTGTGCATAAGCCTTCTGACATTCATTGATTACTCTGGCTTGCACTGAGTGGCACTACTGTATGGAATTTTGTCTGTTTTAAGATAACAACTTCTTGTGCAATCCAAATTATATTGCCATTTTTTTTATATGTATGGCCATATTCACTAACAAAATATGTGATTACTTATACTCAGTAAATGCTTTACGAATTTTTAACATGATGTTCTTTTTAGTTTTATTATCTTGAATGATTGCCTTAACATTATTAAAGTATTTCTTTCTAATAATAAGGCCCGATTGATGATGACTTGCTAAGATCACCTATACTGCTGCAGATTGAAATGTAATATTAGATCCATTAGTAATTTTATCTGAAGGCTATGATCTCTCACATCACATATGCAGCAATTTTTCAATCAATTCCTTTTTTATTACCCCCTTGGTTGCATTAATAAAAATAATATCTTTGTAATATCACCCATGCATTTAGAACAAAAATAAATTGTCAGATCAGCTCTGCCTTTTCAAATATCAATTCTGAATATGTAGCAATAGACAGAATTCATAATATTTCGTAAGTTGCAAGTCCTTATACATTTATGAAGAATTAAAATTTTAAAATTGGATATGCTGATATGGTTCACTTTCATAAAGAATATGTCTGCAGTTTTTGGAGCAATTTATATTAAATCCTTTAATGATCCCATTTAATTTCTAGCTCTATTTATTACATTCAGGGAAATAGAAAAAAAAAATTTATTTCATACAAAATTTTTCTTGTAAAATTGTCATTTAAATATTGTTTTTTACATTATCTCTGAGTAATATTTGTCTCTCTTACTTCTTGATAAAAAAAAAAAATCCCCCCCCCCTTTTTTTTCTATTTAATTAGCTGATAAATTTAATTTTGGAACTGCATTAATTATATATGATATTAATAACAGATGAAATAAGTTAAGTAAAAGCTAACAATAATTTATTAGCAGATTAACAATAACAATAATAATCAATTAATAATAATTATATTGTATAAATTCAGAATTCAATTATACCTTACAACAAATTAAACACATATAGATAGTTATAAAAATTTACTAAGATCATTATTTAAATGAAATAAATGTTAGCAAAATCATGTTAAGCTTAATAATTTCATCTCAATTCTGTTAATCTGTCTTCTGATGGAAGTATCATGCCATAATCTTATTGCATCAGTTACTAAAATACGGATTCTTAGTCAATGTTAACATCACACTGACAGTGACTTCACAGCAGTGCGAAAACTAATGCCTGCACTTGATCTTTTATGTAAATATGAATTCACTAATCCTACTTTGATTAGATGTGTATATAATTAGCTAGCTATGTTAATCCAGTTATTATTTTTCAGTGAATCATTTAGATGTGTATATAATTAGCTGGCTATGTTAATCCAGTTATTATTTTTCAGTGAATCATTCATTAGACCCATTAAAATTAATTTTGGAAAAAAATCTTGTTTAAAGAGTATGCATGAAATAAAAATATGGATATTTAAAAAAATAGAAAAAAGATTGGATGATTCTTGTATATGAATTTGGAGACAAGAAAAGCTAATAAAAAAAAATAGGGTTAGCAATATTGAAAAATTAAAGAGAGTCAATGGTAGAAGATTATTTTTTTAAAAATTTGACAACAGCAGCAGCTATTTGTATACGAGTATGGCCATTCCAACTCAAAAAAAAAAAATATAAGAAAAAATTAAAGATGACTTTTGCAGTGATTATACAAATCCATCTGTGAATCACAAATACATTCAAATATAGAACATGATTCATTTTTAAGTTTGATATTTTGCAATACTATCTTCTAAATTCTTTTGTAGAAAACTTTTTTAAAAAAAATACTTTCAATACCATGTCTAATTGCAGTTCTCCAATATATCTCATTCTCTTCCATATCTTTCTATGAAAACAATCAAGCTTTCACTTTTTTAGAATGTCTTTGAGGTAATACTTATAACATAAACGGGATCAACCTCTTCCATAAAAACTATGCTAAAATTTACAATAAAATATCTTTTTAGGAAGTCTTAACATTGTTCATTCATTTTACATGTCCAATCCAATGAAGGTGATTTTATAATAGTGGACTCTATAATATATCATCCAACAAAATGAAGGACATTAAATTTTCTTGTGATCTTGCCATTTTATTTTTAAAAATTTACAGAGCATTTTTATATTACATTGATAGGGTGTCCAAGTCATAATTTCATACAATAATTTAAATAAAATAACAGTTGCTGCAGGGATTATTTATCTGTGGTGAAATGTATCTTTTAACATATTAAAAGCAGCAGCATACTGAAGGCTATGCTGCACCTAAACATCTAAGCTCATGTTTCTACTTATAAAACTACAAAGATATTTAAGAAAAATTATAAAGAAAATGCAAGTGGCATGGGTATATTCTTAAAATCCTGAAGAATTACAGTTGATATATCGGATATTAAAACAAGTAAAAAAGGTGAGTAATAATCTAAAATAAAAAGGTGACTATGAGTGTTTAAAAAATAAAGAATAGGTTTCATACTATTGACATGATGAACTTGCTTGATGGCAGATAACTAATGATAATAATTATCAGAGACTAAAAAAAAAGTTTTTTTACATTGATATTAATGAAGAAACAGTTTCAATTCTTGAAATATAAATAATACAAATAGTAATAATTCAGTAAGCTAACATATTCTGATAAGCAAAAAATTATTTTCTGTTCTCAATATTTTTTTTTTAAAAATAAAAAGATTACTAAATACTTCAATAGGAACATAACTAATAATTTTTAAAAAAAAAAAATCATTACAAATCTGAATTATATACAAAATTATATACCTTATTCTCTACAGAATTATTGGAAGGCATGATCTTCGTCAAGCAATCTGAAAATTACAAAAAAATATATACATTTAGAAAAAAAAATTATATTTTAAAATTTATGTGAATGGTTGTACAAATGAATATCTAAATATAAAATGCAATATTGGTATTATCTAATGACTACAAAACAATTTTCAAAATTGAAAACAAAAATTTTTATAATTAAATTTTTAAATGTAATAAAACTGACTGAATAATCAACATCGTGAATTAATAAGTGAGCAAGATGCTGTATGATTGTGAATAAAACTTATATAGATTATTGCATATTATGATTTAATACTGTAATAAGCACAATATATTTAAATAGTATAAAAATGTTAAAATAATGTCTATGTAAAATTTTGAAAATGGCCAACTATTTTTTATCTATCAAGGAATTAAATGGAGCATTTGAGAAAGCATATAACATATATCAATTATGAATTATCTAAAAAAAAAAAAAAAAAACAGTGAATGTTAAATTACTTTTGCAGGTTTCATTCAATAAATGTTTAAAATATTAAAATCAAAAAATTAACTTAAAATACTGTATCTTTAAACTTAAATGATTGCCAGAAAATTTAACTCATTATATATTTTTCAGAAGACTAAATTTAAACTATATATTAAAATGAGCTTAATAACAATTTAAAAATAAACATCACACGATCACCATTCCTTATGCTTGCTCTTAATTGTTATTGAAACAGGCAAAACTCTCTATACATATTGCTACTCAATGCAAGCCAGAAGGCTTGTGTATAAAATCCCCATCTAGTGCCTACTCATCCAATATCCCCAGACTAGTTTCTGGCTTGTAGTCTTCATCAGTGAGGAGCCTTGGATCTGAGAGCACTGCACCTAGATCTTAGGATCTAATAACGCAACCTTCCAGCAGCCACCTTTTATCTCTACTTAATTACAAAACTATGAGACAAATTGAAAACGTATTTTCAATCCAAAATGTATAGGTACTGAACTGAGTTCAGACCTATGTGACAATATAAGCTTATGAGCTTGGATTAAAAATATTATAGTGTTTTCAATTTAAGTCTCATAGTTCTGTAGTTAAGTAGAGATAAAAGGTGGCTGCTGGAGGGTTGCATTAGATCCTAAGATCTAGGTACAGTGCTCTCAGATCCAAGGCTCCTCACTGACAAAGGCCACAAGCCAGAAACAAGTCTGGGGATATTGGATGAGTAAGCACTAGATGAAGGTTCTATGCACAAGCCTTCTGGCATCCAATGATTACTTCGGCTTGCACTGAGTGGCAATACGTATAGAGAGTTTTGCCGGTTTCAATAAGTTAAGAGCAAGCATAAGAAATGGTGATCATGTGATGTTTATTGGCTTAAAACCAATCCTGCCTAATAGGACAGTAGTGGCTATGGTTATTAAAGAACCAAAGATCCCATAATGTATAGGTACTGAACTGAGCTCAGACCTATATGACTATATAAGCTGATTAGTTTGGATTGAAAATATTAGTGTTTTCAATTAAGTGTCATAGTTTTGTAGTTAAGTAGAGATAAAAGATGGCTGCTGGAGGGTTATACATTAGATCCTAAGATCTAGGTGCAGTGCTCTCAGATCCAAGGTTTCTCACTGACGAAGGCCACAAGCCAGAAACTAGTCTGGGGATATTGGATGAGTACGCACTAGATGGGAATTTTATGCACAAGTTAAACACAGAATTTATTATAGAATAGTAATATATATACCAAAATCAATCTTTTATTTATTTTGCTGTAATATCTTATGTAAATAAAATTTACCAAACTACTTCAAACACTTTTTAGCAAAACCCTTTATTTGTACATATATACATACACCTACGTTTAAAAGCATTTTTTTTTTTAAGTATTCATTCATTTTATAGTTAAAATCCAAAATGCATGTGCAACAGTTTATTAATGCTGTTTAAATATTAGTTTGTAAGAAACATTGTGCTATATAAAATAATTGACTTATTTAAGAGATTAAATTTGAAGACATTACGTGTCTAAGGGATTCACGCTTGCAAGCTGAATAAAAACTGTTTCATAAACGCTCAGACTTTGTGTTTAGATCTAGTTTCTAAAATTCCTGTCTTTCACTGATGATAGCAAATAGCTTGAAATCATGATCTGAAAGTGGAATTAAAGTTAGAGATAATGAATGCATGCTCTGACGTTTATGTAAACATACGCTTGACGGTGTTTTTGGTAAAACACCACCTGTTGACATAAATACAAGCGTTAGCGAGTTTTTAACTTGTTTTTTTGTTTTTTAAGAGATTAAAGTAAATTGGCTCTGAAGAATGCAGGACAGTCAAAACATAGGTGTATGTATATATGTACAAATAAAGGGTTTTGCTAAAATGTGTTAGTGTTTTGGATAAATTGTATTTATATAATATATATATCCTCCACCAACTTAAATACTATTATAAAAATTATATCCTTAATTCCTATAAGTTTATACTATATTTGAAAATCAGTTTCTTCAGAATTTAAATTACAAATAAGTCCAAATTAAAAACCATGGTCAAAACAATTATTTTATTAATTATTAATGAAGATAGCATTAAATTAATAACTGTGAATAATCAAAAAATTACAGGAAAAGAAAAAATAAAGACTACAATTGTCTTCCAATATTATACAATCGCAAAACAATAAAAACCAGTATTACTATAAATTCAGTAGACTCTCAGATAGATGACGAATTCCCAGATATGCTTTATTTGTTTATTTTTAGTTAGAAAGTAATTTCAAATAGATTTGTCAAATTGTCTATTGACCATTAAAAAAATAGTTATGAAATATGACTTGCTTTACTCTCTAGCTAAAAGTAGCTGCTAACAAAATCCTATATTTATATGGAACACAAAAATGATTGTACAATTCATATTGACTTTATATCTCAAGATAATAAATTATAAAGTGTAGATACTTGTATACTCTACTAACTTGTCATTGTTCAGTGATTATTCTGATTATATCAAAAACAAAATCAGTGCAAAAAAAATTATGACTATTGAAAAACACAATTTACATCAAGGCAATTCACTCTTAAAAATCTAATTTTTTGGAAATCATATTTTTTGATTCAAAAAAATGCAAATAATTTTTATAAAAAAAATGAAATATTTAAAAAAAAAAAAAAACATAAATTCAAGACAAAGAAGGTTAGTTTTACAAATGCTATGAAATCCATATAGAAGTATGTAATATATACAAGCTTTACTGCAAATTCTATATCTAATATTAGTATAAAATGTTTTTTGAATATAATTGTTGTTAGAACACAGAAAAACAAATTATTGCAAATATAGATTCAGAAAGAAGCCAGAGACAAACAAAAATAAGAAAAACAAAAAAAGTTGATACTTGCAAAAAAAAATTTAAATTGGCCTGTAGATTGTTTTAATGATTTGAGGAATTAGATAAATTGTTAAAAAAATTTTGATCACTAAATACAATCTATTTCAAGAAAACATTAAAATATATATATAGGTTAATGTATATATTTTTGCAAATCTATTATTAATTTTTTTCTAGATTTGCATCCCGACATGTTTTTCTAAATCTCTAAGTACAATTATAGTCCAATCCAAAGAGATTTACTCATCTTGGATGCAAAATCTTTACCTTTAGTGTGGGTTTCATAGCATTTGTTTTACCTGTTATTTATATGGATTTTCAACTTATATCATCTTTATTTCATTTCTTTCTCTCATAATTAAATTTATTTGCAATCTCTTGAATCGTAAGATATGATTTTCCAAGAATCTATAATTTTAAATATTTGCTTTGATGAGAAAAGTTTGCTATTAAATTGCATTGAATGGCAAATTAGTATAGTGTATAAGTATCCATGTTTTACAGTTTATCACTTGAGATATGAAAATAATACCAAGTGTATGTTCAATTTTGTGCAAGCTGCAGATTATTAAATAAATGGATTCATCGAATAAGATGTCTAACATTGCCTTTTTTTTTAATAATATATAGAATCAATAAAACAGTTTGAAATGACAATGTATTTTGTAAATAAATTATTTTCCTTTGAATAATCATAAAAGTTTGTAGTTTAATTACATGAGTACACTCAATTTTAAGAGTCACTGTATACAAGTAACACTTTCATTAAACCCTAAATATTATTTCACTGTATTCAAATCCAAACAATCTTACTTTTCATATCATTTTACAGAGGTCAATAAATTTTTCAACAAAAAAAATTAAAGAGTATAATTTGTTGTTGGGTAACGAGTGAAACAAATTAAGTCAAGATTTCAAGTTTTTTTGTTATTTTTGTTTTTGTTCTAAATTTTTTTTCAATTCTATATAGGTGAAGTCCAATAAGTTGTATCAGTATTGAAAATAATATTTTAAATCTTGACTTTTGAATTAATAAATATTTTTAATAATTACTCATGTTGCTTTAATTCCCCCGGACACGAGTTTTTTGGTCCATTAAATAATTATTTTTTACTAGATAGATATATAAAATTTTTATGTATTTCACATCTCCCTCCACTTAGACTATGCCTAACAAAAAGTCGATCGCGTATGACAAGTCGATCGCAACACATTTTAAAAATAAAAAGATCCTATGAACACAAAAGTTGGCCATCCCTGCTCTATAAAATATTATTTTAGGAGATATAAGTTTATAAACCTTTACTATAGATATTATTTTTTTACTATGGTCTCATTTAGAAGCAGCAAATCAACAAGCATAGAAATATTATCACCGTATCCCCTTTCAAGGAAAAAAAGAAATGCTTTCATCTTCATTGGATTTATTAATTCTAAAAACTATATCTGAACAGAAAGATTCATTAGATTTACAAGAAGCTCAATTGGGTAGTGCGGAAAACCCACAACTTATTTAGCTAATACCAATGTGCATCCTGATTATTAAAGATTTTTTTATGGGACACTACAAAAAAAACAAGCATTCTTCAGTGTTAAAAAAAATAAGTATTTGCATAGAGATCAGTGAATGGTCAAATATCCCTAATAAAAAATAGTGTAATAGCAACAACTAAAACAAAGAATAGGCATTTGGTAGATACTGTAAAGACAAGTATCTAATATCAAAAAAAAAAAAATTTGAGAAAAAATGCACCTAATATTTCAATGTGTGACTTGTAACTAACTGCAAAAGCATAAATATGATAATATATGACTATGTTCCACATCTTTTGAATCTTTTAGCTAATGACTCTATTTCCAAATATGAAAAACATGTTACCCATGATGTTAAAATATTTTCAAAACAAGTTTACAAATGATCTCTTCACCCAATCAGTTGCTCCAAAACTTTTTGCTAGTTGAAACAGGGTATAATAGTTTAGAAGAATGTCTAGATAATTATAACAAACTTGGTAATAATAGAAATAATAATAATTTACTATTTGCGAGTTCATAAGAATTTTGAACACTAGAAATGAAAAATAAGTTGTAATCCATGGACATTGGTCAGCACTATCCCCTAAAAGAAATATTCAAGATATAATTTGAATTTTAAAGTCTATCACTGAGACTCTTGATGAAATATAAAAACTTGTTCCAATGCTCATGTTGTGTATCAATGGAAACAACATGGATATGACATGAGATAAAAAAATTAATAAGAAATTTGTAAACAAATATAATATAGCTATAACTGGAGATCATTTTCTTTCTTATATGTTTGATCCAAAAGTAAATGAATATCACTGAATTTTAATTAAATCAAATGGAGAAAAAATTGTTTGATTTTGCAACCTCAAAATATGAGTCAACTTTTCTACAAGTATTAGTGCAACTCCATATTCAAAAATTGTTTTTCAATAAAACTTTGGTATTGCAAATGTCAATTTATAATGAAAAAGCAAAAAATTGAAAAAATCCTAAATTAATCCCACTATTGGACAATTTCTTACTGTTCAAGCAATCTTTAGCTAGCGTAGAGAAAATCCCCATTCCCCTTGATTTAGTTACTTTGAACCCCAAATTAAACTGGGGAATGAAAAGGACTTCTAAACTAATGTTTTTTTAGTCAAAGTATTTAAGGCAAGTGCTAATGCTTAACTTTTTTTTTTATCTAAAAAGTACTTTTGCATTTGATATTACTATCTATTCACTTTAATTATACATTAATGTTTTCTTTTTTAATTTAATTTATTTCCAAATATATTTTATTTTTTATTCTATGTATATATAATATTATATTTGTATATTTTATTATTTCCTATATTCAGATTTAATAACTGTTAACATTAGAAAATACTAAAACATGGTTAATTAAGCTTTTTAATACATAATGTCTCACAATATTAAATATAATAAGCAGGATTCTATTTTGTCATAGTAACATTAATGCCAAAAAAAAAAAAAAACAGTTTAAACCCAAAAATTATTTTATTAAACTAAAATAACTGGATTAGTTTTAAAAAACTGATTTTTTTTCCGGATACTGATATTATTTTTGTTTTTCTATTTTCAAAATTATGATTATAAGTTAATTGTCAGTGTCTTGCAAAATTAGATAGCAAGTTAGACTCAGTTTTTCATAAAGAAATTACAATAGCTTTAATTTTTTAAGATTATAGAATATTCCATCTACTCCGTCTATTGTTAAACTACAAGGAGGCTGGAAAAAAATAAATATACTCGGCTTAGGAGTTATCAATGTACACCTGGGTCTCATTTTATGTGGATTTATTTAATGCGATTTTGAAGTTATGCGATTCATGTTTCTTTTTAATATCTTTGTATGCGGTTTTCTTTTATGCGATAAAAGGTATTAGATCAGAAGTCGAGCTCCGATAATGCGCTATTACTTTAAATATTATAAATTTCACGCACCCACGTCATATTTAAAGTAAAAGCGCATTATTGGAGTTCGACTTCCATCTAATAATTTCAATATTTTCAGCGCTTTATAATAGTATTGTAATAGATTTTATGCAATAAAAAAGTTCAAAATTCACTTAAAATTAGGTTTTCCCCATTTTATAACACACATTAAATTTTAAAAGATTATAATGTAAATCTGTTCAAACGTTATAGATGCCTATACTATGTATGTTGTTGTTTTTGCACTTTAAATCACGTTCTATTTTTGCATTTTAAAAAGAGTATGTAATCAATTAATCATTTAGTGTCCGCAAGTAATAAATTTTACAAGACTATAATGTAAATCTGTTCAAACATTATAGATGAAAAATACTATGTATGTTGTTCTTGCATTTTAAATCACGTTCTATTTTTGCTTTTTATAAAAAGAGGACGTAATCAATTAATCATTTAGTGTCCGCAAGTAATAAATTTTACAAGACTATAATGTAAATCTGTTCAAACGTTATAGATGAAAAATACTATGTATGTTGTTGTTGTTCTTGCATTTTAAATCACGTTCTATTTTTGCTTTTTATAAAAAGAGTACGTAATCAATTAATCATATAGTGTCCGCAAGTTTATTTTTAAAAGGTGAGTAACGGCAGTGGACACAATTAAATTTGACAATTAAAATATGTTTAATTGTAATTAACAATTTAAAAATTACGTTACGTGATCTAAAATTAATGTGATGTGAAACGATGAAATTTGATTTTTAAACGGAATTGAAAATTAAAAAATTAATGACAAAAATAAGGATTTAATTTTTAATTGTTAGCTTTAATTAAATTTTGCCCAACAATGGTGAGTCGGTGTCTTTTTATTATCATAAGTCTAAGTTCTTATTTTTATTTTAAACTTTTAGTTTATCCAAATGGAGAGGAAAAAACACCCAAGAAAATGAATTTCTTTGGAAACAAAAATTTCAATTTTAGATCGCTTAGCGAAATGGGAAGGATCAACAGCGATGGGAAAATGTTTTAGTTGTATTTCCTCTTGACTTCATTTAAGGAGAAGCTACAGTACCTCACCTCACATCACATCATGATGAATCTGATGTCTCAAATAGCAATAATGATTGAAAGACCGCACATGTATGAAAAAAATGTAAATTATGCATAAAAATATATTGTTTTGAATAAAATAAAATACTGTAGTTAATAAAAAAAGTAAAAAAAGTTTGTCTTGTATCAATTTTTTTCAAATTTAAAATTTTTTATTGTCATATTTTATTTTATTTTTTTTTATGCAAATTTTAAAGTAATTTTACGTTGTTGCTTTGCTTTTATGCAATTTTCGAAAATTACAGTAACCTATCCCCCATTTTTCAAGATAAGTTGTCTATTTTTGTGAGATTTCTTTTGTGCACATTTTCTGAGAAACCTATCTACCGCATAAAATGAGACCCAGGTGTAAATAGATTAATTGCTGAAAGAAACGATCTGCAAAATATTTTTTTTGTTAGATTTTATTAATAAAACTTTAATTTCACATTTCCTTCCAAAACTACTGATGAATTTATAAATAATAAATTATTTAAATACAAGTACATTGTCTATGCTGAACTTAATGCAACTGAAAGGATTTGAACTCAGATTTTGCAGGACTATAATGTAAAATGGAAGCATTATTCACAATTTTTAAAAAAGTGGTATAAGGCCATAAGTCCTGCATCAAAATTAAGACATTGAATCATACCTGATAAAAATTCAAATCTTACTGATTTTACTTTCTGTATTTAGCATATTATTTTGAGAATAGCATAATTATAATACATTCACTTTAATATCAGCTCTGATTTGACATGATTGATTACAACAATTACCATAAACATCATATGATCACCATTTCTTATGCTTGCTTATAACTGTTATTAAAACCGGCAAAACTCACTAACGTATTGCCACATACTGCAAGCTAGAGTAATCAATGGATGCCAGAAGGCTTGTGCATAAAATCCCCCATCATAGTGCCTATTCATCCAATATCCCCAGATTAGTTTCTGGCTTGAGGCCTTCACCAGTGATGAGCCTTGGATCTGAAAGCATTGCATCTATCTAGTGCCTACTCATCCAATATCCCCAAGACTAGTTTAGTTTCTAGGTACAGTGCTCTCAGATCCAAGACTTCTTGCTGACGAAGGCCACAAGCCAGAAACTAGTCTTGGGATATTGGATGAGTAGGCACTATGCTGGGGATTTTATGCACAAGCCTTCTGGCATCCATTGATTACTCTAGCTTGCAGTGTGTGACAATACGTATAATGAGATTTGCCTGTTATAACAATTACCCTAAATGAACAATTCCAACAAATTTAAAATATATCTATTAACTTGAGTACCTCAGAAAATAAATTCTTTCTTTTAAATAAAATACTGTATAGGGAGAAACTTTGTTTATCACAAACAGAAAAATCATCCTGTTTCAAAGGATTTTCTGAGACAATGTTCTCATATCAAATCAGTTTTTCTACATATCTAAGTTAACTAATGTCTGTAAATATATGAAATCTTTTCATTATTATAATTAAGTCTGAATAAATTACCCAACTACAATCATTATGATTTCCTGAGTAAATTCTATTGAAAGTTTAACCCTGAAGATTTTACTAATAAACATAATAATGAATGTATTATGCTTATTTCCAACCTTACTCAGCTTCTCTGGATTAACAATAATTCAAGGACACACTTAATATATATCTCCCTTATCATAAATCACCCATGATTTTAAAACATACAGATTCTGCTGGAAACATAAATATAAAATGTCAGTATATAATAACTTAATTTTAATTTACTGCATAAACATATTCTATATTTATTTAAAAAATTGATTGGATAGTCCCTTCCCTCCATACATACACAAAACTAATTTTAAAACCAGAAATAACCATAAATAAAAATAAAAAAATTAGACTAATCAAGAAATTTTAATTTTTTAGTTCATAGTACAGTTCATAGTACAACTACTGGGCAGGGATTATAAAACTTCACAAGTGAAAAACAACAATAAATCTTTACTTTTTCATTACAAACTTCCTTTTTTTAAAAAAGAATCCAAATTCTGTTCACAATTTAAATTTTATCTTCTTTAATTTTATAAACACAGTAACATTACAACCACTGTCTCAACATCTATTGCTTTGTTATATGCTTTACAAAAAAAAAAGTAAACAAAAAATAAAATCCATAATTTAATAACAAAGACAAAAATTTTATTTTATTTTCTGATGTCAGCCACTATTTATTTCTCTTGAAGCACTCTTTATTAGTCCTATAATGGCAAACCAAGCATTTCTTTTAAATTGTATGAACTTATTTAGTCATCGTGTCTTTTTTTTTTTTTTTTGTAATCTAAAAAAAAAAATAACATTTTTTATTCGACTTCTTTTTTCTTTCAAAAATTTAATTTCAAATGAGTTCAAAAATAAGAGAGTAACCATAATTCCACTAAGCCTAGACAATTCATGAAATGTTTTGGGTAATGATACAATAATTATTTTAATAAATTATTTTGAAGTCAGCCATTTCATAAAATAATCTTACTAATAAATTGCAGAGAAAAAACAATTCTCATTTTATAGTTAAAAAGAAACATACAGCAAGATATATTATGATTAAATGGATACACACACTATTACATAGATAAGACAAATAGTGATAACCATTTAAAAAATAAGGAAAAAAAAATTTCAACATCCAACATAATTATTACTTTATTGTTTGTTCATAATTTCTAATTTATCATTAACTAAGTTTAAATTACATCTTCATTGATAATTTCTTGGTATTCCTCACAAAATTATCTTTCAAACCATATATAATACTTCTTACCTGAGATAATCCATAGCTTCAGAATCTCCAAAAGTATTCGCATAAGAATTCTTCATTTTTATCTTGTACCCCAAAAGTTGACAAATCTCAAAGAAAAAGATTCATCATATAATAACCACATTCCACTCTTTTTACACTTTAAAGCAAAATATATTTATTAATATTACCAGAAAAAAAAAAAGTAGCACTGTGTGCCGGTCAAAATCGTGTATTCATTCAACAAGACCAATAATCCAAGCAAAAGTACCTTGAATCCAACCATGCGCAAGATACCAGATGTCAGGGCAAGGGTGAATCCTAACCTATTTGCCTGAACTATTGCCTCGCTGACTAATGGATGTTTGTGATGACACTAGCAGTCGTTAGTTTTATTCCGTCCCAGCTGGAGGTCACGGTTCACAAAAAGACTCAAAAATAATAATGGGTTTATATGAGAAATTAATGATTGAATGAATTCTGACGATTGCAGAACTGTACAGATGTGATTTGATATCGATTACTAATGGTTTGAACCGTAATAATTGTAGTTCTTTCTGGAAACATTACAAAGAAATGAATTTAAATCAAAGAAATATAAATAACTAGGGTAATTAATATTAGATTCGGAGTGATGACAAACTAAGCTAATTTAAAATAATAATATTGCAGGAATTTATTAAGGAATTGGTTATTGTTATACAAAATAAGTCGAGTTATGTTTATACAACTAGGTTATTATATTTCTTGAATTTTGATGCGGCTTTGATAACAATGTAAAATTTGTTAATTGGTCTGCCAAGAACCAATCAGCAATAGAATATTATTAGCCCTCTTTAAGAAATTACAAATAAATTTATTCTATATATAACAAGACATGATCGATGTGTATTTAAAACACTATTACATTTAAATCAGTTGTCTAAACTGGGTGTGGAAAGCAAGATAGTTCATTTTAAATAAATTAGATAATCATATTTAACTAATTAACGGGATTGGTTTGTGAAGGATGTGCAATCACGGCAGAGAGCATTTCAGGTTTGTAAATAAATATATACACAGAATGATAAAGGCAGTATGATATTAAAGATTACAACAAAAGAATAAATGAGGTCTGCTACTAACCTCTGGGTAGCTTTGCTAAAAGAAATCCCTGGTATATACAGGTAGATGATGAGAAATGCTGGTTCTCCAGCCAAAACATGTCTGAATAATAATAATAATAGATTTGATCTGCTGGACTTCCCATACACATCTTAATGGCATTGCCCGGAAAAGCTTCTGACTAAAAAATGTCCATACTTAAGAGAGAGTCGTGGGTTGGACTGGTCATATTTAAACTTCCGAAGGTCCTGAGGAGTAAGTAGCAAAGCAAGAACAATAATAATAAATGAATGGTTGTAACTATAAATACATAATACCTTAAATATATAGATAGTATATCATTAACGAAAATAATAAATAAATTCCCGATTAAAATAATCAGCTCCCTGACATAATAGAAAATCCCCAGAAACCTTAGGCCATTAACCTTTTAACCGCTAATTATATTATTGGTTGTATGAGGTAAAAATCAAATCTTTTAATTGGCCAACTCACAAACTGAAGACAAAGCCTATTGTTAAAACATATTCGCCTATAATATTAAATTCAACTCAGATACGTTTATAAAAAGTATATTACTAATTTTTCAGGTCATGAAGAGAACGAAAGTTCTTTCAAAAATAAATTGCTATTTATTTATTCTAAAATATTCAATTTCGGCAACATAAAAGCTATAATATAAACAAAAAGGTCGACTTTTACGTTATAGAAAAGTAAATATTTCTTTTTACTAAATCTTCAACATTTTTACAAAAATCTTCGATATTTTTCGAAAATAATTTTGTTTTTTTAGTTTATTTTTTAAAAATTATTTTAATTTGTCAAATTATACTTTTTTTAATACTTAAATCACATTCGAAATGAAAATCTCAGCGTTTTTCTTTATTTTCTTTGATCAGGCGGTTTCTTTGTTTTTTCCAGCCAATCAGAATGTCTTTGTCGGCTGAGAACTGGCTGAGAGCCAATCACCGACAAGCTTCTTTCTTTGTTTAGCTTTAAATGCAGTTTTTTTTTATTTTTTACTTGTAAAAGAATTCGGAAGAGAGCACCATCTTACAGAACTTTTAAAAACCTATTCAAAATGTATCGAACGAATATTTTCGCATAAGAACTTGCAGAGTTAGAGTGACGTCAGATGTCGACGAGGAGCCTCGTAAAAAAGTCTTTTGGTTAATGAATGAATCATAAAATATAATATAAGGACGGAAGGCAAGAATGAAAATTAAAATATAAATTGTTTTCCACACTTTCCAAATATTTCATTTATTAGTGAGTTATCAAATAGTTTATCATCGAAGATTACAAAATCAGTCTGTCTTTTAATTAATGTAGACGGGGCACTGAATATCAAACTCACTTCTGGTGAAGTTTGACAACATACAGCATAATAAATTGTACATCACAATTTTAATATTTTATTGACACAAACAAAAATATATATGTATGAAATCTATAAATACTAATTTTCTTTTAAGGTATTTGGTTTACAGAAATTGTGATATATTTTGCTTAAATGATTTAGTAAAGTATATTATTTTCTCAGAAATAATTACGAGGGCACTTTTAAGTTGGAGGTAATAACAAGATATCTAACTTTTAAAATAATTTCAATCATTTAAAATATAACTTTATAATATGAGGTACAAAACTAAATGAGCTTTTTTATTAATTAATTTAATGGAAATAAGTTTCCTGAAATGATTTTAACTGGAGAAAATAAGAGGGAGAAGGTTTAAAGTATTGAGTTTTATATTGGCAGTTTCAGTAAGTCGATATTATAAATAAACCAACAAAAATTTAAGATAAATTTGCCACATCAAAATAATGTGTGATTTTTATAAGAATTGATAATTTTAAATTTAAGAGAAAATTTTGAAAAGACGCATTTTAAAATTAAGTTGTATAAACATTACAGATATATATAATATAAATCAATATTGATTTAGAAAACAATGTAAGGTAGAATCAGTGGCTTGCAGCAAATTGGAGATTACCTCAACTGTTCCATGGCTTGAAACAGGCAGTTATAGTCAGTTCATTTAGCAGGCTTCCTTGACACAGTACAGTCTCAGGCTAGGTCTTGAGAGCACTGGAATGGCATTGATGAGCTGGTGGAACAGAGCTCTGGAAAGCAACAGCCGATCTTTTATCCTGTCATTCTTTAGGTACGATGTACTATAGATACTAATCAATTCTCTCCAGTGAACTGTAACCGGAATTTGCTGCCAAATTCTTATGAGTGCTGCTACAATCAAGTTGGAAAAAGTCTCCACTTGAAACCCAGTCAAGCCAGAGATTTAGATCAAGGACCAGCCTGAATTCGAACCCATTCTCTAAGCCCCAGATCTAACACCTAATGAATAACATAATAGTGATGGCACATGAGAATTAATTTTAGTCCGGCCCACTAGCAAAGCGGGAGAAGACAATGAGAGATCTATTACTATGACTAAACTAAAATATATATAAGTATGGTTGTACTTTTGGAAGTGGAGAAAAAAAAGGAATTCGAACTACTCAAATAAGTTAGACAATAAAAATATAGTTTAATCTAATGACAAATTGTTAATTTACATATATGAATTAACTGCACACATTAGTATGTGCGTGAATGAGCAAGCGGTAGATGATTACATAGTATCATTCACATTATTTCTCATACTCTTTTATTAATTAAATAACATATACTATACATAAACACACATCTTTGGTGGGTCCAATATTAAGATGCCAATCGATTATTAGAAAGAATTACACAATATTGTGATTGTTCCTAACAGTCTTCATCAGATCTATAAAAATTTAAACATATCAATGCAAACATATTTCATACATATATCTATTAAATTGTTACAATTTTACCAACTTAATTATTAACATAACTTTATTCATAACACTTACTATTATATAACTTTAAAATCTACTTTACTCTTTATTTCTATTCTTAGTTATTATCATATTTATATTTATTCACCTTTTTTCTTTTGCCATAATTTTATAAATTCAATGTAATATTAATGAAATCTTTTTTATATTGTTATATTCATATATTTAACCTTATTTTACATACTACTATATTCACAAATTTAACTTTATTTTACATTTCACCTATTACCTTAATTTTTAATTATCTTATTCCATTCCTTAATTCCATTTTACCATTATTTTATTCCTGCTTCTTCCATTTACTTATTTTTTATAAAATTATTTTAATTCTTACATGTATCTTTATTTTACTTCTTACCTTATTATCTACTAAGATTCTTTACTCCAACATTTTCTATCCCATAATACACTTTAATTGATGTGATGTGATGTACTGTGGCTTAAGAATATCTCAGCAATTATGCCCAGATAAACCTGTTAGCCACTTTATTTTCCATTTCTGACTCTAAATTTTCCCATATTCTGCTCCATCCCATTTCCACAACATAAACTTTGTCAACTCTATAGCCTTTATATCTAAATCCCCCTTATCTTTTCCCAAACCGAGCATAAAAACCAATAATTCATTTTCTGTATAATCACTCTTTTCATATTTATTTTTCCACAACTTCATTATATGTACCCTTTCTGTTTTCATGCATTTCCATTCAACTAACAAATGCCTAATATTTTCTATTCCTTCTTTACATAATTTACAAAATAAATCACCCATATTTTTCCCTTTACATGTATATTCTCTTGTAGCTAAAGATCCTGTTCGAGCCTTAAATAATAAACTACTTTCCTTACTATTATCATATATTAACTCGCACCTAATATTCTGTTTATTTCTATATATATTTAAACTCTTTTTACTTTCCATACTATTTCTCCATCTCTCTAACTCCCTATCCTTTATTTATATATCTATTCTTTTTTTATCTATATAGGGCTCCCTCTATTATCTATTATACAAACTACTTATTATATTTCTGATTAGTTTTCATTGTTTATTTTATTTACTTTTATACAAAGATAATTTTTAAACCACTTTCTCTATTAATATTAGGATTTATCTTCTTTATTAAAATTGCCTCCTTTATTTTTCAATCCCTCCTACTACTTGCATAACTTATCATTCTAATATTCTCTTTTTCTAGTTTATGACCTGTCTCCATAAAATGCATATATACCGGTGATCCTCTATCATATTTGTTGTTTTAATCTAGTATATACTGAATTTTTCGTCTCAGCAACATATTTGTAATCCCTTTATCTTTACATTTTCTACATTCTATCTCATAAACCCCATTAATATATTTCTTCTCCCCACTTTATCTAAAATATCCATTACAAAACAAATCATTTCCAGAAGATGGATATGCATTTGTCATCATAGCAATTAGCTTCTTGTCTATCTAAAACTATTAATTGTAGGCTACTGTCTGTATCACTGATAAAATGAGTTTCATCTCTTCAATTTATATTTTTTGTGTACATCAGTGATGTTTATATTCTTTATGCACACCAGTGATGCTATCTTATATTTACTGTCCCACAGAGATATAATTTATTTACATATAGCTCATTTGCTAGCTATAGACTTGAAAATAATGTGATGCAAGATGTGGCAAAACTACTGACTCCACAGCATAAGTATCAAGGCATAGGCAAGAATAAGAAATTGATTCTTTGCCTGCATAAAATTCCATGTGGCATATGCATAATCATTGTGGCTACCACTATACACATACCATTTGAAATTCTTTATTGGTTTTAAGTGTTTATATTTTCACATAGTACTATGCCCAGTAAATTTTGTGATTGCTTTATCAACTGCAATCTTTCTGTACATTAGATCATCAGTTTTTAAAATTTACATTGCACTGCTCTATATATGTAAATCATCACTTGTTATACAAACACAATGCAAGAACCACACTAATACAAATATAAACATATATCTTTTGAGAATCATTATGTCTATACCCAAGTTTACACTACAAAAACAACTTGTTATATTTGAATTTATATACTATATAATAAAGAGCATAAAAGATTTAATATATAATTTATATAGTACACACACACTAATACAAAAGCAAACAAATTAATATACCATTTATCAAATAATTTTAAAAAATTTAAAATATTAAAAATTAAAATTAATAACTTAACGATATTTTGCAAAACAACTTTTGTTATATTTGAGTTTGGATACTGTATATCTTATATTAAATGGGACATTATTGGACTTTGTGAAATTAGAAGAAAAGATGAAGAGACAATTTATTTAAAGAGTGGACATGTACTCTACTAAAGGCACAAATATTGGAAATACAAGTGGAGTAGGATTCATTATAAATAAAAAATGGAAGAATAACATTGTGGAGATTGATGGTGTATCGGACAAGGTGGCAAGATTAGTTTACAACTTAATAGCAGATACCAAATGCAGATAATTCAGGTTTATGCCCCAACAAGTTCTCATAGTGATGAAGTAGTAGAAGATTTTTATATGGATGTACCAAAGGCTTTTGATCAGAATAAACAACATTTTAAAATTGTAATGGGAGACTTTAATGCTAGCATTGGTAAACAAATGAAAGACGAAAATGCTGTAGGTAATTTTGGTTATGGTAATAGAAATGAGAGCGGACGTAGATTTGTGGAGTTTGCAGAAAAAGAAAAACCTTATATTATGAATTCTTTTTTTGAGAAAAAGGTTAAAAGGAAATGGACATGGAAGCATCCAAATTAAGGTATAGCAGAATTAGATTATATTTTGACTAACAGAAAATACATATTTCAAGATTGTAATGTTCTTAATAAATTTAACACAGGAAGTGATCATCGATTACTAAGATGTAAGATACATGTTAATGCAAAACTAGAAAGACAAAAATTATTAAGAAAAACAATATTTACAGTTGATATTCCTAATCTCCAGAAACATTCTAATGAATTTAAATTAGAACTTACAAATCGGTTTCAAGTATTAGTAGATTTTGAACATGATTCAGATTTGAATGAAATTAATAGGAAAATAACTGATACACTTTTAAAAACTGCAACAAAGATAGCTGGTAGAAAAAAGCAGCAATTGACCAATAAAATTTCTACTGAGACTAGAGAATTTATGAAGAAAAGAAGGAATATGAAGATGTACAAAAATGATGCATTAAGGAGGATTGAATATCTCGAATTTTGTAAAATGGTGCAGAAAAGAGTTGAAAATGATATAAGAAAGTATAATTGTGAACTAGCAAGGAAAGCTGTAGAAGAAAATAAAAGTCTAAAGAGTGTAAACCAACATTTTGGTATTGGTAGGAAATTTATATCTGCAATAAAAAAAAAAAGATGGCATTATTACTAAAAAGAGAGATGACATCATGAAATGTGTAAGAAGACTTCTATCACGAATTATATAGTAATAAAGAACAAGTACCTCCTATACCTATTATATCTTCTGAATTGCCCAGAAGGTTGAATGAGGAAGTGAGACATGCAATTAAATTTATGAAGAAAGGGAAGGCTCCAAGTAATGATGAAGTTATAATTGATATATTAAAAGAAGCAGGTGAAGAAATAGAAAAATTTTTAGCAAAGTTATATTCCAAATGTCTAAATGATAAAGATGTACCAGAAGATTAGAAGAATGCAGTATTAATATTAATATTTAAAAAAGGTGATAAAGAAGATATTAGAAATTACAGACCTATCAGTCTTTTATCAGTTTTATACAAAATTTTTACTAAGATAATTACAACTCGTCTACAGAGAACACTGGACTTCCACCAACCAAGAGAACAAGTTGGATTTAAAAGTGGTTTTAGTACAGTAGATCATATCCAGGTATTGAGAGAAGTTATAGAAAGGACAAATGAATATGAGTTACCATTATGCTTAGGGTTTGTAGATTATGAAAAGGCATTTGATTCTATAAACATTTCTTCAATGATTAAAGCATTGGATCATCAAGGTATAGATCCAGGATATTGTCATATTTTAAAGAATATTTATAAAAATGCAACAGCAGCAATTAGATTTCATAATGATAGTAGGAAAATCAACATTGAAAAGGGTGTAAGACAGGGTGATTCCATATCTCCAAAACTTTTTTGCTGCAAGAAGTATTTTGTGGATTAAAATGGGAAGCTAAAGGAGTGAAAGTAAATGGAGATTATTTAAGTCATTTAGATTTTGCAGATGATGTAGTTGTTTTTGCAAATAATGCTTTAGAGTTACAGGAAATGTTGCAGGAGTTATCAGATGAAAGTAGGAAAGTAGGACTAAAGATAAATGTTAAAAAGACTAAAGTAATGTTTAATAGATTTTCTCATAATATGAAAATAAAGATTGATTATGATGAATTAAAAAAAGTTAAGTTACAAATACCTTGGTCAGATTATTAATACAGATGGAAACATAATGGATGAAATTAATCATAGAATTAAACTTGGTTGGAGTGCTTTTGGTAAAAATAACTTGATACTAAAAGGAAATATGCCTATGTGTTTGAAAAGGAAAGTTTTTAATAAATGTGTTTTGCCAGTTCTTACTTATGGATCTGAGACTTGGGACACTTAATAGAAGAGCAATACAGAGACTTCAAACCACTCAAAGAAGTATGGAGAGATGCATGTTGGGAGTAACAAAAGATCGAAAACGCAATATATGGGTAAGAGAACAAACAGGTGTTACTGATCTCCTTGAAAAAATTAAGACTGAAGTGGAGTTGGGCTAGACATATTGCTAGAAGAGATGATAATAGATGGACAATTGAAATTTTAAACTGGGTTCCAAGAGATTGTAAAAGACCCAGAAAGAGCCACATGTGAGATGGATGGATGAAATAAGAAAATGTGCAGGGGTGGTGTGGAGAATGGAAGCTAAAGATCGGAAAAGATGGATTGAACTTGGAGAGACCTTCATCCTGCAGTGGATTGATAATGGTTAATGATGATGATGATGATGATGATATTTACAACTAGGCTCCAGGTATGTGAAGAGTACCTGTATTTCAAATATTTGTGTAATAAAGAGCATAAATGATTTGATATTATATAATTTTTATAGTACACACACCAATACGAACACAAACAAATTAATATACCATTTATCAAATAATTTTAAAAAATTTAAAATATTAAAAACTAAAATTAATAACTTACCATATTCCGCGATTATGTTTGTCGCGTTTAAGACCTTCATATCCGAAATATCAGCTTATTTTTAATCCATTATATTAGGGTTATAAGGCCGATAAAGATTTTCTGCCTTTAACACCTCATGTAAACTAGCAAATTGACCAGAAAATAAAAAAAATAAATTCATCTAATTTTAAAATATTGTAAAAATTCAAATTTCATCCGATATCAATGTAAGATAAATCATTTGAAAACTAATAGAAAGGAGTATTGAATGCTCGAATTTCTGTTGATGTCAAGCTTATAGTTTTTGTGTAATTTAAAAAAGAACAAAAAATTTCAACCAATCAGCTGAAGCAAACGGTTGACTTAAAAGATCGCCCGTTTCTTGAAAAATCTCACATCATACACCTGGTTTAATTTTGTGGGAACCAAGAGCAGATTTTTTAAATAAATTCCAAAATAGATTTTCTAACAAAAGAAAAGCAGTCAAACTGTACTATTTTATGAATATTTTGCTTTTGTCTTTTCTGAAGTTAATGAAACTATGTTAAAACTTAAGATTAAAATTTTATAAACTGTGAACAAGTTCATGGCTTTTGCAGGGAGAATCAAAGAGTTAGGGGTTCACTTTCTTAAATTAATGATTCAGTTGCTGCCAGAGGCTATCCTCGATTTTACAATGGAAACAAGTGGCTAGAAGGCCTAATCTTTGCCATCTTCCTTCAGAAAATGATCTATAAGAATGAAGGAGTTCAAGACCAATAGCCTGCCAAGAAGAAGCAGCCCATGAAGAATGCCAAGGCCAAATGCCATGAAGGACCCCTAGCTAGAAGATCGGTAGCATTTCTTCCCACAGAGCTCTTTAACATAAATTTTAATTTAATGTATTCTTAAAGTTTCTAGGCTAGCTATATAATTGAATGTTCACAATTTATAACTTCTAAATATTTTCTAATAAAAATTAAACTAAACTCTGTAATATAATTTAATGTAATTTTAAAATTAATAATAATTGTAGCAATCTTGCCTATCTTAAATGAAATTCTAATTTAACAATTCTAACATAATAACTGTAATCAGTTATTATTTTATATATCTATACTATCCTAATCTGCAATCATGCCCATTCTTTTATTTTGTTTATTTCATTGATATTTATGATATGCCATGATTCAAAGCGGAGATGACTAATATTAGCCATTTTAGAGAGATGATTAGCTCTCTTGTAATTGATTTATGCTGCTCTTCGGCATACACATATATATGTTAGTTAAGCTGCTGTTTTAGCTTACCATAATTAAGGTTTGCCTGTTGATAAACTGTGTCTAGTTAATTAATAACAAGAATATTATAATGCATATTATAAATAATTAAGTCCCAAATATGCTTTACTCCTCCTTAGTTTATGATATAAACTATTTGGATTTAATTTGTAAACTAGATCACTTTAATTAATCCTTTTTAGCACGTTTTATGTATACTAATCCATGAACTGGGGTGCGGTAGTTTCGCAGAACGAAACTATAATTTATGCATATTTATTTAGTTATTAAGAATACATATTAGTATTTGTTGTAAGTACTGCAAATGTATCTTTATAAAGCACATAGAGTGCATAACGCCTTGCTATATCTGATGGGTCTGCTATTAATAAGGCCATCCCCTCCATAATTTCAGGTTTAGAGCACCCAGCACATTACTGAGTTGAAGGCCAGAACACTTGAATCGCCAATCCGAGCTCCTGAATTTACTGTTCTTATTAATGTAGCAAGCCGTTTGGTTTTAGGGCACAGAGTACTTGATACTGAAGCTCATGAGTAAAGATAAATTAGTACTGCAATCTTTAATTTCATTTTAACACTATGGTTACAGACGCCAAGCTACAATCATCAGTTCGTCCCTCCATAATGATTTTTAGTTCAGCATTCATCTCAACACTAAATCTAGTTTATATACATTAATCTGCATAGGGAGCACATTTACTGCTCAGTATGTAATTTTGATGTTGTATTTTGCTGTCTGTCATTCTTGTAAATTTAACTCTTAGCATACCTCATAGGAATAGCATAGCATATTTCAGGCATGATTATAAACCATAGACAAAATTAATAATTATAATTAATTTTAAATTAAAACTATAAAGTGCATCATAAAGATGAGACCTTGTTCTAAATCCATTCATTGTATAACGCCTGCGAATGTAAAATCCCAATGCACTTATATTTTGTATTATTTACTTATATTTTAATAATTAAAGATATTAAACTTATAAATGTGTGTTATTTGCAAGTCATCCTAAATCTTATCCAAATCTATTCATTTTGATATTATTAATAAATGCATTATCTAGCCAGCCATGTGTGTGTGTTTAATTAATTTAGTAGTAATTTAGTCATTATTCCCTTGAGTCTCATATCCACCCTTTGCTTCTATCGGCACGTGAACTAAGAGGCAGAATGTAACCCCATATCTGTCATCCATAGGGTAGTAAATCATGGAGTGTTGAAGAAACTAAAGTGCGATCTGATTCGAGGTCTCAACCCCTCATCTAGATCAGCTTTGGAATAATTTGCCAAAACTCTTGATTTGGTTGCATGAATGTACAAACATGACCGTATACAATATATATATTAAAAAGCATCTCGGTTCAGTGTCTGTATAAATAGTATTATAAACAAAGCATGAGCTAATTAATATCTATTAATTTATATCATTCTCTAAAGATCCTTAAAAAAAATGTGACAGATCCAGTGGTTTCATTATACATAAATGCTCTGTATGCTATATAAATTTTACTTATTAATAAAATATGAATCTTTAAAACACTGTAACTGCTTATTTTTATATACATACCAAAACTTTATACAGCTAATTAAAACAATAAATCAAAACATTTTATTTTTATTAACACCTTTCCCTTTTTACATCCTTTTTTAAAATGGAGGTCAGCTTATTCAATAAGTTTTTTCCATTTAAAAATTAAATGCAATTTACTTTTAAAAATTGAAAAGGATGTTTTTAAATGATTTCTTTTTTCCATAGACCTATTGAACTAAATAAATACATGAAACAAGCAGCTCATTACAATTAAGCTTATTAATTTAGTTATTTAATGAATTTGATTTTTTCCTTTAATTTACAAATAAAACATGAAAACATAGTGTGTCGGTCAAGTTTGTCCATTCATGTAACAGTTTAGAATCCAGGCAAAGAGACCAAAACTGACCAGTAGGAGATGGCAAGACCTCGAAACTGACGAAACTTCAACTCACTCACCCATGCTCCAAAACTCAAGACCCTATGAACAACCACCTTGAAGTCGCATGTAGCATATCCCTTTATTCACGGCCGGCATACGTCAGGTAGAAACAATCAGACTCCAGGCCCAAAATGGCTCAAATGATTAATCTAACTATATATAAATTACAAAGGGGTCTTACCAGCCTTTATTAATTAAATATTATTGAATTGGATTGGATCAATAATGAGTTGGAATGGGTATAGGTTAATTTAAAATGACATTTATTGACAATTATAAATAATCTAGCATAACCAAAATATATATATATAACTATTTAGCGTATTAAATGCGATTGCATGCAGGCATTTGATTGACTTTAAAACTAACAGATTTTCTTACATGCAAATAATAAGCGTATTGGCATAACAATCATTTATGCTTTAATAAAACAAGTTTTGGCTATCATGATGGCATATATTTCAGAACAATCATGATATTATATCCAATAATTATGCCATTTCTTATTCAAAGTTCGGTGGCTATTAGATAATTAGACTAAACCTGGAGTAACTTAACTATGCATTTTAGTTATTACACATATTTTAATAGTGGGCAAATAGACCAGCCCAAATAACTTTAGATCCAACGGGTATTCAAAAAAAATACTTCAGAAAATGCTGAAGAATATTAAAGAGGTAGAGTTGGTTATGAGATTTTACCAAATGCGCTACACACAGATAATAAAAAGTTGCTCTGCGGATGGATGAAGATATCAAGGGTTCTTGCGCCAAGCGCCAGTACCTTGGAACCAACCGTTATGCTGCGGGTAAGGAACCTATTTCTTTCATAAGAGGCGGGGGGCTTATGTGGTCACCTGGCCTTTAGCTCAGGCTGCAACTGCATGACCCGATTCACCATGCCTCCATCTTAGATACGTATATAATAAAGCAGCAAAACGAGAATTATTTATAGATAAGAGATCACATCCGCCAAGCCAAAGAATATTGTATATAAATTTAAGACTATAATATACCTGAACAATAGCTTATCAGCTTGACACACGAACCAACTCTTAGGTAGCATGAGAGAAACATATGCTACTGACTGGAGATATATATATATAAACTTTATTTTATCCCGTTCAATCTATTAGATTATTTACTGCTAATAAAACTCTTAAGGAGGGAAAGTATATTTAAGGGATTTACGAAATAAATTTATAGGCAAATATACTTATAAATATACTCGAGGTTATTCTAATTTAAGAATAATTAAATATTGCAAATTTTGAATTTACGAGCCACATTTAAAATTTACATCATTAATAATTTATAAAATAATGAGCACAAGAGGGTCACTATTATTTAAAATAGGATTTGGAAACAGCATGCAGCAAAAGACACTATAATATAGAATAATATGAAGATTTAAAATAAATATCTTCTCGATAACATTTGGAAATTAAGTGCTCGCTGTTTTGAAGTAAAGGCATAATTATTATTTAGAATAAGCAAAATAAAGAAAAAATAAATATAACACTGATTAATTTCACACAGTAAATATTAAGTTTAATAATAGAAATTAGAAAAGTAGGTCTTTAATATCCCTTTTTTTAAATATTACTATACGTTAGAATTTAACTCTCTGAACATTAACAAAATTAGCAAAAGTAGGTCATTTAGCCTCCTTTAAATATTATTTTCAAGTAGAAATTTTAGACATATGTTCAACATGAACAATTTACATTTAAAATAGTTACATTGAGATTTATAGTTAGCTAACTAAAAGAATAATTAATAAGGATTAACACAGAATTCTGCGATTTTAATTTAATTACATGGCTTGAATGGCTGGAGTGAAGGCGAATTTCTTTGGCAGCTTATGGCATCTTCCTTTTGAATTTTTTCGGTTAGGATTATTCTAGCTGCATGTTGGTTCTTGCGGCGGCCTTGGATGGACCAAACTTAGACGTTTCCATGATGGAGAAAACAGTAAAATTCGCCTTTCTTAGCAGGGCATTGCACAATTAATAGCTGACATAACTTCTAATGCAATAGTTCTTCAAAATGGAGTCTCCTCATTCATGAGCTTAAATTTATGCCCTATTTATATTTTCCACCTCCTAAGCCATAACACCTTCAGGAATTCCGTTTGCCTCAGGACCAAATGGCTTTTAATTAAATAAACAATTTGATCTATTGATAATGTCTCTGAGGTGTTAAAATTTCGTTAGCTTTAAAAACTTAATTAAATATACATAAATTATATACTTTAATTCCAATTTTTCAATTAAATTTTTAGGTGTTATTAATTTATATGGCTTAGCAGATAGTAACGGTTTCCTGATTTATGGTAAAGTCTTTTTTTTCCCTGTAAACAACTTTAATTAGTAAAAATAGTTTTTTACTTTTGCCCAATGCAGGTGTGGTTACCATTTACTTTCTGGTTTACAAAAAAAAAAAACTTTTCTTTTAAAATACTTTTTTTTTTTTTTACAAAAAAAAAAAACTTTTCTTTTAAAATACTTTTTTTTTTTTTTTTTTAGAAAATAATTTTGACAGATTTTAAACAAACCTTTATTTTGTTATTTATATTAAATATCAGAAAACCGTTTTTAAATATAAAAACATTTGATATACTTTTTTTTTTTATAATAAACTTTAAAATATATTTTATCTTCACGCCACCCCTATATAGATTAGATTATCCATTCACATACAAATATAAAATTCAGAATTAACTTATAAATTAATAAAACATTTTATAACAAATTATGAGCATTTCTATACTATAATTTTATCAGTCCTGTCTAACTATAGCGTACCTTCGTATGTGAACGAATTAATGCCATTTAGGCGGCAATAATAGCAAATTTAACCGCTCTTGAATTTATAATATTTTGACTTTTAAAATAGGTTTGAAACTAGATCAGACGAGCAGGTCATTAGGTTGATGGTGAAACAGATAGGAATTGGAAGGTTTCCGTTTCAATAGGATGTTAAAAAAAATTAATATATTTTACTTACATACATGTGTGTTAACATATTATATATCATTACGCATAGAATAAAAGATTATGGATTTGGAAGGATCACCATACGTTGCAAATTTCACATCAGTTGATTTCAGACAAACTTTTTTTAGGAAAAAGTGATTAAAGATAAAATAGAACAAAACACTCACCTAAGTTAGACATTAATTTAGGAATTTAAATGTCATTAGGCTTTCTTTCAAGATTACATAAAAAGTAATATTTTAATGACTACTAACACATACTAAAATACAATGATATCTCAATTTGTTTTTGAAGAAATTGAAAAACAAAAAAAAAATCTTATATACAAAAAAAAAAAAACACTATGATCTCTCAATCGTTATTTTTCCATATCCATCATTTGCTTTTTTTGAAATTGAAATCAAAGTCATAGAAATGTTATAGAAATACGAATCTATCTTTCAGATTATTTATTTTTTTGCATTAATCATTGACAAATCACAATTCTGACAATATTTTTCTGCATGGATGTTGTTATTTTTTGATATCAACTGACATTTTTATTATTTAAAAAATAACTTCTCTCATTTAATTTTTAGAGATCAGATATTCTTTTACATTTAATTAAAAATGTCTTGAATTTTTTAATTTAAAAAAATTAATTTCACCGCAATATTTTATTCTATATTCTTTCTTTAACCATAATTTTCAAAAAAATATAATTAAAAAGAATTTAAATACTTTTAAATTTGCTAATTTTAAATTTATACATTAATTATATATTTTGAAGTGTTATATTTTAAAATTAGGAAATTTATCAATGAGTATAAACAATCAGTAAAATCTAAGACCTAGTTAAAACTTAATTTAGAAGATGGTTTTTTCCGTAACACAATAAATATTTTTGATATAATTTGTTTTCAAATATTTGTTTTAATAACATTGAAATGGAAAAAAGTCAAAACATAGTATTTAAATTTAATCAATTTATATTCACATATACAAACATATATGTGTATGTGTATATATGTGTGTGTGTGTTGCATAAAACATTTAAAATAATATTCAGAAAAAAAAATTAAAAAAAGATGTATAAAATACTGCTATTTTAATAAATAAAAGTGAAGATATTTTTAAAATAAATAAATCTGTTAGGAAATGAATAAAAGGTATCCTAATCTCAAATTAATAAATAAAGATATTTTAGAAAATGAAAAAAAATATAATTACAGTATATTGTAATATAGCAATTTTTTAGATTTACTATTTCAAAAGATAGCTTATCATCTATTCTTTTAACTAAAAAAAAAAAAATCCAAAATATTACAATGGAAATTAAGACAAAAGAAACTAAATTATAACTTTAAAGAATAAGGTAAATCTATAAAATTATTATCAAAAACTATTTAATTAGAAAAATTAGGGTCTAATCAGATCAAAATAGTTTGGTAAATTATTTAATCAGATTGTTTTACTGGAAATCAGTACTATTTCCACCTAATTACATATTATAACTAATGTAGTTTTAAAAAAAAGAGGATTAACTAATTTGAAAAAAAAATAAATGAAATTAATGATGTGGGGAACCCACAGTCAATAAGTTTGTCAAGGATATAAAAGCTACTAAATTTCTTTTATATTCAGTCTGCTGAGTTGAGCTGTTAAAAGTTTATCATTTTAGTCCACTGTCATTTCAGTTTGTTGATATTAAAAGTGCTGTACTCATTCTACTGCCAGCTAGCTAGAATAATCTTGCAGATTCCTTCATCAAGAATAACCAGTTCATCCATCAGCAATGAATATATATTTATGCGGATGTTTTAACATCATGCATTGCTAACCTCACAAAGGATGTTCATTCAGTGTTAACTACCCAGTTTTTTCACATTTAAAATGCTCATCTAAAATGTAATAAATATCCTTGATCACCATTGCTGAGATACCTATCCATCATTACTATCAAACAAGGCCCAAGATACATGTTGCCCCAGAAAGAAAAAGCAACAAGTTGTTAAAATAATCCGGGAATGCCAGCCATGAAATCAATCAACTTTCAGGACTCCAGAAAAAGCTATGACAAATTCTAAGTAAATATATATAATTTAAAGTCTAGACAGATTTTATTCTCTTTACAAACTTTTACATAAATAGTTTAGATTGCGCTTTACGCAAAAAATTGAAGCTTGTCTCAATCTTATTACAAGTTATATGGCTTAGCGCTTTCAGAGACCTTGCGTCTCCATAATCATAGCCTACTTTTAACTGAAGTTTAGTTTTAGTTTATGTAAAATTTTATGCAAATTTTATAACGACCATTTTCTGGAGATTGCAAAGCACGATTCTTTCCGGTTTATTGCACATATAACTAAAATTTGTATCTTTATTTAGAAATGGACTGATCTACACTAAATAACTCAATAACTAGTGTAATTTAGGATTTGATTTTGGTTGTTGTTACATGTTTGTGTAATTTAGCATGTTGTTTAAGTAGTTAATTTGGTTTAATTCTCTTTATATATACCTCACCATACAATATTAATATAAAATTACATCAATTATGTGTTTTAATACATTGTCTGATAGCTTGAGTCATGTCAGTTTATTGCATTTGGTGCTAGTCAGAGAATCAAGTGCTTGGGACATTTTAAAATCTTTTGTTGATACTGGATGGCACCCAAGGATTTATCCTCAGTATAAATAAAAGGATCACAGAAAAAATGCAAGTCTTGAAATATGGTTGTGGGTTTATATTTATATACAATCTCGTCTTACTGTTGGTACGGTTAATGGGTGAAAATATTAACCATAGACTTCTCTGCTTGTATAACAGTATCTCAAATTTATGTTGTTATTGTTAAAATTTAAATCTTAAATAAAAATAATCCGTTAATTATTCTCTCAACTAGGGATGACAACATTTCAGTTCTAAATGTCAATCTAAATTGGGATATAGCAAATTTCCATTATAAATCTCTAAAGTGTGTGCTCAAATGATCCCATTCTAATTGTATTGAATCTAAATATTTGATCGAATAATTATTTAATTGGCATCTTAAAATAACCTTGGCTATCAGATAAAAAATAATAATAAAAGTTGACAATTCGGCAAGAAATGTAAAAATGGAGAAAACACCCAACACTAAAATAACTATTTTACTTAAATATATATTAACAATTTCGTAAAAGTTAGTGTCACTGGGGCTGATTTCTTGAAATTAAATTCCTTTCTCTTCTTTTTAAAAATGTGGGAAAACCAAATGGACTATATATATATCAATACCATCATTCTCTGGAGTTTTGAGTTCCTTTTTAAAATAGCATATGGCATGTTAAAATCAGACAAAATTTGGATTTTTTTATTATTTTTATAACTAAGTTCATTTATTTTTTTTCTGCTGTTTAGTAGATTGCACTAAGACAAAGGCACAAATTTTTCGACTGAGTCCTTAATATAAACATATTTAAGTATTCAAATTTTAGATTTTTTTTAATTTGAATATTATTTTTAATTTTTTTATTATATGATGTGTAATTTATTAATGTGTTTGTATTAGTGTCTGAGTAGTTTATAAATTATACTTATATTCAAATACAAAAATATAACAAAAGTAGTGATTTATGTACAATGTAATTTTGGGATCTGATCCAAGTTTGAAGCAACCTTATTTTATAGACAATGATTCTCAAAAGATTTTATAATTTATTAGTATCTATATTTGTATTAGTGTGTTTGTATTTGAAGGTCTGTGTTTGTATAACAAGTAATGATTTTTATACATAATATTAAGGTATTATAGAGCAGTGCAATGTAAATTTTAAATTAAGACCGATTATCAAATGTACAGAAAGGTCACAATTTATAAAGCAATCACAAAATTTACTGGGCATAATACCATGTGAAAATATACTCTTAAAACCAATAAATAGAGGTTTCAAGTGGAGTGTGGTGATAGCCACAATGGTTATGTTATACCACATGGGATTGTATGCAGGCAAACAATCAATTCTGATTCTTGTCTATGCCTTGGTACTCATGCTTGTGCAGTCAGTAGTTTTGCCATATCTTGCATCACATTTTAGTCTGTAGCGCTATATGCAAATAAATTATATTTCTGTCAGACAATAAATATAGCAAGATAGCATCGGTGTACCAAAAAATATAAAATAAAGAGAAGAAATTCATTTTATCATTGATACAGACAGTAGCCTTCAATTTCTAGTCTTGGATGGACAAGAAGCTAATTGCTATAATTACAAAGAATATTCACAATCTCACAATCTGGAAATGATTTATTTTTTATCTTTTATTAGGATGAATCTTTTTCATAAGATACCTTGAGATTTTTTAACTTTTATCGTATAAAATAAAAATGATGAATTCTTATGCTACTATTTTTGTAAATTCTCAAGCTAAGGATTATCTCAGGAAAGAAGTATATGGTTTGAATGAAAACTTTGTGAGGAATACAAAGAAATTATCAATGAAGATGCAAATTTAAACTTAGTTATGATAAATTAGAAATTATGAACAAACAATAAAATAATAATTTTTTCAGATATTGAAAATTTTTTTTCCTTACTTTTTTTGGTAATCACTGATTTGTCTTAGCCTTATTGTTTTCCTTGGTTTTTCTATTTTCTGTCAATACACAGCATTTTGTTCTAACATTATTAAAACTGAAGTTATTGTGAAAATTGTGACTAAAGTCATTTTTTAAAAATTCAATATGGGCCAAATACCGACATAGTTAAAAAACAAAATGAAGAAACTAAAAATCAAAATAGGGAAACAGATGAAGAGCTGAAAAATCAAAATAATGAAGCAAATATAAAATTAGAATGTCTAAGCTGAAATGCTTGAAAAATTAGAGCAGCAAATTAAATCAGGATACGAAAAAATGAAGGGAAGAAATTATGAAAGAAATATGAGAATATAAAACAAATGGAAAATCAAATTGAAACAGCATGCCAAGAAATTGAAAAAAATTAAAATAGTGCAGAAAGAAAAAATAGAGCTGTTACAGAAAGTAGTAACAGATAAGTTAGAAAATGAAAGAATTGTAGAGAATATGAGAGTAGAAATTAACAATTTAGTGGAGAAAATAGACAAAATAATTTTAAAAATTAGTAAAATCAAACACTTAAGAGAAATTGGCAAGATAGACATTAATAATTAAACCAGCGAGCATAAATATAAGCACATGTATACAGAATGACCCTGCAATAGTCCATTTCTTAGAATAAGAATACTTTCAAGACATGTAGGTGAATCTCCTACACACCACATAAGTAGTCTAGAAAGATATTTCGCATTTAACCAGCTAAGTGAAGAGGTCATGATTGTGATTGCATGTACCCACCTGAAAAAGCTCTTCTCAAGTTTGATGGAACTCATTCATGAAACCTATCATTTATTAACTAATACAAACAAGTTTTATTGGTCAGTTACTGGAGCGAAGAATGTCATGAGAATATAAGCCATCAGATGTCACAAGATAAATGATGATCTGGTGAGTCTTTCATTCCATTCTTCTGAAAAAAGGCAACAAAATTACATGCACTGACAGCCAGCCCACTATCTAAACAACATATTAGGATAGTGTGGCATAATTTTCCTCATAATGTTGAGCAAGACAGTTGAGCATGTGGCCGAATTACTAAGTGTTTTCAATAGCACCAGATCTGCTTACAAGGTCAAAGATCAGAGATTTAAACCCCAAACTAAAGAACCAACAATAAATGCCATGAAATTTTGCCACAGGACCAATTCATAAAGAAAGAAAATTTAATAGTAACAAGAAGATAAAGGTTCTCGAATTGTAATTTTAAATGAGTTGGACTATGAGAGAAAAATATATGAAGATATGGTTAAACAAGGATATAAAAGGTTAACTGAAGATCCTGGAAATAAAATTAAAACAAGATATAAATTATTGTTGAATTATACGAAAGTTAAGAATTTAATTAATGAAAAGAAATATGTTTATTTCCTACAAGTTTTGACAATCCATATATAGTAGGGAAGATTAAGACACACAAAGAGAATATGCCAATAAGAGTAATTTTGGATTTTAATAATTATATACTTAAAGGTATATGTAATTTGATATATAAAAAGATTGTTGAAGTAATTGGATTTGGTAAATATTGTATAAAAATTCTGAACAAATTATTAATAAGTTAAGTAATATTAAGTTAAATAGAAATGGAATGATTGCATCATTTGATATTGAGAAAATGTACCAAAGTTTACCTAGAAAGGATAATATAGAAGTAGTTATGACTAAATTGAAAATATGTAATGTTTTGTCAGAGGATTGGATATATATTATTTATGAAACATTACTAATGGTAGATGCGGCTTTGTATTTTAAATATAAGGAAGAATTTTGTAGTGTAGAAAAGAGATGGGTTATGGGGTGTTCAATAAGTGGGATATTATCATCAGTAGCTGTAAGTACTATAGAGGAGGGTGTAGTAGATGAGTTTATAAAGAATAAAGAAATTATAGAATATTATAGGTATATGGATATTATAGTTACTGGAAATGGTAGAAGTATTGACAAGATTTTTAATTGAATAATAATATAAAATTAGGTTTACAGTGAAGAAAGAGATAAATGAATTAAAATACTTAGATATTTTTGTGAAGAGAGGAATGATATATGAAATAGTAGTAAAGCATTATATTAAAGATAGAAAAATTAGAGGTTTAATAGATCCGAAATCATATCAGTCATGGTGTCAAAAAGTAGGGGTTTTAAAGGGATTTAAGTTAAAGAATGATAAACTTACATTAGATGAGAAAGAGGCATATGAGCAAAAATTAGAAGTAGAGAATCATTATGTTAAAATAGGATATAAAAGTAATTAAAACAATTTTTAGAAATCAAAATCTAAATAGTAGAAATAAGTATGATAAGAAAAAACTTAAACATTGTAATTATAAATTTATTAAATGCACATTGATTACGTAAGTAATATTTACCGAGGCTGTAACCTCGAGAATATGCATGCAAAATGCGATAGTAGGGACCTCTACAGATGTTTAACCACAAGCTTACGCTATGGAAGAAAAGCTTGTGGTTAAACACCTGTAGAGGTCCCTACTATCGCATTTTACACGCACATTCTCGAGGTTACAACCTTGGTAAATATTAAACATTGTAAGTGGATGTCTATTCGGTATTCAAGGGATGTGTATAAAAAGTTAGTAAGAGAGAAGTTACCAGATGATATAAGAATAGCTTGGGAAAATAGTAAATCTTTGGGTAGATGGTTATGTAATACAAATAAGGTAATGGTATTAATAGTAAGGGAGGAATGGTTTATAAAATTGAACGTGGGAGTTGTAATAAGGTATATATAGGACAGACAGGACAAATGATAAGTCATGAGGGAAGGAGCATGATAGAGCGATTAATAGGAAAAATATTAGGTAAGATCCATATAAACATTTATTTAGTACTGGTCATAAAATGGAGTGTGAGAAGAATATTAGTTATAAAAAGTGAAAAATTATCGGGAAAGGATATGTTATGAAACTTTATACATTCAGAAAAATTTGGATAGATGTGTAAATATAGTTAAAGGACCAGCAAGATTAGGTGGAAAATGGGCATTATTAAATAATTGGAAGATTAATAAAAATTATGGTAAAAAGCTAGGATTGAATTGTGAATGAGGGTTTATAAAGGGGAAGTTGAATATTTATTTATTTATATAGGTAAATTAAAATATATGTATTTATATAGCTTTAAGTTATTATTATTTTTATTTTTTTTTTATGTAATTTTATTTATTTTGTCATTTGTTTATGTATTTATACGTGTAATGTTAATTATATTGTTGAAAGTAAAATAATATCCAGTAGATGGAGTAAATGTAGTTAATAAGTCATGTGATGTATAAAAGTATATCTTAAAAAGGCCTCAATAAGAGATGAAAGCCAGGCTGATAATTAAATAACTGTAAATTTCATTCTCTTTACAAACTTTTATAAAACTAAAACTAATTGAATTCTGATCCCTTATTTAGAAATGGACTGATCCATATTAAATAACTATAACTAGTACAATTTTATTTATTGTTGTTATATATTTATGTAAATAAACATGTTTTAAATTGTTAATTTGGCTTAATTCTCTTTCTCCGTACCTCACCATACTAAATTAAGATAAAATTGGGTCAATTATGTGTTTAAAATACATTGTCTGATAGTTGAGTCATGTCAGTTTCTTGCGCTTTGTACTAGTCAGAGAATCAAGTACTTGGGGCATTTTAAAACCTTTTGTTGATATGCCAGTCTTTAGCTGGATGGCACCCAAGGATTTATCCTAATATAAATAAAAGTATCTGCAGATAATTTGCTTCTTGCAGTTACGGAGTGTAATGATCTTGAAAGATGGACACAGATTGTATATTTATATACAATTTCAGTCTAACCATTAATATGGTTAATGTGTAATAATATTACCCATACTGACTCCTCTTGCTTGTATAACGGTACCTCAAATTTATGTAAGTTATTATTGTTAAAATTTAAATCATAAATAAAAATAGTCATTTGTTATAAATTATTCTTCCCAACTTGAGGATGAAAACATTTCAATTATAAATAATCTAAATTGGGATAGTTACTTTCCATTATAATATATATATATTAACAGTCTACCCGTGATCCTATTCTAAGAATTTGAGTGAGAACAGGTTATTATTACCTGAGCTTCGAGTAGGTATATTTATGAGCATGGAACAAGTCCTATCTCCAGCGCCAATCTTACCAATTAATATGAATTATATCCGTTGAAAACAAAAGAAAAGGTTCCAGTGGATCTTTTTTGGGTACCTTATCCAGATTAGCTCAGTCTCAGGGTCTGAGAGACAATGTCTATCGGGAGAACGAAGCCGAGGTTATCTTACAAAGAAATGTCATTTTGAATATCAGTAAGCTTTTATAAATAATAACCCAGAAATTATAAGAATCTCGTAATTCAAATAAATACACAAGTTATAGCTTAAAATTCTAATATTTATTAATGCACGTATATACTAATAACTCAATTATACAACTAGTCATTCCAATACATATATAAAATATCAGTATATACAGTCACGAAAAAGTGCAACTATGCATCAGAGTTGTATTTATTAAATAATTTAATCTATTTTCTATAATTCTTTCTTTAAGTTGGAATAAAGTGCATATTTCTTAATTTATTCTTATATGTTCAATTAATATATAGAGAGAAAGTCAAAGGTACCTCATTTGAGAGTGAACATTCACGTGTTGATGATCTGTAAGCTTAGTGTTACAATGGTGATTATCCTAGTGAGAATTGTTGGTCTGGAAGATGATGAAAGATTCCATAACATTTTCACATAAGATAATCAATCCATCCTAGAAGTTAGGTAAATGATTCTAAAATTGATTGCACGAAAGTTCTTGCTTTTTGGAGTTCCATGATCATTTCACTTGCTTGAAATGGACGGCTAAAATCTCCATAGATAAAGGTCAGGCAGGTCACAAAATAGCTGTACACTATGCCGGTTTAACGAATCCACAAGATTCTTTTACCCCAGCATTTCGATGGAGTCCAATCTTATTAAATTTCATTAATTAATCAAATCAGTTTATGAAATTCCACGCTTCTTTCTCTGTAACGGGCACTTTTCTGAATCACTCTTAAATCAAAAAAAATATATACAGTTCTATTCTTTTATCTCTTTCACCTTACTTTTTTTTTCTATCCATATGCCGATGAACATTCGCTCAGGAATGCTTTAAGCCTGATCAGGTTTCCATTGTTCCAAAATACTTAGTGGTCAATTCTTGGAATTCTGACAAGTGTCATTAACAGAAATCGCCCATGGCACAACTTGCAATCCCTTTTATTACTGTACAGCCTTATATTTTAATTTGCTTTCGTTAAGAAACATGCACTACTAATGACATTATTTAAATAACTATAACTTACGATAATAAACAATAAAAATATATAAAACAAAAAAAAATACAACTCCGCACATAACCACTCCCCTTCATCTTCACATACAAATCTGTTAGTAATTAATTCTACGCAACATCACAACAACACGAGTAATAAATATATATGCATACGTTCATGCCTTTAAATGGTTAATATATTTCATTCACACTCTTTTGTAACAGGGTTCGAATGTAAATTTATAAATTTTCTTGCATCTATTAATTCAATCCATAATAACAACTGCAATAATCATTGTAATAATTAATGCCTTTCACTTCCTTTAGTAACCATATTCGAACCCAGCTACTGTTACAATATATACATGTTAAAAACATTTATTGGCATATTTCTTTTATAAATTAATATTTAAAAATACTATTAAGATTATTTCAATAAAAATAAAGTAATTAATTAAAAATAGCTTTAGGATAATGATAATTGTATAATTATAATGTTAAAAAATATAAAAAATATAAAAATCATCCAGTAAATTTATTGTAAAAGTCTTCTATATTATCAATTTCTTTATTAAAAAAAAAAATATTAAAAAAACATATTTCCATAAAAATAAAACTATATGCTATATTATCATTTTTGTTTACTTTTTTTTTTTATCTATAACCTAATATAAAACATGCACACACTGTATGCAGTTTTTTCCAGTAATTTTTGCAACATGACTAAACAGAAATTGACAATCCATATTATTGCTGAAATGCTATGCAAAATGAAGAGCTTTTTTTTTTGTATTCATAAATCAATCTATCATTTCCAGAGATCAATTTAAGTGCAAAATTTGTCCCAAGCGACTAAATGTCAATTGAGTTTTTAGTTCTTTTGCAAATTTTTTTGATAGCCCCTAATGACAGTTTGAATTTTATTTTCAATATTTTAAAAATAGACCTTTAATCTACATTTGTTTTTACTAATAAATTTGACTATTTATTAAAATATAAGTTTACAAACAAAAAAACAGTCTTAAAAAAAATATTTCATCCTTGCAAATATAGAAAAAAAAAACCTAATAAACTGAAATACATAATGAGAACAATAGGTTTTTCTTATTGGACAATTGCTGTATTGCCAATAAAAAAATACTGAACAAAATATTTATCATTTGAACTCCCTTTCTAAAATCTAAACAAATTATTAAATTATAAAGCAATAAAATTCTGTTCTTAAATTTACAATTGCACTAATAATTATTTAAAAATAACAAAAGCCTATGATAATTTTCATTTTTATTAAGTTTTCCTTGACTTGTCTTCTTATAAACAAACATTTTCAATTAACTTGTAAATCTAATCATGGATATTGTTGTTTTAAAATAAATATTATACAAATATTTTGCAAAAATAATCCAAAAAATGTAAATTAATTATGAAGAATATACAATTTTTTTCTTCAAAGTGAAACAACGAAATACGTTCTTGAAAGTTTCCGCAAATTCTCTAAAAACCTGAGAATTAAAAATCTATCAATCAGTGATGTTGTCAACTCATTTGCATTAAGTATTAATATTTTTTTAAATCAATATATATTTTAGTTCCAATTTCTGCTATCAAATGAATGCAAAACCAATAAACACTATAGATAACTACAAGAGAGTGAGCACTATAAATGTTTCATGAAGTTGATCAAAGAATTAATAGGAAAATTATTTTTCACAAATTAATGATTACATAACTTATTTTAAAAAATATTATAAACTTCAATTTTCTAAACATGCAATTACTGTGATATTAACCATAAATATATGGTATTGTATACATAAAAACATACAACACATTTAATTATATCTAACCTGTACTTAATGAAAATGATTAAGTTGTACTTGATGTGAATAATCATTAAATTATTTAATGGGATTCCAATCTATCACTTTTACATATCTATCAATTATTTTCTCCGATCATTTGAAAAATGATGATTTAACCATTAAAATACATCTAAAGACAACTCAGATTTTATTGCGACAATCCATTTTACAAATATTATATTTTTAGCAGCACTCTGATTTGAAATAAATAAATGATTAATAATTATTTGGGAGACTAAGTAATATTATTTTTAACTAGATAAACTTTAATTTATATTAAAAGTCAATATATTATTTATTAATTGGATGGGTTTATATTTATTTAATGTCATCCCTCTTTCTCTACACATATGCACGATTTTAAATTAAGAATTTCCTTTAAAGAAAAATTATCAAATAATTAAACATTCAGGAGTTCATGTCATCAAAATGAACTAGGCTCTCAAGACCAATACTATCAATAGACCATTAACATGGTATAAGACTACATTCAGGCATTCATATCATCCAAGATGAACTAAGCTCTCAAGACCAATACTATCATTAAACCATTCACATGGTATAAGACTATCATATAAAATTAATTGTGAGGAGTTTTACATAATAATCACATCCATGTTCTCGAGTAAATTTATTTCCTTCTTCATAGCATGCTTCTTTTAAAGTAGTGTCACTAAAAATTTATAGGCCATTAGATTTTACTAATTCCATCAAAATTTCCAAGACAAAAAAAACTAGCTACTCACTGCAATTGTAACAGAATAAAATTAGCACCAGTGTTATGGTGAAATTCTTATATGACTCATGTTGGAATACAAGATTTAATAAGAATGAATCACTTATTTTATTTGCAGTTCTATAATTACTCTTAAAATTATCATGGTATTACTAACTTATTTATTCATTTTTTATATTTTCTTTGTCTAACTAGTGCCTGCCTCTCTAATTATTAATTTCTCACTACTTATAGTAAATGTATTGCCGGACTTCAATCCTTTTCCTTCGAGACGAAAATGTATTAAAATAGCTACGTGTTTAAAACTGTAGCCATCATTTTGATATCTTCACTTTTATTCAAGAGGTTAGTTTGTTTGCAAAATAATAAAACATAATTATCATAATCAAACTAGAAATATCTTTTGCTGTTCAACTGTAACTTTTAATATGTTAGATAAATATTGTTACTAATGGCAGAAACAATCGCAATGTTTTTCTCCACTAATGTAGCATCTTATTTAAAGTTTGACTTTTATTAATACATATTTATAAATAAGCATTTATTTTTATAGCGTCTGTATAGAATTTGAGTCGTAGGAATAAGAGGGATTCTTTTTATTCCTGCATAAATTCTATATCTTGTATTGGTCAGAGGGTATTCATTTATTATTTAACACTCGCAAAGTGTTTGCACAATTGGCATGAAAGGCCGATATTCGAATGTAATACATATTATAAAATTATTAATAATAGTTCTAAAACTCAGATGCTAAATTAAATTATATTAAAAATCTGTCAAAAAGGTCAAACTACAAATGGTCATCAGGTAGAGCTTAAAAAACACACTAGAAAATTATGTATATATAAAGAAGTTAAAAAAGATGTTTAAACAATAAAATTAGAAAACAAAAGATAAACATCAAATCCTATTAAGCATTATATATTTAATAGAGTATAAACAACATAAAAATTGTTCCATAAGTATATCTATTATATCAATTTATAAAAATCAGTTAAACAAACAAAAAAATGTTTTTAACATTTTATATGTTGTACATGTATGTATATTTTATAGGCTAACTAAATTTTATAATATTGCTCTAAAATTGACAAACTAGAATATTTTGATTAAAACGTAGCAATCACTAGTATACTACAACAAATAAAATAAAAAATCAAATGATTTTACTGATTGCTCAGAATTCATAAGTTGAAGTGCTGGAAGTGGCAGAACTTGGTCTATGGACTTTCATTTTCATAATCTGATACTATCCAATGCAATAAACTATGCAAGGCACTATAATCAATAATGACAAATATTATTTTATTGAGAAGTCACAGTATCTGCTTATAAAGTGGTTAAGATTGTCAATGAACACATTACAATAGAGTAAAAATATATTAATAAGAATTTATACAAATCAAAAGAATATTAAAAAAACAGTGATCATCATTTATTGTTTCTATTTAAAATTGCATTTCTCATCATTAACTAATTATGCCAATGATTATGCGTCATAAGATGAGGCTTATTAAAGCTCATAATGCACCTCAAAATGGTATGATAAATTAACAAGATAATTATCAATAACAATAATTAATCAAACAAGTCAACCTCTTTGATCAATGAACTTACCTTCAGACAGAAAATAAATGTTATATTTCATGATTGAGCTCTTTCATTTTTATCCCCCCACCCCTATAGCAATTCTGCATCTTTTATCTTTGATTTGATTATATGAAAACATTTCAGACACAGTCATAACTTCAATTATAAAAAAAAGACATTGATAAATTTACCAAAAATAACTAATTCATATTTCCCTATCATAGTAGTAAACTATTGAAAGATTTTATCTATAAATACAAGATCTTTCTAACATGGATCTTTTAAGAGTTTCATTATTTCAAAGTACAATCTCAACAAAATAACATGGTAACATTGTTAAAGATTTTGGAATATCAATATGTAGATTGTGTGTGTGTATTAATGATATCCAATACATATAATATAAAATGATTCTATTCTATATTAAAAACCAATTCCAATAATAATAAACAATTGTATGGCTTCCATAAAACATTTAGTTAAAATGCTCAGATAAATTTTAAAAAATAAAGCATATCTAATACAAAATTATGCTTTAAGTTACCATATAATATAAACAGGATAAACTGATAAAAAATTTGTTTTAGTTTCAAGCTCTTAGCAGTAACTACTATTTTTGAATTATATAACAACAAAAAAATAATAATAACTGCATTTGATAGCATATAGTTAACATAATTTTTCTTGACAATTCTGTATGGAAATGATTTATTTGCATACATATTTGTCTATATCATTTTATATTGTAGAAATTATTTTTATATTGGGTGAAGTTTATTATATAGAATTGTGTACAATAACAAAGTAGAATAAGAAAAAAACTTCAACCTTGCCTCCACCCACACTCATACCCATAGAATGGAATTCTGCATTCTCTAGTCACAAAGCTGATTATGCATTACAGTAATTATGATAAAATATATATTTAATTCTTTGTCCAAAAGCAAGTTGAATAATCAAGCAATAGAATATTATCACCAAACAACAATACTAGTTGTTTAGCTTATAACCTTATATATATATATAGCTTAACTATTAACAAAATATCATAAAAACCTGTAGATTCCAATCCTAAGATAGATCCACTATTTACTTATTAAGTCATTCCATTCAGCCTCTGTATTCATATATTTGACATTATGTTGTGTTTTGTGTTAGCCACAATCACGTCAGTGCCTACTGAACTCTATTTATGAAGCAGATGCAATGAGCACAAAGACCATAAATTGTATGACTCTGCTGATGAAATTCCAATAGCATTTAAAAAGATCCCAATTTTATACCATAATTCTTTAGTTGAATAGTGTTTTGATATAACATTCATACAGAGAACTTTGATTTAAGAGAAGTCTTAGATAGTAAAACAATATTATAAGTTACTGTTTAGTGTAATTGTCAATTTAACAGTTTTTATGCATTTTCTGAGATAACTTCTATTATCTGGCTGACGAATACATAAACAATAATTTTCTGGCATCTCAATTTTAAAATTTATGTGGCCCTAATATTAAGAATTATAATAAATAATGGTGAAAGTGTGTAAATTATGACTGATGATTAAATGTTATTTGTATTATTCTATTGTCTAGTCACTCTTGCTATGGCAAAAAAATTAACATATATTGGAGTAACATTATAAATTATAATACATAATTAAAGATATAACTATAGTGCAGAATTCTATGCATAAAGGGAACAAAGGTTGTCACACACACATACTGAATCTCAAATGATACAAATTAATGGTGGTAACCTACTAATCCCCCCCCCCTCTACACACGTATTGAATCTCAAGTGATACAAATTAATGGTGACAAACTACTATTAACGATACCATTTATTTAGAGATATTACATTGTCCGATTACACTAAAGAGGAAAAACCAAATACATATAGTTATGTTATTATATTTCATACGAATGTAATTTTTTTCAGTATACGATATATATATATGAGAATATTAATATACATAATTTTAATAAATTATATACATACAGATTCCAGTGCCTACATATCTACAAACTACTATACGAGGAAATAATTGTTTTTCGTCAGAAGCATTATGTGTAAACAGGTTTTTTTTTTTTCTCCCTATATTAAATTCAAATACTACTTGCCTTCTTTTGTGTTTATAAAAAATTTTAAAAACTGCTCATAAAAGAAAATACTTATTTTGTTACCCAAATTATAAACACCAAACAGTAATAAGTAAATAATGAAGTATTTGTCATTAAAATGCCGCAATAACGTTAAAATGCTTAAAACGTTATTTCGAGTCCCTAATAATCGAAATAAACCTGCGCAGAAATTTCATTTTAGCAGAATAGAGAAAAAAATGCAAACAAAAAAATGATCATCCAAATAATAACATCAATAAATATTGATTTATTCAATTAGTAATTAATTGGGTGTACACATAGTAAAAATTATTAAAAATATATGAAAATTAAAATACTGTCTATGTTTTAGTCTCAGCCCATTTCGAAAGCAGATTCCAGGAAAGATAGTTCACACAAGATTTAAAACCTATTAACATTAATGTATAACAAGGTCGTTAAACGTACTTACCAAAATGAATATAAAGATTATATTTAATAAAAAATGTAAATAATAAACAATTCTTAATTAATTAGCCTTTCATTTTTGTCTTTTTTTGTAGAAACCCACATTTCAATAATCAAACAAAATGGCGCTAGAGTTTGGCGCTGTCATGAAAACAGTAAGTGAAAGTTGAGTAACTATTTAAATAAGACTAGCAAAAAAAAACGAAAACATAAAACGATTATATTATAAATACTATTACTTACATTACTTTTTAAATATATTTATCAGATTTTCAGATTTTGCTGAAAGACCTCAATTTTAAAAGAAATATAAATTGCGATTACTTTTTTCATGAAAATCGGCTATTTCCGTAAGCGGCGATATTTTTTGGGGGGAAATCGATGAAAAATATCGATATATATGTATTACTAAAATTCACAATTATCGATACTCAGTCACAAATAATCGATAGATAATGTACCCCCCCCCCCCTAAAATTTTTATGAAACTTTGTACAGTATATGCCTTACAATTCATTAAGTAGTTGCGGCTTAAATTTTTCCCCCATCATCCTATAACAAGTTTAATCATTATTTTCCATTATATATATATATAATCATGTACATATCTAAAGTTAGTTGAAATAAATAACACAGCATACAAAATAATTTTAAAAGATAAAAATAAACAAATTATAGAACCAAATAACTGATTTTTTAAATTATTAACGATGAACAATATACACTTGTACGATTTTTTAATAAACAAATTTGATGGCTGCAAAAAAATTACTTGACAAAGGACACTACACTGCACTGTGATATGCCCCCCCCCCCATTCTGTCTTTATTTAATAGGGTCATAGAGATATAGAGGGCAAATATAAAAATATTTAATAAATGACAATCTAGATGTGAAACTGGGAAGTTTTTAGCATCTTCTCTTTTAGATGACAACTTTATAATCTGTGGAGGAAAAGTCCATATGCATATATTTTTTATCAAAAGCAAATTTTTACTAAATATAAATGCATGAAATGACAAATTGAATAATAAGAATTTATGGGGCATTAGGAAGACCTCAATAAGAAGTTAAAAGCTCTTTTTTTCTTTCAATTAATAGACTTTTTAGTAATTAAAATTTTATGTACAAGTGCAAAAATAATATGCAAATGGTTTAAATGCTTCCTAAAAATAACATTAAAAAAAAAAAGCAATTTAATTAATACCAACATACTATTAGCAAATTTGATATAATAAACCAGGGATGGCGAACCTATGATACGCGTGCCAGAGGTGGCACGTTTGAATTTTTTTCCTGGCACGTGAACAATTTACATATACTAATTTTCTATGCTTTAAATTATTCAATGTTTTTTTTTGTTGCTAAAATCTGTATTAATAAAAATTTACTGTAAACCAAAAATAAAATAAATATAATATACTAGAATTCAATTTACAATTGAATTCTGATTAGAAGCAATAAATTACAAAATTTGAATATATATATGTGGGAATTATATTTTAAGTCAACCTGTCTCAAATGATTCCAATATAACTCTTTGAAGTAATTTTTTTCAAAGTAAAGTAAAAGTAATAAAATTATTTTCTGTCCTAATCTTTTTTTACATAAACGTATTGACACAATTCATTTTTTTAACATAATCAAAATCGTGAACAAAGGAGAAATGCGTAATCAATACTATCAAATGACGTTTTTTTTTGCTTGAAGTTTTGTTGTATAAGTGTAATGTAAAGATAATAATATATTGTAACATATAATAAATCTTTGATTTATAAAATTATTAATGCTCATTTAAATTTACTTTTAAATAATTTGTTATCATTATATTAATATGATTAGTGAAAATAAAAAGAATAAAAATTGTTAAGCAAAAGAAAATTTCAAAATTGATGGACTGATGAGTATGAAATGATTAATAAAGGCACCAAGGCAATATGTGTTTTATGTTCCAGAAGTTGTATTGAGAACATCACCGGTAAAACGGCATTGCGAAACCAATCATAAATTGCTCTGTGAAAAAAGTAAAGATGAACAAAAAGAATATATTGCCCAAGCATTTAAAAATATAAATATTCAATCAACATCTTAATAAAATTTATCGAAAATCATTCAAATATAACTGCTTCTAGTTTTTTTATTTCAAATGTAATTGTCAAATATTGGAAACCTTTTAATGATGGAGAATATATGAAAGAAGCTTGGATAAAATGTGCACCATTTCTTTTTGAATATTTTGAAGACAAAGCAAAAATTATTCAGAGCATAAAAGATTTATCATTGGCTAGAAATACAGTTAAAGCAAGAGTCCTGCAAATGGTTAATAAAATAACTTACCAACAAAAACTAGATATAAAATCCAGTTTAATTCCTCTCTGCATTTTTGAAAATACACACATAAATGGATCAGCCTGTTGGCTATTTTTATTAGCTATTGTGTTGGAAATAATATCAAAGAATTGATCTGTTTAAGCTCATTAGTAATAACAACAAAAGGAATAAATATTTGCAATGAAGTTTCAAAGGTAGTCGCTGAAAAAAAAATAGATATTACCAATATTGTCTCAGTAACTACAGATGATGGTTGAAGCATGATTGGAAAAAAATGGTTTTCTCAGTTTATTTATCCAACTATATTGGACATTCAATTTTGGGTTTTCATTGTATTGTACAACAGCAGATTTTATGCGCAAGGTCAATTTTAAGCCGCTGGATAATGTTATGAACTGTTGTGACTAAGTTAGCCAATTTATTTTATAAATTTATTGAATGAGGTGAACTCAGCATATAATGGTTTACTTATGTACTACAATGTCTGATGGTTAAGTTGAAGAAAAGTTCTTCAAAGATTCATTAAGTGTATTTTTACGATGAGAAAATCATTGAAAAATATAATGAATTAATGGATGTTGAATGGCTTTTGAAATTAATGTTTTTATTTATATGTGTTCACATGTAAATGAATTAAAAGTGAAACTGCAAGGTTATAATAAGACAATTTTTGTCATGTTTGATTTGATCAAAGCATTAGAAGTTAAATTCAAATATTCAACTGTGATGTTATTTCTTACATCTACAAACATTTTCCAAATCTAATTAAGTTCTTGAGTGATTTAGAATCTCACAAGAAGCCAGATCACGTAAAGTTGATGTAAGACTTTTGTGCTGTAATTCAATTGATAATTGGTGAATTTTCTTTAAGATTGACACAGTTCAGACAATTTTCAAAAACATCAAAATTTATTTTATATCCAGACACAATATCAATGGAGTCTCAAATTAGAAAATTTTGGATGGCTGAATTACAAAAATATGGAAATGCAATCAATCAATTTTTAATCCAGTTGTATATGGAAGCATAAATTTGTTGATTTGAGAAATGAGTTAGAAACAGTGGAAAATGATTGATTGTTGGACATATGTAAAAAGAATGCTGAAGAGGAACTATTGACTGTCTGGAATGCTATTCCTGAAACATTTGATTGTTTAAAAAAATTAGTGACCAATATATTATCAATTTTCTCCTCTACATATACATGTGAATCATTGTTTTCAGAAATGAATTTAATTGAAGACAGTTCGAGAAATAGAATGACAGATGAATCTAGTTCAGTATATACATTATTAAAATTGACAAAATGTGAACCTGATATAAAGCATTTGGCAACCAATGTACAACAGTAAAAATCTCATTAAATAATGTTTATTTACATTGATTTTATGTTCATTTTCACAATTTTTTTTTAATTAGTATTAATTTTTTGCGATTGCATTTTATTCAATATCTGCTCTTCAAAATAAATATTATTCACTTTTATTTAGCTTTTTTTAGAATTTTTGTTTAATTATTATTATTATTTTGTTTTATAAACTTTTAAAAAACTGTAAAAATTAAGTTGTTTATATTTTGATTTAATAACTGTATGGCACGCCAATCATTCAATAAATACTTTTTGGAAATTTTTGGCATGTACACGTAAAAAGGTTCGCCACCCCTGTAATAAACCATCTTACCCCAAAGTTGTTTTTATCTTTGAGACTCAGCAGTAGTTAATATCTAGATTAAGAACTACAAATTACTTTATCAATTCTTGACTGAAAAACTGGCGAAATTATTAAAGAAAACTTTCACACTGGTCAATTAAATGTCTGCAATTCTGTTGCTTAAAGATTCTCATCTGCTGCCTAACATGATGAATAAATATTTTGATAAAAGAATGACAGTATCTCATCTGAATAAATAGATTGGTAATAAGTAATAATCTTAATTTATATCTCTGCTTATATTTTATTTCTCAAATATAGATTATCTAATAATTTATTTTGTTGCTTTTTTTTTTCATTTGATTTATTTTTCTTTTCAAAATATTCACAAAATACTCTAATTCATTTTTTTATCAATCTTTTGGTGAATAACAGACTGTTGTTAATATTTCTATTAGCCCTGAGCAGTTTAGGTCAATAGCGTTCAATAGCTAAAAATTCCTGGATTTATTCATAGTTTTAGGAAAATGAAAAATAAGAGACTGTTGTGCTTAGACATCTTTTTTGGAACTAGAATAACACTAACATTATTTTTTTTCTCCAATTTATTAATATTTATCAACAATAATTCTCACAACCCCAAGTTGAATAATTTAAAAATGTATTTGTCATTTCTTAATTTTAAATATTAGTCATAGGTAAGTAATTGTTCTGAAATCCTGACAAAAGCTCTTGCCATAAAAACGTAACTTGTAAGTGTATCTATTTAAATCGTATATTTCATTAATCCTTATCTTTACTATTTCCCACTATTGAAAAATCTGTTTCATTCTAGACTTAATATGTTAGATCATTTACATTCATCCATTAACTCATTATTATTATTATTATTTTACCAAAATTAGCTTCATTTATGCAAAGTTACTTTTTCAATAAACTATTTTATTTATAAAATATATTGTATCTATACTATAGTGTATGTATCAAGCCCCCAGTTATGCTGCCAATTTATATAATTGATGCAATGCTATAAATGGCTATCCCAATTTGGGTACTTAAGTAACAATATAAAAGTATAAGATTCGCAGTCTTTGCTGAGAATGGTGATCTAGATAACAACTAATAGTCTATTACTATATATATATATGAGTTACTAGTGGTACCAATTTATATGATACTATTTTGTGGTAATGTATTTATGATTATAATGTTCTTTTGATTGCTTTATATTCTGGTTCAATCTCAGAAATGATACAAATTTAGAAATAAAATTGTTTATCTAATTCCAATTCCTTTTTTATCTCCATCATTACAATTTAATGTTGGCTAGTCTATCTTTTATAAAACATAAACTCCATAATCTAATATTTATTACTCCCGCCTCCCTTTATTTCTATTTCAAGTCACTTTAGTTTAGGGCCTGATCATTATGAAACTCTCATATCATCAGTTATTGTTCTATACTGACTGTGATAATGGTAATGTATGTTTGCACAACAACAGTCCCAATCATTAATTATACAAACAGCAATTCTGATTCCAAATCCTTTAATCATTTTATTTTTATTTTTTAGCATAAGTCAATTTACCAGACTTGTAGTTATTATTTAGTCATATCTGGTGACTTTTACATAAGACAATGTGATCACTAATAAGTTATGTTCTAACTAAATCTGAAACAGGTTTTCAGCTTAAGATAGATTATATATTTAGCAACTCTATTTAGTAATTCCCTTGCATATTATCAAAAAGAAAAAGATCTATAGGTCTAAAATTAACCTGTTTCCCACAGTCTGATTAGGTTGTTCTGTGTTGGATCGTTCATTAAAATAATATATTTGTAAAATCAGTATTGATATTCATGGTAAAGCAGGTATAATTTTAATAATAAAGGTAACTATTTTAAGTCTATAATTTTTTTCTTAATATAATTACATGGAATGTGCAAACTTTATTTGAGACAAACTCTTTATAATAAAGAGCAACAGTTGTAGCTAAGGTGCTATAAACATTTATAACTGATATAGTAACTCTTAGTGAAACTTGTCATCCAGATATAAGGAAGTTTAATAAAACAGATAGATAATATTTTTTTTTGGAAGGACAGATTAACCAAGTGATAGAAGACTGCATGCTGTTGGATTTGTTGAAAGGTCTAATTTAATATTTTCTGTTCTTGACATTCTTGAATTATTAACAAAAAACTATTACCATCAAAACTTGTTTTGCATAAGATGTACTCATTTTATCTGTGTATAAACCTTAACATTAAAAAAAATAGAGTTTTTTTTTTTCACAAATTGTATTATTACTTGAAGATCATTAAAAGACCAAATTTTATTTATGGATGTATCAGCATAAACAATATCTTTGATCCAAAAATATTGAAATGGTATTGATACTGAAAACTCAGATAGTGTGATGTCATTGAATTTATACACCACATGTGGATTGATTATTATGAATACTTTATTTTGTAAAAAAAATGTGATTTAAAAAAAACTTGTATATGTTTATGCTGAAAATAGTGGTGTCTAATAGACTACTTAAAATTAGAATGCAAAAGGAAGTTCACATTATATTAGCATTTCCAAGTACAAATTGTTCAGAAAATTATGGATTATTGTATTTAAGCCAGTAAACATCACATGATCACCATTTCTTATGCTTGCTTATAATTGTTATTAAAACAGGCAAAAATCTCACTATATGTATTGTCACACTGCAATCTAGAGTAATCAATGGATGTCAGAAGACGTGTATAAAAAATCCCCATCTAGAACCTACTCATCCAATATCCCCAGACTATTTTCTGGCTTGTAACCTTTGTCAGTGAGGAGCCTTGCCTAGCTTGGAGTGTGGCAATATGTATAGTGAGTTTTTGCCTGTTTTAATAAGTTATAAGCAAGCATAAGAAATGGTGATCATGTGATGTTTATTGGCTTAAAACCAATCCTGTCTAATAGGATATTGGTGGCTATGGTTATTAAAGAACCAAAGACACCAAAATGTATGGGTACTGAACTGAGTTTAGACCTATATGACTATATAAGCTGATGGGCTTGGATTGAAAATATTAAGATGTTTTCAATTTAAGACTCATAGATTTGTAATTAAGTAGAGATAAAAGGTGGCTGCTGAAGTTGCATTAGATCCTAAGATCTAGGGGTAGTGCTCTCAGATCCAAGGCTCCTCACTGATGAAAGCCACAAGCCAGAAACTAGTCTGGGGATATTAGATAAGTAGGCACTAGATGGGGATTTTATGCACAAGCCTTCTGGTATCCATTGATTACTTTAGCTTGAAGTGTGGCAATATGTATAGTGAGTTTTTGCCTGTTTTGATTATTGCATTTCAAAGTTAAAATGATTATTATATTTAAAATAAGTTTTATTATAACCATATTAATAAGAAACTTGATTATCATTTTTTTAGAAATATCTACTAATTATGATGAATGTCAACAGTTATTAAGTATTGAAATAGCTAATTTAATTTTATTGAAACATAAAATTTCTCTTAAGGAGAGTGATTTTTATATAAATAAAAATGTTCTAAGTTTTTTTACTAAAAATAATAATCATGGCTGGTTCTCTGACAATAACTCTATTATTAGTGATTTTCTTAAAAGGAAACATGCCATTTTCTGCTTAGCAAAATAATAAATTAAACATGCAGCTTTATAACCAAAATATAAAGATTTGAAGTTAGGAGTTCAACAATTTCCAAGGTGATTGGTAAATAAAAACTGCAAAGATAACAGACACTTGATGATAATGATCATTTTAAATCTTTTTTGATATATTAAAAATAATATTTAGACCTGATAAATAATATAATCTTATTATGCTCTTTATTGCTATTCTTTTCTATGATAGTGATAGTTCAAATGGATAGAAGAGTATTTTAATCAATTTAAATAACAATTTAAGAATTGGGATAACTTTTAATTTTCATTCTGTTTTCTTATTTAAATTAAGACAAAGCCTATTTAAGTTAATGAATAGAAAGTTTATAAGTACAGATGAGATATCTACACTTTTTAAAATATGCTGATGATATGTTGGCATTAAAAATATTGTAATTTTTTTTAGAAATATATGGACTCATGAAGTTGTGCCATCTTATCTAAAGGATGATTAAATATTGTTCCAATTATCTACTTCAGCAAAAGTATTTTGAATAATTTAGGGGAATATGTTTCTTCTAGTCATAAATTAATGTTTGTTAGAAACTCAATGTGATTTTGGAAATTTGAGAAGCATTAGAGGCATAGTTTTTGTCCCCAAAAAAATGCAAAAAAAAAAAATGTTAGAAAAATTGAATTGACTTATATATTGCTTTTATTGACTCACTTTTATTAATCAAACAGGTTTATGGAATTGTTTAAAATTAATTGATTGCCCACCAAAATTTATGTTTATTGCATAGATTCTACATAAGCAGTAAGAAAATGTACTATTACTACATGTAAAAAAAAATTGAAACCTTTTAAATGAAAAGTGATATTAAACAAGGATGCATACTGGCTCCAACTTTGTTTTCAATTTTTATGATAGTGGTCCAATTGTTTATAGAAAGTTTCATCTTGGTTTCTGGATTTAGAGGGTATTGATTATGTGATATTTTGCAAAATTAAAAGATGGCCTATAAAATGCACTTAATATTTTAACTGCAACATAAAGTTCAAAAGACCTCAAGTTCAATGATGCAGGAAAAATCTTCAGTAAATTTGATCTTTAATGGTTAATAACTTGAGAATATGAGCCAATTTTTTTAAGTAAAAAATAAAGTTAGATTTTGAGATGCAGTAGAGATTCCATTGTACTGCTTCTAAGTTAAAAGATAGGATATTTCATCATAATAAAATAGCTACTATAGTTTTAATTAGTAGTATTGAAACTTAACAAGTTAGAATCTTAGTCTCACCTCAGTCATATTTGTTCTATTGTCTTCTATCCACTCCTCCATCCCACCTAAATTTAAACCCTCAATATTGGACTGTGTGTGTATAATAGTACTAGTTATATACATAAAAGCTTGTTAAATATGCCACATGCACACACATTCCAATATGAGATATAACGCACTGAAAATAATTTATTAAATTTAGAATATTTAATATTTTGTATTAATAATTATTTAGGTCAAAGTTATATAACATTTTAATTTATAAAATCTTAAATTTATTTTTAACCTTTTTAAATATTTAAATGTATTAAAAATAGAAATTCCCCTGCTAAGTAAAATTGCAAGTCATAGTGGGTGGGGAGAGACAATAAAATACTGAGAAATATTCCTGAAAGCTTTTAATTAGTTTTTTAAAGAAAACCTGCAGTATAATGAGGTCATAGGTAAAATATGCAATAAAGTAAAGCAAAATATTTGGATTGAAATGACAAATGGAACATGTGCTCTTAATGCATTATTTTACCTGCTGATATTTGAGCGGACCTAAAAAGCAAACAACTACATCATGTCAGATGGATCCAAAAGATAAAGTGCAAAGGAGACAAAGTCTTGTTCAAAGAAAAGTGGGTCTGCCTTATGCTTCTTGACCTTTCTTTCGTGCACTCATGTTACAACTTATTCATCAAATTATTAAAGTATGCTATTTATGTATAACATTGCGATGTCCGAGTAGTAGGCATGTATTATTCTCCTCTGGAGGATGGTAGATGTGCTGGATCTTTTACTTGCTTTTAAAATGAACTGAAATTGTTTGTTGTAATCTGTATACTGCCACCTAATCAACTGCTGTTCATAATCATGATCACTAAATGAACTGTTAAAGAAAGACTACTGCACCATATTTCATGAACAAGAGGATCACTCAGAAACATGCACATTCTGCTTAAGTCAAAGGTAACTGGTAACCTAAAATCTTTAAAAACTTTCATGATCTTTTATTAAAAACTAGAACTCGTATCTCTAATTTGTATAATTTTATTCATAATTTCTACTCATGTAAATCCTATTAAAACCACTAAAATTCTTAAGAATCTGTAACATTTAAATGTTTAATTACTATACAATCTTTCCTCTTCTTTGGGTATCCAGCTCTATTAATATTTATTTATTGATGTAATCAATTTCATGCCTCAATAATTTCCGACCTAGCCTCTTAACTTTATTAAATGTTAGAATTCGTAGCTTTTGCCAAAATGTGTGGAGTCATTAGATAATATATTTACTGTAAACTCATTTTATGTTGATAAAGCGGCTAGCTTGGGAATTATCTATCTTTATATTTTATAAATTATTTCTCGGATGCATCTCATTTTATATTAATATGCTTTTTAGTATCAGCTTATATTTTAAAGGAATTATCGTAGCTTCAGAGACACATCTGACTTTCATGATTAGCTATGAGTGTGGGTGCACCATAATTTGTGCAGATGGATATCTTAACTTAACAATAGAAATGTGATAGAATTATAATCTTTACTCTTTTATTATTAGTATCAATTGGTGTCCATTTAATTTAACTTTATAATCAAACCAATCTCAGGTTATTCGAGGGCTTGTAAGTTAATCACTCGTAAATGTTGGCCTCAGGAGTGAGTCATCATTTATTAGCAATTAAATATATAAATCATATTATATTATCAAATGATAGATGTTATTATTGAGCGATGTCAAAGTTTTCTCTTGTTTAAAGCCATGGAAATCACCGGATACTTATGTTTAGAGGTATTGTTCCACTCCTTATGGAAAGGCACAGTTCAAAGTGCTCCCATGGAAAGCTAAGTTCATCATGCAGTTGGGTAGTAACAGTGGCAGAAGTTCTCATACATGCAGACTTGCGATTATGACCAGTCTCTTAGGGTCTCCAGCAGAAAGTGTGCCCATGAGTTTATATTTCCCTCCTGGCTTGCATCTCAAAGTTCGCTACTTTATTATTTTATAGCATCTCTATCAATACCACCTCTCATCCAGTTAATTATTCCTTTGCTCTCTGCTTATGATTTCACTTCCCAGGTCTCCCACATTATTTGCCCTCCAATAACAGTCCCTCTTTAGAATTCATCATGCAAATAAAACTTTATATATAATCTATTGTTGGGGTGAGTAAATTCACAGCCATATATCTCATTCGACATTTACCTCACACGATAGCTAATATATTTAGTCTGAGGCATGAAATAATGGTTTGCTACCATTAAATACCCAAAGGGACAGATTGAATGATTAATGTATTAATAATGTGAACTCATTCCATGAAGTATTGACAAAGATGAAGCTCCAAGCTTGTAAATAGATTTATATCAATATTAAATATAGTTTTAATTATATCTATGTTTTCATGTCTATTTTCTTAATGCCCTATAGCCATAGTGTCTTGTGTCAAAATAAATTAAATATAAAAAGGTCATTCATTAGATTAGTAATAATATTAGTTGTGATAGAATTAGTTAGAGTCTCTTGCATCTCCCTGACCCCATGGCCTAAAAGATGTTTGCTAATGTGGTGGCAGGTATATTATCCCATAGTTATATGTTGTGTAGTCAATCTACTATGTTCGAACCCAGCATTGCAGGCCCTGAACCCACCTGTAGTGCTGCTTTTCGACTGTAGTGGAGTGAAGATGCAACTAGTTAATGAGATATACGAATTCTGACTGTTACAGTATATAGATCTATATAATTTTAATGCGCAAATACGCGCACAACAACCGAGCTTCATCAGGATTAAATAACAATATATTATAAACTCAAAATAATTATAATATCTAAAGAATAATGCCCGAGCACTTTCAAGAGAACTTAGCTCTCATAATCATGGGCAACAAAGTATAAGCATAGCATGTTGGTATATGCTAAAATATGCTGATATATGTAAATTAGTTGAAAATAAATGCGTCAGCTCTAAATGATCCATTTCTTAGAGATTTTGTAACACGCATCTTTCCTATTCATAGCCTTATCATCAATAGCAATAAAACATGCTTCCTTAACTTTTCTCTTAATGTCATTTCTCTCCCTGCAAACTATTCTTGCATTTTTAGGTTCACATGCATGACCAGCTGATTTTTGATGTATAGCAAATATTGAGTTGCAATTTGGGTTGGGCCTTATTGTAAGAATATCTATGCTGGGATAGTCTTGTAGAAAGAGTTGCTTTCGTTTCCCCATAGTATGATGACATGCAGTTATTTTCTGGACATGAAATATTATATATGGCCTGAGAGGTGTTATTGGGTGTTATAGTGTCTTTGGTGTTATTAATAATTCTATTTGTATTAGGGGGTGTATAAAAGCTTAGTTGAAATTCTTTATTAAACACTGAGTAAAATTTTCGATGGGTAGTTGCAATATATGGTAACAAAATTCTATTTTTCTGCTGCTTAATAACATTGCTGTTTAATTTACTGTAAAATTGTCTAATCTTCCTATCAATTGTGTAATGCTTGAAGCCGAAATCTGTTATTTTATTAAAAATTCATCTAAAGAAAAATTCTAAAAATATGATGGTAATATTATCACTAAATATGTTCTTTGGTTTGTTAGGTATAATATTATAGAGTCTACTATTATAAAACCACAGCTTACTTGGATTGTGCATATTAAATGATTAAATAATAATAGACTCCCTAAAAACATATTTTTTAGTCAACTTGAGCATGGAATTTATGGTAGAGACAGAATCTATTATATATGTGTGGAGATTATTTCAAAGACATTCTAGTACAATTTCGATTGCTTTCATGGGAAAATATGTCTGAGAATAGAATGAATTTGAGAATTACAATTAGCCAAGGTATTGCTATCTTTCAGAAAGAAAATTTGTTGCAAATGAAATTAAAAAACAACATTGCAAAATAACTAATAAACTGAATACTGTACCAGCATGTTTAATATGTAGGCGGATTTGTGTTTCACAACTTGGTTTGTATAGTCATCATAAAACTAACTTCTAGTCTAGTAATATTTTGCTTTCTATCTTCCTTTTTTTTATTGAAGTTAGAACAACCATACTTATTTGTAAGTGTCTGAAATGAAGAATAATTCAGTTTACAAAATATTAAATAACAAAATAATGATAAAACTTGTTTAAAAGTTGATTATTAACTAAAATGATGAAGCAAATATATAATTATATCGCTACTTAAAGCTTATGGTAATGTTATCATGACTATAAATACGGCTGTGTTCTAGAATCACAAAAAATCATATTTAACTTTTTAATCTTCTTATCTTAAACTAGAGATTGTTTGTTTATTACTTAATGCTATAATAGTAATTATAAACACATTTACTAATTGATAACTAAGATAAAATATGTTGATTAAATTAATTAAACTTTTAACGGTAAAAGCCTGAAATCCAGGCACGGCCACTTGGGGCATTGTTTACGTGTCAAAACACATAAAAATGCTGTTTCAGCAGCCGCGGCCTTACAGGCTAATACAACATTTACGTATTGTATTAACCCATTGAGCTAGGCTGCTTTACATGACATTGCACAAAAATATTACGACCTGTTTTGTGCTTCAAAGCTATTTACGCGTATTCGTTCTATTCATAGCTGATTACCGTATCACTTGAGGGTGTTTAAATTTCAAGGAGGTACGACTTTTTCAAATCTCCGTAATAGAGTAATATCATTTTGATTAAAAAAATGTTGTTAATTATTAATAATTGTCATATGGTTGCCACCCTTCCCAAAAAAAAGGTTAATATGTAAAAAATTGGCAAAGTGTATGTTCGAACACGCTTTGCCAAAGCTCATGTGCTAAGTCACGTTTCAGCTTGGGGGAAAATATTCAAGACCACTAAAAGTTCTGAGACGAACATGCAATTTTGAAACTTTTCTTCAGATAAATTGTCGAGTACAGAAAGTGTGTGAGATTGTGTGTTTTTTTTTTGTCAGGCACACGTAATGTCCACTTTTTATTACAGCAATAAAATCGAATAAATAATTTTAAAAAGTCCAAAGTTTGTGTCCTTTTTTTTTGTTTTTTATTTCATTAGAAATTGATAAGTATTTGGATTCAATTTTTTGCAGCGTGGTTAAAATAAATGACGACTTTGGTTGACTTTTTTGTTAAGGATAACAAATTATGAAATACTCCCCCACCCCCAAAAGCAGTTTATTGTAGAAGGTTAAAAAAAAAAAAAGGTAATTCGAACAAAATAGAAATCAAAGTAAAAAGTGAGAAAAAGGTTGTTTAAAAAAAAGAAAAAAAGTTAAACTCTTGACTTTTTGGTTACAATTCTTTTTCCGAGTGTGTGGGGGTGAGTGTTTGAAAACAATTTTTTAATCGGAAAAAACACAAAAGTAAATTTTGATTTAATATTAAGAAAAACAATTACCTCAACCAAAAAGAAATCAAAATTCGAAACAAGTCCAAAGTTGATTCTCTTTTTTCAGCGCTGTTAAAATAATTGACTATTTTTGTTGCCTTTTTGTTAATAATAACAGTACGAATTCCCCCCCCCCCTTCCCCCACTCAAAAAGCTGTTTCTTGTAGTAACCAAAAAAAAAAAGGCTAATTCAAACATAATCTAAATCAAAGTGAAAACAAGTTGTGTTTAAAAAAAAAAGTAAAATTAATAATAATAATAAGAAAAACCATTTAGTCAAGCCAAAAAAAATAAAATAAAAGAAAGGTAGAATTAAGTTCTAAACAAGTCGCAAATAATTGTATTCTATTTTTCAGCGGTGGGATTCAAACAAATTTTTTTGACGTCGTGAAACGGTCCGAAGTATTCAAATGATAAAAAGAAAAAAATACAATTAACAAAATTTGTTGAAAAAATATCAGGCTCCAAAAAACCCACAAAAAGTAACAAAAATGAATATCAAAATTTGTTTAATAATAAAGAAATCATGTTCTAAATGAAATAAAAGTTATTCGTTTAATCAATATTAGAAAAAAAAAAAAAAACCTTGTTGTATAAAAAAAGAAAAAGTTGCGGCGGCCCGGTAACGTTATATTTCATTGATTTTGTCTAGCATCAACGCTCCAAGTGGCTTTGCCTGGATTTCAGGCATTTACCCTTTTAACTTTATATATTATAAATAAGTAAGTAAATTAGTTAAATGACAAGTTTCACAATGAAACACTTTAAATATAAATCTAAAATTAATTCTCTTTCCTTTACTTTTCAAAGAGCAGTATTTGTTTTTAATTCTTGATGTAAAATAAATCACAGACTCTTAATGCCTGGCAGATTTTTTTCATATCTGCTAAAAGTAATATTAAATCTAAAAGATGTTTAATTGATTTTACATAGATAATTCAGAAAAAATATAGTCATGGAGTTTAATCAGTGAGCAGTTCTCTTAGCAGAAGATATTAGAGAAAAATAACACAGATCCTTACAAGAGAGTTGGTAAGTTCTAACTTAGAGATTTATTAATACTACATCTTGTTAGAAGTTTTTTCTTTCCAGAAATTTCTACCTTGATTTATGATTTTATGTTATATGTTCCCTTCTGTTCTAAGTGTTTGACTGTCCTTTCTCCACTGATTGAAGCAAAACTATAAATGGAACTGTTTCTTTTATAAACTCTTAAGCTATTTACAAAATCACCATCTACTGGTTATTTCAATTTTTTTTTTGATTAAACATATTTTGTTTTAATTATTTTGCTCTGTTTTTAAATATAACAAACATGACTTAATAATGTGTTTAAATAACATGTCATATTTTGATATATAAATAAATTTGAAATACATATTTACCATTTTAAAAGTAATCCAAAATATGTTTTGATTATTAATTTTTACTTATAAATGAAATAAATAATAAATGTCATACATTCTTAAAGGATATGTTTATATACACACATATAAGAAAAAATAATTTATCAGAACTTAAAATATTTCTAACATTATCAAACTATTGTTCACTTTCTATCATCTTAATCATGAAAATAATCCTATCTCACTATTTTTTTTCTAAATATCATGTAATCCATATTTAACAATAATCAAGATATCTTACAAATCTCTAAATTTTTGTTTGTTCTTCACACTTCATATAGAAGAATTTAAAAATAAAAGTTTGGTGGTAATTATCTTCATTAAATTTGTGCAACAATAATCAGATAATTGAATTTATGTAAGACTGTCATGGAATATTAGAACATTTGTGCAATAGGTTTTTTTGATGTCATTAATACTTTTTTAAATAAAAAACAAAAATGGTTAAATGTAAATGATGAAGTTTGCCATAAATATAATTATTTTTATTATATATAGTAATATTATTACAGTAGTATTAAAAGCTAACAATTAAAACAGCATCATATAAACAATCATAAATGTAAAACTTTCATCAACAATATTTTTAATATGAATTACTATATAAATGTGAATGTGTAATTTAAAATAAAAAAAATAAAAGTAATGTAATAATCAAAATAGGAGAAAATGATCTACTTTAAATCAAATATATTTGATTAATTAAAAATGGTTAACTTTATTAATTTTTTTAAAATAAAAATGATGGATAATCACAGTAATTATTGAAAAAATAATAAAACCTACAATTTATAATGGTCTCTATTAGATGGGAAAGTTTGGAATAAATATAACTATTAAATGCTTTTATTTAAGTTGTTATTTCTGTTTGTTTGTTTATTTGTTTATTTATAAATTCTTTTATTTAAGTTAGAATAAAAATTTAAAATCAAAGTTTATATTTATATACAGTAGAATTCTTGAAATTTGGTAATATAAATTCCTGGGCATGTAATATGACACTAAAATAGTTTAGATTGATTACTTAATTACTTAAATCCAAAGCATTGGGCAGATGAAATTTAAAATACTTTTATAACAAATTTAAAATATGTTGTTAAAATATTTAAAACGTTTCCAGTAATATCTGTGAGAGGGCAGTCTATATATATTGTGTAGATTTGTTAGAGCCATCAGAGAAAGTAATGGATGAGTATGTAGAATTGATTAGGAATTTGAGAGAGATTAAAGGAAGAGTAGGAGTAGTGGGACTATTACCAAGATTTGATAAGAGGCATTTATTAGATAGGGCATGTTCTATAAATGAGAGAGTGAAAAAATTGTGTGAGAGAAATAATGTTGTGTTTGTGGATGTATGGGATTGGTTTATTGGAAAGAGGGAGTTGTATAGTAAAGATGGTTTGCACTTAGGAAAACAAGGAAGTGAAGTTTTAGGGAGTCTGATATTTAAAGAATATAATTCGGGAAACCTTTAAAGGGGGGTGGGCTTTTAAATTGTAATATTATCAAAAAGAAGAAGAATGGAGGGGATATAAGAAATAAGCAAAAGATGGTTGATTTAGATATAAGTGTAGATGTGGAGAGGGAATGGTTTTGTAAGATTAGTGGTAAGAAAGTTTGTTATAAATGTAATGGAGAAGAAGGAAGCAAAAGAATTTACAAAAGAGTAGTTAGGAAAGAAGAAATTGTTAAAATTGGGTTTTTGAATATGCAAGGTGGTAAGAGACCAGAAAAATGGCTGGAATTAAATAAAGCAATTGAAAATGAAGGGCTTGAGGTATTAGCAGTAGTGGAAACTCATCTAAGAGAAGAAGAAGAGCCTATTTTGGAAGAGGTAGTATGGCAGGGTATAAACAGAAAAGAAAAAGAAAAAAGGGGTGGTGGTATAGGTGTTATATCGAAAAAAAATTTAAATACTGTTAAATGTCAAGAACATTTGTGGTTTGAAATAAGGTTGGGTAGACAAGAATGGATGGTGGCTGTAGTGTATATCGCCACTGGAGATAGTCAAACTGTAATGGAGTGGAACAATAGTATATATGAATGCCTAGTTAAGGATATACAGAGTTTTAAAGAAAAGGGGAAGAGAGTAATGGTTATAGGGGATATGAATGGACATATTGAAGAAATTGATGATGTAGATAATAAGAATGGTCAGTTTTTGAAGGAATTTTGTCAAAGAGTAAATTTGAGCATTGGGAATTTATCAAATGTATATGATGGACAATACACATGGTCTAGGAATAATGTATTTCACACAATAGATTATGTATTGGTAGAGAAAGAGGGAATGAATAAAATACGAAAAATTAAGGTGTTTGATAGTGAAGAGAGAGTGTGTAATAATGATCATAACTTTATTGTAATAGAAATGGTTAATAATATGATGGAGAATAGAAATAAAGGTAGAAATAATAGTGAAAGATGTGGATGGAGAGTGAATGATAAGAATAAGTTGGAAGAGTATAAAATAAAAGTTGAAGAAACCATGGAGCAGTTGGTTGGGGATGAGTATAAGGACTGGTGTGGTGAAGTAGAAAAAGTGGCAAATAGGGTTTTAGTCGAGAATATGAAGAAGAATAAAAGTAATAAAAAATGAGAGTTAGTAAAAGTGTAAAAGAGAGGAAAAAAGCATGCAGAGAATATAAGTGTGCTATTAAGAATAAAGAAAGTGAAAATGATATTAATGTTAAATGGGGAAAGTACTTGGAAAAGAAGAAGCTAGCTAAAATGAGTAATTATAGAGAGAGGATGAAGTTAAATAATAAATTGTTGGAGGATATTAATAAAAGTGGAAGAGATGGGAGTAAAAAATTTTGGAATTACATTAAAAGGAGAAATGTAGGGGAAAGAAAGATAGTATTAATAGATGATGAGGGAATAGAATGTAGCTCTAGAGACGAGCTAGAGAAAATCTTAAATGGATATGTAAGGGATATAGAAAAGATGTTAGATGTGAAGGAATTAGTGATAGAAAACATGAAAGCAGTTAGTAGTGGGAATATTAGGTTCACAAAAAATGAATTGAATGAGGCAGGAAAGAGATTGAAAAATGGAAAGGTGAGAGGTTTAGATGGATGGGCAGCAGAGATGGTAATGAATTTAGGGCATAGAGAAAAAGCAAAGTTATTATCATGTTTTAATAAGATGGTGCAGAAGACAGTTTTTCCGGGTAGTTGGAGTAATACAAGAATAAGATTATTATTTAAAGGAAAGGGTAAGGATCATAGAAAGTTAAATAATTATAGACTGATAGTGGTAATATCAGTTTTATATAAAGTTTTTGCATATATGGTAGCTGAAATGGATGGAAGAAAATAATGTAGTGGGGGAAATGCAAGGAGGCTTTAGGTCAGATAGGTGTATAGGAGATACTTTGTTTGTAGTTACACAACTTATGGAGATGAGTAGGAATTCAGGTAGATCGTTATATATGAGTTTTATAGATAGAGAAAGCATATGATAGAGTAAATAGAAATAGATTATGGGTAAGATTAGCCAATTTGGGAATGGATGAAGCTTTAGTAAATATTATTAAGAAATTATATGAAAATAATTATTATACTTATCAATTAGGGAATATAGAAGCAGTTAAAGTTAAAAATGGAGTGGGATTAAGGCAAGGATGCCCTATGTCACCGATTTTGTTTTTGTTGTTTTTGAGTGAAATGGAAAAAGCAATAGAAAGACTAGGAAGAGGGGTAGAGATACCATTAATAGGTGGCAAAGGAGTATATACTTTGTCAGGTCTTTTTTTGCAGATGATATCTTTTTATGTGCAGAAAGAAGAGAAGATATGGATATTATGTTGAGGACATGTGCAAGGGTGGGTAAAGAGATGGGGATTAAATTTAGTGAAGAAAAATCAAATATAATGATGGTTAATACTGGGGAAAGAGAGGATGTAGTTTTTTTATTGGGGATATAAAGTTAAGTGTGGTGGATAGATATAGGTATTTGGGAATCATCTTATGTAATCAGGAAAATTGCTTGGTTGAATGGGAGAAAAAATTGGTAAATGAAGCAAAGAAAAGAAAAGGTTTGGTAAAGAAACTAACAGTATTTTCATATAATAAATATGATGTAGCTAGAATTGTATGGAAGGGAGTTGCAGTAGTAGGGTTAACATATAGTAATGATGCATTATGTGTTAGTAAAAGGATTTTAGATTATTTAGAGAAAGTACAAAGGGAAGTAGGAAGACATGCATTAGATGCAGAGATGTGGACAGCAAAGGAAGCAATTCAAGGAGAAATGGGATGGTCAAGTTTCTATATGAGAGATGCAAAAAGTAAAATGAAAATGTTTGGTAGGTTGCAGTTTATGGATAGTAAAAGAATAGCCAAAATAGTGTTTAATTGGGTTATGAGTAAAGGGCAGGTAACAAGATGGGTGAGAAAGGTAATGCGATATGCAAAAGATTTGGATAAAGAATTTATATCGGTATACTTGTATAAAAGGTGGGATGATTGTGTTAGGAGGATTGTTGAGTGTTATAGTGGTAAGGAATGAGATAAAAGAATAGAAGCATTGATAAAAAATAGGGAGTTGGAGAGATGGAGAAATAGTATGCAGGGTAAGAAGAGTTTAAATATATATAGAAGTAAATGAAATATTGGAAGCGAGTTAATTTATGATAATAGTAAGGAAAGTAGTTTATTGTTTAAGGCTCGAACGGGATCTTTAGCAACAAGAGAATATACATGTAAATGGAAAACTATGGGTGAATTAGCGTGCAAATTGTGTAAGGAAGGTATAGAAAATATTAGGCATCTGTTGATTGAATGTAAATGCTTGAAACCAGAAAGGGTACAGATAATGAAGTTATGGGAGAATAGGTATGAACGAAGTGACAATACAGAAAGTGAGTTAGTAGTTTCTATGCTGGGTTTGCGAAAAGATAAGGGGGATTTAGATTTAAAGGCCATAGAGTTGACAAAGATTATGTTGTGGAAATGGGATGGGGCAGAATATGGGAAGACTTAGAGTGGGGAATGGAAAATAAAGTGGCTAACAGGTTTATCTGGGCATGGTTGCTGAGATATTCTTGACTTCATTTAAGGAGAAGCCAAATACATCACATCACATCACATCACATGAATGGGAGAAAAAATTAATAAATGAAGCAAAGAAAAGAAAGGGACAAGATAGAGAAATTAATGTTTTCATATAATAAATATGATGTAACTAGAATTGTATGGAAGTAAGTGGCAATAGCAGAATTAATATATGGTAATGATGCATTATGTGTTAGTAAATGGGTATTAGATTACTTAGAAAAAGTATAAAGAAAAATAGAAAGACATGCATTAGATGCAGATGTGTGAATGGAAAAGGAGACAATTCAAGGAAAAATGGTGATGATCATATTTTTATATGACAGATGCAAAAACCAAATTAAAATGTTCAGTAGATTGAGATTATGGATAATAAGAGAATAGCAAAAATAATATTGGAATTGGGTTATGAGTAAAGGGCAGGCAACAAGATGGGTGAGAAAGGTTGTGTGGTGTGCAGAAAATTTGAATAAAGAATTTCTATCAGAATACTTATACAAAAGATGAAATTATTGTGTTAGGAGAATTGTTGAGTGTTATAGTGGCAAGGAATAGAATAGAAAAATAGATGCCTTAATAAAGAATAAGGAGTTGTAGAAATGTAGAACTAGTATGGAGAATAAAAAGAGTTTAAATATATATAGAAGTAAACAATATTGGGTAAGAGTTAATTTATGATAAGCAAGAGAAGTAGTTTAATGTTTAAGGCTTGAACAGGATGTTTTGCAACAAGGGAATATACACGTAAATGGAAAAATGTGGGTGATTTAGTCTGCAAGTTGTGTAAGGTAGACATAAAAATATTAGGCATTTGTAAATTGAATGTAAACACCTGCAAGCAGAAAGGACACAAATAATGAACTTGTGAAAAAATAAATATAAACAAACTGATTATACAGAAAATGGGTTCTTGGTTTTTAGGCTGGTTTTGGAAAAAGTTAAAAGGGATTTAGATAAAAAGACCAAGGAGTTGACAAAGATTATGTTGCGAAAATGGGATGGAGCAGGATAGAGATGAATATAGGAAGAACTTAGGGCTGAGAATGGAAAAGGAAGATAAAGTGGCTAACAAGTTTCTCTGGATATAGTGCTTAAGATTCCTGATTCCAAATAAGGAGGTCACAGTTCATCACATCACATCATATAGTTTGTTAACAATTAAATGTTTTTATTGAAGTTAGAACAAAATTTTAAGAATCAAGGTTTAACATATTATTACTCAAAAGAATTTTTTCAAATTTGGTACATTTTTTATAAATCACTGGTAATGCAATATGACACAAAATATAGATTACTTTGTTTTTTAAATACAGAGCAGTGGGCAGGTGAACAAAACTATATTGTAAACAAGTTAAATACTTATGGTTTCACTTTCAACCTTAAAAGTATTTTATCATCATTTAAAATTGAAATAAAAATAAATCTTTGATTGCAATCTTAATGGCAAAAACTAAATAATAGATATCAAAAATATTTATAATGAATGCTTTTACTTATTATGAGAACTAAAAACCCAAGAAAATAATTGTTTCTTCAATCTAAAGTGTGGTTTTTATATATAACTTAAAATAAAAGTGGGCGGGCCAGGGGTTCAAAAATTAATTAAGTTTAATTTCTACAAGTAATTGACTTAATTAATTTCTGGAACCCCACATTTTTATTTCAAATTAAATATAAAAATCCTATTGTGGTTGAAGAAACAATTATTTTCTTGGTTTTTAGTTCTCATAGTAAATAACATTCCTTATAAATATTTTTATATCTGTTATTTTAATTACCTGCAATATTAACAGCTATCAACTAAAAAAATATATAAGCAATAATAAATGTAAAAAGTGTATCAATAATTATATTTTTTAAATTCTAATATTAAGCAAATAAACATACAATTTAATTATTATAAATGTTAGAGAATCATTTTGATTAAATAGTCCTGATATCTTCTTTTTAAATACAAATAAGCATTATCAAATCTGTTATTAATCAAAATGAATGTATAATTTTAGTATGAAAAAATAAATCTAGCAATTGAAATATAATAAAAGATGATCAATACCAGATTAAATATAGCAATGATTTCAATTAATTACAAATGGTAAACTTTTTTAATTTTTAACAAATAAAAATGATTGATCTCTAAAAATAATGCTTATTTAGAAAATGATAAAATCTATGCTGTAAGAGGCACAATGATGTTCAAGTATTTATAATTTTAAAAAAATATAAACATGCATTCTGATGCAGATATTACTTATATACTTAAATATTATCTACTGCTATACTAGTAATTATAAATAAAATAGGAAATCATATAACATTACAATAATAGCCAAAACAACAAAACTTTTCTAAAAAATTTCCACAACCTTGATTTCAACTATTCAAAAAATAGACATTTTCAAGTGAAATTCAACATGATACATGCATACACAAATAAAATAACTTTTTTATCATTCACTTCAAAAACCAATTTCCTTTACATCAAAGAATGTCTTCATGATAATGATGACATCAAATTCAAGAAAATTAATCATCAGAGTTTCTTTTATTTTTTTTTTAATTCCACTTCTTTCATAATAGATAACTTTTGCATTGTCACCAATATTTTATGACCTGTATTTAATTCATGAATATACAAAGCAGAACTTGATATCTATTTTCAACTCTATTACTATGAACATCACATGATCACCATCTCTATACTAGCACATAATTGTTGTAAACAAAGGCATGCACAAGTCTTCTGGCATCCATTGATTACTCTGTTTGGCACAGAGTAGCACTACTGTATGGAGAGTTTTGCCTTTGTTTATTCCTATGAATTTTAACACTTTCATTAAGACTTAATTTACTTTGACCTTCAAAGAATAGATTTGCTATCAGTTGTCTAGTTTGAACTATTTAATAATGCGTTTTTTTATCACCATACTTAGATTTTAAAAACCGCCTGTTATAATATGCTTTTTTTATATTACAATTTTTCTTGCATTCATGCATTTGTCAACATCCTCTTTAGATAAATATATAAATAATTATTACTAAAGTGTTTAATGCACTTATTTATAGAGAATGCAGTCAAATGCACAAGTGCAAGAAATTTAGCATTATAGATTAAATTTTAATTAGAAGGGATTTGAATTCAGACTTTCAAGCTCCCTACAGCCATCCACACCATCTTATATAACTGATACATTTGACCACATACATGTCACAAAATAAATGATCTCCAATATACATATTTCGTAGTAAACCAGTACCAATCAGTCGACTCAGATCATTTGATAATCAAATCATATCAGAAATTGTTACTTGGGCTACCTGAAAAGTTCTAGTTCAGCCTAATGTGCACTTTGGAATTGTTACCTTTTTTCAGACATCTTTGATGTACCCTTGTTGTAACATTCTTATAAAGGAAACAATTTTCACACCTTCTTGCAGTAATCTTGAACTTAATATGCTTCCATAAAAGGACAATAACTGATATATATAATTACATTGTCTAGTATGATTAAGAGCTTGAGATATCAATTCTTTTAAAAGCTTTATGCTTTTTAATATTGCCCTTTTTTCGCCTAGACAATTACTATTATATTTTCTAACAACTATCTCATTATTTAATTTTAAATCAAATTTGTCTCAAGCATTCCTGTAATTGATGTATTCCAAAATTACACAAAATAATAATAAATAACCTGTATAAATGGATAGTGCTCAAGGAATCAAGATACTAATGATAACTAGAAAATGAATATTAAAGAAAATACAAAGACCATTAATGACCAGCTAAAAATATTTATTGGGAAATCTGAAGGTGGATCAACCAAGTGATAAAATATAAATGAATTTTCTGAGGATTGTGTAAAATGAAAATTAGAAATTCAACAGACATAATCATAAATGCTTATATAAATAAGGTAATATACATTAAGGCTAATAACTTTAAGACCATGAGCTTGAAAAACGACAGTAAGGAGCTCTACAAATCTTAACTCAAGATTTATTTAAAAGACAAGAGTGCATGGTCTTAAAGTTATAGCCTTAATGTATATTGCTTTATATAACGACTATGCACTTTACAAATTTAATTATTATATAAATAAGAAAATTGATAATATATAGTATATATAATCATAAGACTTAAATTATAAGATCAATATTTTGTTTAATTATGATTATTATAATTATGCACTAGTTATTATTTTTATCTTTTTTTGAAAAGAATTTTACATTTATGTATAGTGAATTGCATATTTGTATATATATTTTCTTATGGGAATTATGTTTAATTTTTTCTGAAATGGCCAAAGTTGAAACAACAATCAGGCATAGGAGAAAGAGAGGTCGCATTTCTAATATAGTTTAAATTTATTGAGAGATAAACCATAAGAAATACACATATACAATATCATTTTTATCACCATCTGGGAGTAATTCACCGACGGATTAGTAAGACATTTTAATGTTAAATATTTTTTTATTATGTGGACATAGAGAAAATATATAATATGTGTATGCATGGCTTCTGATTAATGTTCCATATATTCTTTTTATTATTAAAAAAAAAAGTGCTAAACAATAAGTTTTTTTTGTCTTGATATGACAATTGTCATTATCATACAAGTTTACTAGTTCAAACTCAGTCATAAATTAGTTCATATTAAAGTTTTTAATATTTAGTGTGTTTTAATATTGTTAATCAAAATATTAGGAGTTGCTATCTGACAAAAGAGTATAATTCAGGGATTGTATTGCTTGACTTATAGTTTAAGCTATTTTTTTTATTAAATGCTTGTTTAATGGGATGATTTAGCTTAGAATAGATGAAAAATAAACTTAATTATAACAGAAATCTTAGTAAATCAGATTATCCATTCTCATTCAGATTGAAAATCCCAGTGTTAAAAATAAAAATACTGCATAAATGTTTCAATTCCAAAACTGGGAATTGTAGTTAAAATACTGAATATTTATTTAATTTTTCTTTGGATTATTTAATCCATTTTTCAGACTGAGCATTATTTTATTTATGTTATCAATAAAAAGTACAATAATTAAACTTAATTATTTTAATTATGTTGTTGGTGGGTACTAGAAAGATATAAAAGGTACCCATTCTTTCTATTGTTTCCAGTGTCATCCTGGGTTAAAGACTATGATTTTCTAAAGTGTATGTTTTTGTCTTATGCAATTGTTAAGCAGATTAAACACTTCTTTACATTGTTGTTGTTGTTGTTTCTGTTATTATTATCATTATTATTATTATTATTATTATTATTATTATTATTATTATTATTATTATTATTATTATTATTATTATTATTATTATTATTATTATTATTATTATTATTATATATTAAGATAAATTAGCTTATAAGAGAAGTGTATGTCTCCTGTAGTCTATTAGGATGCCATTCATTTGTTTAGCAACATAGTATAATGGTATATTTTCCAAATTTAACAAGAAGGACCCTGAGATCATTATTTATTATTTCATTAATTATTAATTCATTTATTAGTATCAAAATTATGGTGGTGGTATAAGAAATTCATTATTGTTTATTGTACTATTAGAAAGGTACATCCCATTTCACTCTGCAAGAGTAGAGTAGATCGGATCATGTCAATAAAACAATTATTTGATGATAGATAACTGCTCCATAAGATTGAGAAAAAAATACAGAAAGATTCTATAAGATGTTATATTAAATGTAAAATATTTATGGTGCACAGAAAATGTATTTTGATAGAGGAACAAAATATATTCCAAAAGTGTTACATGAGACTGAGTGTTTTTCCTCTTCCTAGTTTATTTATTTACTTCATAGTAATGTATTTTATTATTGTTTTGAAATTTCCTTACATTTTAATGCATGTCTCGGTAGTGAACATTAAGATAACTAACTGACCACTGAGCTTAGTTGTATTATTATTCCTACTATTATTCTATTCCTTTATTTAAGTTAGTTAAATTACATTTTATTTAGCTGCATTATGCTTAGTATCTTCTTTTCTCCTTCTCTCTCTCTCTCTCTCTCCTAGTTAGAATATATATATTGATACTATGTCATTATTAATAATAATATACAAATACTAAATCAGAGATTACATTTGAAAATGAAATTAATTAAACCAAGTATACTTAAAATATATGTGCTTCATAATCATGAGTATTCTGTTGGGAACTAAGAGATTCATTTTTTGTAAATTTGAATACTATTAGATCTTTTGTCATTACATATTTGTGTGATGAACCATATCTCTCTAATCTATGTTTTCTATTGTTTTTTCCTTGCACAGTATTTTAATAATACTAGTATTAAACTCATGGTTGTAAAATATACATGTATTAGTTGACCATAAAAAAAATATGGACAGTTTTAATCCTATTATTATTAAAATAATGTGTGAGGAAAAAAGTTATAGAAAACATAAGATTACAGAGATGTGGTTCATCTCCCAAAATGAATATGCAATGAACCAAGGTCTAACAATATTCAAATTAACAAAAAATGGGTCTCTCAGATTCTCGATGGAACAACCATAGTTATGATGTACACATGTTGAAAGTATACTCAGTTTAATTAATTTCATTTATCATATTTAATCTCTGATTTAGTATTTTTATATTATATATATAATATTATATTCACCTAAATTTGTTATTAAAAATACGAATTTTATAATAATTTAAAAAAATTGTCAGAGCTAATTATGCAAGCTATATATTTTATTTCTGTATATATATATATATTTCAATGAGCTGTATTTAATAACATTTCATGTTTTTATTAATGAAAAAAGTGATAGCTATTTTTTCTCATTCACATTTACGTTTAAAATATTAAATGGCAGATCATCATCACCATCATCATCAACCATTATCAAGCCACTCCTAGTTCAAACCATCTTCTCCGATCTTTAGCTTCTCTACTCCACATCACTCCTGCACACTTTCTTATTCCATCCATCCATCTCACATGTGGTCTCTTTCTGGGTCTTTTACAATCTCTTGGAATCCAGGTTAAGATTTCAATTGTCCATCTATTATCATATTTTCTAGAAATGTGTTCAGTTCAATTCCACTTCAGTCTTTTAATTTTTTCAATGAGGTCAATAGCACCTAACACATGTTTGTTTTCTTACCCATTTATTGTGTTTTTGATCTCTTCTTGTTACTCCTAACATGCATCTCTCCATACTTTTTTGAGTGGTCTGAAGTCTCTCTAATGCTCTTCTATTAAGAATCCAAGTCTCAGATTCATAAGTAAGAACTGGTAAACACATTTATTAAAAATCTTCCTTTTCAAACAAATAGGCATATTTCCTTTTAGTATCAAGTTATTTCTACCAAAAGCACTCCAATTAAGTTTAATTCTATGATTAATTTCATCCATTATGTTTCCATCTGTATTAATAATCTGACCAAGATATTTGTAGCTGTTAACTCCTTCTAACTCATCATAATCAATCTTTATTTTCATATTTTGAGAAAATCCACTGAATATTACTTTAGTCTTTTTAACATTTATCTTTAGTCCTAACTTATCTACCTTCATCTGATAACTCCTGCAACATTTCCTGCAGCTCTGAAGCATTATTTGCAAAAACAATTACATCTGCAAAATCTAAATGACTTAAATAATCTCCATTTACTTTCAGTCCTTTAAATTCCCATTTTAATCCACAAAATACTTCTTGCAGCACTGCTGTAAAAAGTTTTGGGGATATGGAGTCACCCTGTCTTACACCCTTCTCAATGTTGACTTTTCTAGTATCGTTACATAATCTAATTGTTGCTGTTGCATTTTTATAAATATTCTTTAAAATATGACAATATCCTGGATCTATACTTTTATGATCCAATGCTTTAATCACTGAAGAAATGTTTATAGAATCAAATGCCTTTTCATAATCTACAAATCCAAAGCATAATAAGAACTCATATTCATTTGTCCTTTCTATAACTTCTCTCAATATGTGGATATGATCCACTGTACTAAAACCACTTTTAAATCCAGCATTTTCACTTGGTTGATGGAAATCCAATGTTTTCTGTAGAATGAGTTGTAATGATCTTGGTAAAAAGTTTGTATAAAACTGATAAATACTGATAAGTCTGTAATTTCTAATATCTTCTTTATCACCTTTTTTAAATATGAATATTAATACTGCATTTTCCCAATCATCTGGTACATCTTTATCATTTAGACATTTGGTATATAACTTTACTAAAATTTTTGGTACTTATTTTTTAGACCATAGAAGCCACTTAATGGTGCTTTTTATGTACCAAAACGCAAAAATGTCATTTACATGGCCAAAATTACAGCCTCTAGAACAGTTCTGCTCATATCAGCGATTAGCACACCTAGATGTTATTGCACACCAATCTTACAGCCCACTGATGTGCTTTGTGAAATTATGTAAATGTGCACACTTAACAGATCACTACCATATCATGTGAGGGTGCCTAGAAATCAACTGGCCATAACTCTTAAAATGTAGATTCCAAATAATGATCTTACACCCTACTTGACATAGTATTACATAGTAATAATTTTAAACATGTTGCCACACTTCCATACACAACCTTCAATGTTTTTAACAATTGGAAAAGGATAGGGACAAACACCAATGCAGAGAACTCATGTGAAAACTCGACTTTACGTGAGAACACATACAAGACAAATCAAATGGCTGAGGTTGCATTGCTACTGCATCTTTTGGATAATCCTTTGGATCACCAAAAACATCAGTCCCCCCTACACATTTCAGCACTATGCACTGACATATTCCACCTCCCTGACCCTGAAATCGCACAAATACAAAAAAAAAAAGTCTGGCATGGTAAGGTTATTAAAATAATAGCATGTTTTTAAAAGCAAAAACAAAAAAGAAATTGTTTGTTTCCAATAATAAATAAGTAGATAAATTAATTTATACTTTGTTTTCAATCCAAAGGAAGTACAGCAATTAATTTATACATGCATATTTTTAAATTAATCTCAAAGTAATACATGAAATCGAACAATAAAGACAAAAAAATCCAACATGGTAATGTTATTAAAATAAAAAGCGTGTTTTTAAAAGCAAAAACAAAAAAGAACTTGTTCATTTCAAATAAAAAATAAGTAGATAAATTAATGTAGACTTTTTTTTATAATACCAGACACCGGACAATAAAGGAAGGCCAGCCAGGTAATATTAAATTTATAAACAGGCAAAAACTCTCCATATAGTAGTGCCACATTGTGCTAACCAGAGTAATCAATGGATGACAGAAGGCTTGTGCATAAAATCCCTATCTAGTGCCTACTCATCCAATATCCCCAGACTAGTTTCTGGCTTGTGGCCTTCATCAGTGAGGAGTCTTGGATCTGATAGCACTGCACCTAGATGTTAGGATCAAATGCAACCCTCTAACAGCCACCTTTTATCTCTACTTTACTACAAAACTATGAGAATAAATTTGAAAACACATTAATATTTTCAATCTAAGCTCAATAGCTTATATAGTCATATGGGTCTGAACTCAATTCAGCACCCATACATTTTGGTGACTTTGGCTCTTTAATAACCATAGCCACCATTATCCTATTAGGCAGGATTGGTGTTAAACCACTAAACATCACATGATCACCATCTCATGCTAGCACATAACTGTTAGTAAACAGGCAAAAACTCTCCATATAGTAGTGCCACCTTGTGCTAACCAGAGTAATCAATGGATGCCAGAAAGCTTGTGCATAAAATCCCTATCTAGTGCCTCCTCATGTGATGTTTAATGGTTTAATTAAATTTATGTGTATTAAAGAGCATAAAATGCCATCTGGTCTAAAAAATAAGTATCATTTTTTTCTATTTCTTCACCTGCTTCTTTTAATATATCAATTATAATTCCATCATTACCCAGAGCCTTTCCTTTCTTCATAAATTTAATTGCATGTCTCACTTCTTCATTTAAAATTCTGGGCAATTTGGAAGATATAATCGATATAGGAGGTACTTGTCCTTTATTATAATATAATTCTTGATAGAAGTCTCTGCCTATTTCATGATGACATCTCTCTTTTTAATAATAGTACCACCTTTTTTCTTTATTGCAGATATAAATTTCCTACCAATACCAAAATGTTATTTTATATTCTTAAGATTTTATTCTCTTCTACAGCTTTCCTTGCTAGTTCACAATTATACTTTCTTATATCATTTTCCACTCTTTTCTGCACCATTTTACAAAATTCGAGATATTCAATCCTTTTCAATTCATCATTTTTATATATCTTCATATTCCTTCTTTTCTTCATAAATTCTCTAGTCTCAGTAGAAATTTTATTGGTCAATTGCTGTTTTTTTCTACCATCTATCTTTGTTGCAGTTTTTAAAAGTGTATCATTTATTTTCTTATTAATTTCATTCAAATCTGAATCATGTTCAAAATCGACTAATCCTTGAAACCGATTTTTAAGTTCTAATTTAAATTCATTAGAGTGTTTTTGAAGATTAGGAATATCAACTGTAAATATTGTTTTTCTTAATAATTTTTGATGAGCACTTCCTGTGTTAAATTTATTAAGAACATTACCATCTTGAAATATGTATTTTCTGTTAGTCAAAATAGAATCCAATTCTGCTGTACCTTCATTTGGATGCTTCCATGTCCATTTACTTTTAACATTTTTTTTCCAAAAAAAGAATTCATAATATAAAGTTTTTCTTTTTCTGCAAACTCCACAAGTCTATAACCTCTCTCATTTCTATTACCATAACCAAAATTACCTACAGCACTTTCATCTTTCATTTGTTTACCAATTCTAGCATAAACGTCTCCCATAACGATTTTAAAATGTTGTTTACCCTGAACAAAAGCCTTTTGTACACCCATATAAAAATCTTCTACTACTTCATCACTATGAGAACTTGTTGGAGCATAAACTTGAATCATCTGCATTTGGTATCTGCTACTAAGTTGTAAAACTAAACTTGCCATTCTGTCCAATACACCATCAATTTTCACAATGTTGTTTTTCCACTTTTTATTTATAATGAATCCTACTCCACTTGTATTTCCAATATTTGTGCCATTATAGTAGAGTACACGTCTACTTTTTAAATCAATTGTCTCTTCACCTTTTCTTCTAACTTTACAAAGTCCACTAACATCACATTTAATATAAGACACTTCTTCTAATTCTTGCAATCTTCCTTCACTTAAAAGTGATCTTCCATTGTAAGTACCTAAATAAAAAGTCATCAATCGGCAGCCTGGGTCCACAATCAGGAGATTTTTAGTACCCTCCACCTTCATTCACCAACCGCTGCCTTGGTTGGTGACTTTACAGCCTTCTGGGAATAAAGGCCATGATTTATTTTTGTCTGTCATGATTGTATATATCTATTGGAAAAATATTTACAATTTACACATACATTCATTCTGCCTTATCAGGCAACTGAGAAAAAATACCATGATACTTCTTGAACTTAAATTCAGAGGTAAAAGGCCGATAAACCTACCACACTGGCTAATGCATGTTGGTGAGCCACCCATTCATGTTTGTATACTATATGAATAATCACATAGTAATAACAGCTGCAACAACAAGAACATATGGAGTGGACATTAGGAATTTTCCCTGCTTGGTTCCTTTAAGGTCTCCAAGAGGAATCCTTTCAGTTAATAGCAAACCCCTTTCTGCAGCCAAAAATGCCAGATATCTGGTGATAAATACAGTGAAATTCCAAATATGGATTTCAATAAAAATATAAAAAAAGACTTATTGGAGAGTCTTGAATGGTATATTAACTTCCCACCAACTTATGCTTCTAGATTAGTACATTGAATCTGAGGTGACTTAAAAATATAACACACTCACATCTGTTTACATATTTTATCTACTGAAACTGCACAGGACAAATGAGAGTAGAGAGATCATGAAAATCATAATCCTCAAAACATCACTGTTTTTTTTTATTGAATATAAATAATACACAAACAATCAGCATCATAACCATTATAAATAATCAAAAACAATCAAAGGTTATCCTTTGTGATTGCGTTTGGAAATGATACATTATAATTTTTAGATTGAAAGTAATCAATATTTCAACTGCATGCACATAAATAAGTGTTCAAAATAACGAAAAAAATAATTTTGCATCAAAAATATTGGGATCATTGTATAAATGCTGATCGTCAACAATGCTTTAGGTCATTTGGTATCTTGAATGTATTGGCCATCAAGAAACTTTATCATCATAAAATCTATAAAGTATAGTGTGTGAATGCTGAACTTAATATTTTTTTTTTACCTTTGCTTCCAAAATAGCCTTATGGTTAATGCAATTGAAAAACACACACAAACTAATTTAATTTTTTTAAACCAAATCTATGTATATTTTAATTGTTGTTTTTTTACAGCAACATTAATTACTGATAAACGTTTGCAAAATTATTTATATCAATCACATGTATTCTAATCCTTTATAACTTGCTTTCTTTTTTACATTTCACTCTAAGATACATTCTATACATTGTTTGCAAAACACCTAGTTTATATAGCACAGACTTTCACACGACCCACCACTCTCCACACTATCTCATAACACTGCTACACTTGAACACATATATGTTGAAAAGATAAATAATCACCAATATATGTATTTCATGCTAAACCAGCAATCATCAGTTGGTCCAGATTACCATCTCTACACATATATGCTATAAGTGGTCAGATATATATTAAGATAGCCCATCCTCATACTTTAATGGACAGGCTTCAATCTACTCCACACTCCAACTCTTCAACTGTCCATCCAATTGAAAATCTGATGATGGAATGCTCAAGGCCAAGATTGAGAATTGGCTATCTTAATATATATCTAAGCACTTATAGCATATATGTGTACAGATGGTAATTTGGACCAACTGATGATTGCTGGTTTAGCATGAAATATGTATATTGGTGATTATTTATCTTTTCAACATATATGTGTTCAAGTGTAGCAGTGTTATGAGATAGTGTGGAGAGTGGTGGATCATGTGAAAGTCTGTGCTCATATACCCTATATATTACATATATAAACACAGATATATAATAAGCCTGTGTGTTTCAATTAAAATACCTAGTTTCTAAATTCTTAGTTTCTAGATAAATTGTGCTGTAAACTAATATATATATATATATATATATATATATATATATATATATATATATATATATATATATATATATATATATATATATATATATATATATATATATATATATATATATATTTATTTTAACAAATAATTACTAAACTGTGTTGTCTATTTGTGTGTTATTACTAACAAGATGCTTGTATTTGAAAAGTTTAAATAAAGTTTAAGATTAATATATTCAACATTTAATAATAAATGTTGGAAATAGTCCAACATATTATCACATATAATGTATATATTTTTAATCAATAAATGGTGAAAACTATGTGTACATCTCTCAAAAAATAAAGAAACACATAATCTTGCAATCTTAGATCCTTTTGAGCAAGAAAATCATATTGAACATGATAGCCAAAGATCTCAAACAGCAACAACATCTCCTTATTCAAACTCAGAGAATATAGACAATCTACAGCAAGACAGGTCACCCATAACCTCTGCAGCCTTAATTGGCAAACCAAAGATACTGAGTACCCAATCCAAAGATGACATAAGTCACAGCAACAATGGCACTGATGTGGAGTCAGACATGGAGCTGAGCTTCACTAATATAGCAAACCACCAAAGGAAATCTAATAACTAACATCATACTCAAAAGAAAAACTGAATTATTCTAAAAGTCTAAAACCCACCTCTTTATACAAAAACAAACCAACCAGAAATGCAAAGTCAACCATACTACTACTAGATCTCAGCCAATCATATCTACAAATGATCTAGAAAATCAACCATATAACAACCCTGATAGGCCAAACCTAAGCGTTGATAAAGAAGATAAAAATAGAGAACGAAACTTCACACACACCCTATCCAAAATACCGCTAGCTGTCCAGTCAAGCAGCTCTAATGTTATTGGATAGTTATTCTTGTAAAATAGAAGACATTTTCATAGAGACTATCAAAAAAATCCAAAATAAAGATAAAGTCCTTGGCTCAAAATTTCTTATAGAAAACATCTGGAATCTCTTCAACTTCCCAAACATACATATCCAAGTGTGAATAACTAATTGTGCCAGTAGGCTCACAGTAACTTTCATAACAGACCAAATTTGACAAGGTTTCCTGGCTTTCTCATTGTGTAGCAAAATGTAATAAATTTAACAATAAATAATTTTATATATTAAAAAAAACTATGTGCACATGGAACCACACATATATATATATATATATATGTTGTAACATATACCTATTTATTAATATTTTAAAATTATTTGCTTTTTCAATACATACTTTATATAATAATCAATCTAAATAAAAATCAACCCGGCTTTTATCTCTTAATGAGACCTTTTCCTAACTGGCCTTATTCATATTCTTCTTTGCCTATATTGAGAATGTGTACCCTTTGTAATAATAAATCTTTCTTTTTAATTTGATTCTTATGAAGTGACCAGTGATCCTTTCTTTATGGTAATGCCTATTCAAAAGTTGCTTTTTACTTTAATGGGATTCCTTAATAAAGCTATCTTTAAATAGCCTGGTTAAAAATAAATGCGTCAGAATTAATTTAACTTCAGTAACCTGTGTTCTTTAAGTTATATTTTTGTCAAGATGTTGTATATCTTAAAAATAATTATCTAAGATTTTATTTGTCTATAACCTTTTTGTTTTAGTAGTAATTATAATGGTCCCCTCCCCCTTTATGTTTTTAAAAAATATTTTTTCCAAAAGTTGTAACAGCTGGTGCTATATAAAAAAAAAAAAAACATATAACTAAGCCAATTTAATTTTTTTTTTTTACTAAAGTAAATTATGGCTTTTCAAAACGATATAATGGCCATTATTTAAACTACTTAAAAGTTTAGATTGACAGTAATTATCATCATTAATTAGAAGTTACTACACATGATTAACAAGTATTATCAGTGGTTACATAGAGTCAGTAATACTCAAACCATTCATTTACCAAATCTTAAATATATACAACTTTCTTGTCGAATTGCAATAACAATACTAATTATGGGCCAACAATTTGTTTCAGATCTAAATTTAGTAGGCTGTTAAATATAAATTATTTGGTCTTTTAATTGTATACGTAATGTATGCTGATTCTGATTAATATAAATGGTAGTGAATTTGATTTTACTTGTATACTTAGCCTTTTTTTGTCTAGGCACTTGAATATATCAAACTTATTATTCTATATAGTGATATATCAAAGGATTGATATTTTCATCAACTTTAAACTCCAAATCATCATTGAAATTATTTTTCTGGAAATAGTTGAGTAAACTAGAACACTAATACAAGTTTTTTCAATCTACAAGAAATGATTTTTTTCCTCTGAAAAGAATTATCAGATAGTTTTTTTTATTTTTTGTAATAGAAACTTTCATATCATAGATAAACATTCATAGTTCAGTGATTGGTTTATTAAAAATTTTGCTTTGAAACTAGCTAAAAATTGGGCTTGACTTAAATATAATCATTCTTTATATAAGACAATTAAAACTCCTCAACCTGTGATTGGCAATTTTATATATATGAAGAAGCCATTCATTACCAATTTTCTATATTGGTGTCTAATGGTGATATCAAGAAAATCTTTCTCTTTGAATTTATACAAATCATTGGAAAAAATTAGTCATCTCCTATATAAATAAAGTACTGTAACTTTAGTACACTGATTAGTTTTAGATATTTTATTGTGCTACCAAAAGCAATGCAGCACAAAAATATATGCATTTCTAAGTAACTTGTGCTCTATGTTGTACTATAAATTACAGTGATATAAAATTCCAACTCAAAATCATCTCATAATACACATCTCCAAATCATTGAATGATAATATACTAGGGATAAAATATATCTTATTTTGAAACAAAAATTAAAGATAAATCAAAACGTTCTATTATTATTATCTGACTGGGTGTAATCCAGGTAACTGTTCTTTAAATCTATATCTTCATTAATGTTGAGATTATCCTATTCATATAGCATTTTTTGTTCATGAAATAATATAAAATAATAAAATTAGCAGTCAATTTGCTTATTGATATTAAAATTTGATCTGCTGTTCGATTTTTATTTATTATTAAAACTATGTAAAAACATTACTTGCAAAATCAAAACTTTGTAATTGACTATGTCATGTCTAGACCCTGAAATTGGCCTTCCAAGTATATAAGCCATAAAAAAATTGTATATATTCTATATTCTGCAACGTTCCTTATGCCAATACTATTTAAATGTAATGATATCTAATTTCTTAGAGATTTCCCTGGTACTAAAGTTTATAAGATGCTATGCAAATCATTACTAAATTTAGAGTGTCAAAATTGATAAAATCTTTAGCATGAGTTATCTTATTAATTTAATCTATGCACAAATGCTAATACATGCCTCTATGAATATTACTTTAAGATTATGAACTAATCTTAATAAAAGAAGTATAACAGTGCCCATTGTTGAACATTTCAGCAATTTTGAACAAACATTTGCATCTTATATATGATCAATTTCCCTATATCAGTATTTCATTATATATCATTAGTGTAGTGGTCAAAATGTTATTTTTGGCCTACAATAATTTGATAAGTAAATAACTAATCTTACAATATACTTTTGAAATAATATTTCAAGAAAAAAATTTATTTCAGTATTTTCTAACATTTCAACTTGTGATATATAAAATAAAACTCACTGAATCATAAAACATCATGAGAATAAACATAGTTTTTAATTTCTGAAGCAATATAGTAGTTAATAGTTAGTACTTTATATAACTAATCAGCTGTGCAGTATATACCTGGGTATATATGTTTTATGTGATTATCTATCTTATGAAATACAATTGATATTGTTTTTATTTGTAAAATGGCATAGGAAGAATTACTAATAAAATACTAGAAAAATTAAATATAACTTAACAATTCAAACAAATAAGATTAAGATTAGTATTCAATTCTATTGTAGTATATATAATCAATTAAAAAAATATGTGTTATTTGGATCATTCATAAAAGTCTCTTTTAGATATTATATAATAGGAATTTATACATTGCAAAGAAATTAAATCATATGTCACATGATTTAATTTATTAAGCTTGTATTACAAATGTTATCTAATAAAAAGCTTGTTAAGAGCTATTGGCATGCTCATTAGATAGAATTTTTACATGTCTGAAAACTGACTAAACCAAAAAACCATTTGAATCTTCTGTATGTAATGTTGGAAAATGTTGACAATGATTGAGCATGTCTGGTATTCAGGAAAGATATCAACATTAGTTATAAATTTAATCAATCAGTATAATGTGAACAAAACATAGCAAATACACATACATGTATATATATATAAGTTCCAAATATAGTTTATATATATGGTTAATTAATAGAATATAGTGTACTGCTTGATTACCTAATATAAGATATATCATAATAGAGTCTATTTTCAAACCTGTCTAATGTCTAAAAATCAACAAGATTTTGTTACAAAAGTGATTAGAAGATCAGATTTCCAGTTAATCTTTGACTTAACTATAGAATTTATAGTCATTTTCTTTATGGTCACAGCAATCACAATTGAATTTTCTTTTGTGAAACCATAATTACCTATCAATATAACATGTTTGTATTGATGTGTTTGATCATATCATCACCTTACCAATTGTATTCAGTATTTATTAGATATACATATTGAATATTGTAACCATTGTCATAATGATGCCAAAGTTATATTGTGATTATATTGTGGGGGGAAAATGTGTGTGCCTACATGTACATGTTTCAACCATAGAACAACTGCCAATAGAATTGAGCTCTTCTACAAAAACTTAACCAGAATAACACCAAAGAAGATAAGCAACACCCAAGTCTATCCTACACCCCCAGTGTGGCTAAAAACTTTGTTAAAAAATTACACAATGAATTTAAAGTCGGATTTAGAACTCTGCCAAATGCCAACAGAATAATTAATAACACTAAGGTTTAAATAACCTAGAATCAATGCCACCGGTGGTATACAAGATTTCATGTCCTAAAGCAGGATGCAGTGCAATATATTACGGTGAAACTTGGGCCACAGTCAGTAACAAATTGTCTCAGCATAAATATGCATATAACAGATTGCTAAACAAAAACAAAGGCAATTCTATATTTGTTGATCATCAAAAGATGGTCAATCATGTATTTGAGCCATCCACAGTTGAGATAGTGTGTATTGAATGAAACAATGCCAAAAGAAAAATTAAGGAGGCTTACTTCATCGCTAATGACATAACTACTATAACTAGAAAAGATATATGCTTTGCAATTTCAAAAAATGATAGTTGTTTTGCATAAATTTACATACAGCAATTTGAATACATTTTAAAGCTATGAATGTGGAGTAAACAGGCTCTGAAAGCACTTACCCAATATTAAAACTTATAATTTTACAATTTCACCTTTATACATTGAAGCATATTGTATTAATTAAGGTGGAAATATATAAATGAGAAATGGGATACACAGAAAATAATTATGTGAATAAAGATTTTATTTATTTAGTAAATATGCACTGATATATTCATTTAATTAATTTTCCTTGGTTAGAAAACAGATTACTTTATAAATTCATTGAGGATATAATCCCAAAAATGTATAAATAAAGCAAAAAAGTTTTTATATGTAAATGAATTCAATAATATGTAAAAGAGATAAGCTCTCTCTCATTTGAAGAAGTAGAAAAAGAATTAATTATTCAGTTAAAAATTATACAAGAGGTATCAATTTTTATTTTAATTACTTTGATATATTAAAAGTTATAAATTATTCATTATATTCAGATATAGACCAAAGAAAGTAGCACATAAGCTCTTATCCTCCATACGTTGACTAATGTTTTCCTTGTTAATTATTAGAAGCTGCTAGGAAAGAAAAGGTTCAGGATCTTGCAGATAATTGTGCAACTCTATTGAATGTTTGAGTGATAATAATTCAAAAACAGAAAGATATTCAAAGGTAGAACAAAGATTTTCAAAACATAATAGTAAAATTGTTGAAAGGAAAGAAATCTAATGTTTTATATTGTTTTTGAATATTAAAGATGAATAAATAAAAGATATAATGAATTATAAAAGAATATAAAATGAAAAACTGAAATTTGAGATTGTCAAGTAGGACAGCATATTTTGTTCATAAACAAGGAAAGTTGTATCGAATTAAAGAATAATTTTTTATATACACATATGTGAGAGGTTATAATGAAAAGTTAGATTTATAAAAAATTTGAATTTTTGTCCTGATATCCAACTTGAGAAGTATTCCAGATGGAATGTACAAATAATATTCTATTGATCTATTTTTTTCATTAATAAATTATTTTATTATTTATTAATTTGTCTGATTGTTATTTTATGCATATACTAAAGCAAGTATAATTTATAATACTTTTTCATTTTTTTAAAAATGCATAAATTAATTATATCTAATTAGCATACTGTCATAATATTTCTTGTTTTATATAACCCATGCTAATAATTATACAGCAATAGTGCCACAAAGATACAACTTCCAGAAAGAATTCCCCAATAGCCCTGAAATCATCCTTCCCAATGTGCAAAGTTTGGAATGTGCGCTTGTAGAAACAAATCATTGTTAATATCTGTATTGTGGATTTACATATATCAAACTCCAAATACTACTCTTCAATTTTATTACTATATAATTGTTGATTATTTATTTAATGAATTACTCTAAAACTATCATTTGCTTCTTATTTTTGCATATCTGCAGTACCATTTGGCTGCTCTGTGCATGGTTACCATTACATAAATTGGCACCAACAATGTGTAAAACTCAAAGGTCCTATTCTAATAAAGAAGACTGGAAGACAAATGTGCATGGTATATATATATACACAAAATAAAAGAATTTTTTGTCAAAAAACCAGAAATTAAAAGGCAATATTAAAATTGAATGAGGGAATATCTGAATAATGTTATGTGGGAGTAGAAAATAATGATGCTATTAATTCATAAAATAATAACAAAAAGAATAACAAATTGAAAATTGTTAAATATCTGTATAAAGATACTAATATTAACCTGTCTGAAGAAGAAAAATAGTGAACAACAAATAATCATGGATTTACCTAGTACTGTACAAGTACATCCAATGAAGGCTGAGTTAATGATTGAAGAAGAAATTAATGTCAAAAGAGGAAAAGTTGACTGTGTCAATGCCAGAAGAGCAAAAGCCAGTAGTAGTCACATTCACGAAGGAAATGTTGCTAGCAGCAATAAATAAAAGTCAAGAAAAAATGGAAGAAGAAATGTATCAAAATAGAAAAAAATGAGAAAAAGTCAAGAAGAAATGTATAGAAAAAACCCCCAAAAATGGAGAAAAAATGGATCAAAATAGAAAAGAAATGAGAAAAAGGCAAGAAGAGATGAGAAAAAGTCAAGAAGAGATAAGAAAGGTTAAGAAGAAATGACAAAAATAAAGAAAAAATGGAAGACAAAATACTAGCAGCAGTAAACAAAATCAAAAAAACATGAATTAAAAACAAAAGAAATGCAGATATGAATCAAAGAAATGCATAATGAAATGAAAGAAGCATATATTCCAATCAAAGAAATGAAAGAAAAATGTGAGTGTTGAACAGGCATGTCCAATGTATTAATCATGATAGACTGATCGAGTGTGATTAACTGATCAATTGCCAAGAAATTTTAAATCAATCATGCAAGCAAAAATAAAATTTTATATAGAAAAGATTTTATCTTAAAAAACTAAAATTTTGCAAAGAAATTTTTTGAAAAGCAACCATTGAAATTTGGGATTTTTTTTATTTGAATGTGAAATTCATTTTAAAACTAAAATTTTAAAAACTATAAACTGCTTTAATGATAATGATTTTTTTTTTGTGTGTGTTTCGAATTACAAAATAAATGCTATAAACAAAATAGATGTGATGAATTGGAACCATTGTGTCCCATTAATGGGAATTAATGAAACTGAACCTAATGTACTTATGATCTTTTCTTAAATTAATAAAAGCTTTGTGTCAAAAAATTCAATGAATCTTGCATTTCAATCATACAAATGTATGTTTTTTGATATGTTAAATTTTTGGAATAAAAAGTTCGTAGAAAAGCATAATAAAAAATTGAAGAAAACAATAGCTACTTTTGGTAAATTTTCTATAAATTTCCTTTCATTCTGTCACATCTATTTTGGTTATAGCAATACAAAAAAAAAAAAAAAACATTTATTTTTGAATTTTCATTTAAGTAGGCTGACTAGTTTTTGACATTTTGATTTTTTGAAATAATTTTTAAAAAGGTTTTTTCAATTGTGAAAAGTAGTTATGATATTTAAATTGTATTAATTTAATAATATATGAGTATTTTTATTGATAATTCTTTTGTGGCAAAAATTAAAATATTTGACCCCCCCCCCCCCAATGAGCAATAAAAAGCAAATATATATAATTTCAATTATGATTGGGAAGAATAGCTTTACTAAAAAGAGGTAATCTAAACAGACATTTTATTGTTACACATTCAAGCTTTGATCAAGATTTTCCTCCAAAATCTATAATAAGGAAATCTGAAGTACAAAGATTAAAAAGATCTCTACATTTACAACAATCTTCATTCAAATAAAGTTATAAATCAACAATGGCAACAGTGGCATCTCTCCGTGTGTGTTGAATTTTTATAAAGCATAAAAAGCCTTTTACAGATGGTGAAATATTCAAAGAAGCTTTTTTGGCTGCAGCAGATAGCTTATTTCACAATTTTAAAAATAAAATGGAGATTGTTGATGATATCCAAAATATACACCTTTGAGGACAAACTCTAACAAGACAAGTTGAAATCATGGTGATGGATTTAAGATCATAACTTAAACTGGATTTTAAAAATTATTCATGGTTTTCACTTCAATTTGATAAGTCAATTGACAGTTGTGATATGTCACAGCTTAGTATATTTGTATGTTTAGTATTTTCTGATTTGAATGTAAATGAATATTTTTTAAAAAATTTATATTGAAAAAGAGTGAATCAGAGGAGAGGACCTCTACAATGTTTTTAAAGCTTTCACATTATCTGGAAATCTTAAGAAGTTCATTTCTATTATTCCCAATGATGATCCTTCTATGACTGGTTATGAAAATGGATTTTTAGCATTTTGTAAGATATTGATTTTTCTAACTTCATTTTATACCACTGCATAATTCATCAATAATCATTATGTGGTAAAATGCTAAACCTTGATGAAGTTATGAATACAACTATTAAATAATCAATTTGATTCATGCAAAAGCACTGTAAAGAAAATTGTTTCAATCATTTCTACACATTGTTGATACAAATTATGATGTTTTAGTTTTCCACAATCCAGTCAGATGGTTGAGCAAAGCTAATGTTTTAGAAAGAACTATTTAGCAAGAAGGTGTTAATGGTACACAAGAGTTATAACAGCCATGTTAATTTAAATTGATCTAGTTTGATGGTCTTAATAAAATATCAATAAACAATGTAAGTATAAAAATTTAAAATATTGGATTATATATATTATACCTAGCCCTTTACATGTCGTCTCGTAAATTTTATAAAAACATTATTTATATAAAATCAATAAAATGTTTAATGTTTATAATGACGACTTGATCAGAACTTTGTACCTCCCTCTTACACAAAATCCTATCACGGGGCTGTCGGTACCTCTGGTAGAGTAATCAATATCATTTGCAAACATTTGCCAATAACATTAACACTCGTTTACTAGATTACATATTAGCCAATCAAACCTTTTATTTATTTAAAGGAAAAAATCCAATGGGCGCCAGCCAACCTTTGTTGACAAGTCTGCTTGACCAATACGATCTAGTACCCGCTCCCGCTAGCTCAGCTACAACAATCAATCAAATATAATCCGCCTACCTAAAAAATCAATTTATGAATCTCTCTCAGCGCTAAATTTCTCGCTTTCTCCTTTTCTTTTATTTAATTATTTAATTTAAATCTAATTTAAGTAATTACTAACCCATGAAATCTCCATTCACGCTATTATGCTTCGTTTGGTCTTATAATATAATTAATTATACTTTCGTTCAAGTTCAAATAATATTTAATACAATCAAAATTTCATATTATAAATACATAAAAAATAATTATACACACAGTCACAATAAAATCTCTGGGTAATGGAGCTAAAGACAACTAATAGTGAATGTTCTTGCCATAAAGTTCAGAGTTTATTATTCCATTTATTATTACGGCTTTTAATTAGTGAATTAGAAATTGAAATAAACATTACCTAGCTTTCTCCCTTATGCACGGTTCCGAGCGTTGCTTCTGATAGTATTTCATTCGGTCAGTTAGCGCTAACTCTTTGCACTCCTTTTCCCGATGTCGTTGGGATCCTGTGGGCTCCACGTGGACACTCCGTCGCCTTCTTGCTTTACACTACCATAATCGACATTTGAACTGTTGGCTGTTGGTATTGCGGGAAGGATTCGGCCTGTGTTCACACGATGGGTTTAACAGTGCAGCATTATGTTTAGCTTGAGACGTATATTAATATTCAATGCTCTCGATCTATAAAAATATTTTTAATAATCTAATCATACAATAGAAAATTCGCCCTTTTATATTTTACGGTCCTTATCTTGCGGATTCAATCTACAATACGTAACTAATCCTCTGGTGTTTCAGTTATGGTCCGTGCTGACTTTCTGGTGTTTGCATTGGTCATTTTAATTTCTTTGTACTCTCTGCTAGAGTTATTTCAATTTCTTTATTTCAATTTCTTTGTTAAAGTTATTTCAATTTCTTTGTTAGAATTATTTCAATTTCTTTGTTAAAGTTATTTTCACTAATTAGCCGTTTAATGGAAATTTCTTATGTTCGTCATTAGCTCCCATTGTTCACTACATTCCTTTGATTACATATATTTTTTCCTTTTTTTTTTTATTTTAATTATAAGACAAAACGAATTCCACCTTGTTTTTTTTTTTCTTAAAGCAATCTTAAATCAAGTTTTAGTTCTTTAGGTTTTATTTAAATACGATTCAAAATTATATTTTATAAAACTGTCTAATTTATGCTTTTAACGATAAACCTGTCTATGAAAAAAAATCTTTTTATTCTTATTTTACCCTACAAGACCTTTTATTTTTTATTAATATTTACACAAATCGTTTATCAATTCATTTTTTTTTTCAAAATTATGTGTAACTCCGTTGAAAGCACACTCCTTCCTGATGTATCTCGGTACAATATATATATATATAATAAATTATAGGTATTAATAACGAAATAACACACAAAAAATTAAATAAGAATGAAAATATTTTATTATTAAAGAAATATAACTTTTCTTAAATAGAAAATGTGAATAAGATTATGCATGAGAGATTTTGAAATAAACAATGATTATTTTTTAACTATTTTTAACAAATTGGTGACATGACAGTTAATGTTGATCTAAATATTGATAAAGAAATCTAAGAGTTACATCAGGTTTTACAATTAATATACTTCAGAAAGATGGAGCTCAGAAGAAAAAACATCCTCTGATTATAGATAATATTTTAAGATAAGTAAACTAGATGTAGAATTACTCATAAAATATCAGAACCAGCCCAAGAAGAAAAGGGGGCAATGCAATGTTTTCATGCTTGTATGTGATTATGATAAAGTTCTTTGAAATATGATAAAACACTTAGATAATCAAAAAAACTTACATTATTTGCAGACATTTTCTATCTTTCCAAGCAATTTCACAGGATTGTTTAAAAAATATTAAAATTTTTGAAAGAAAAATTAAATTTCAAATTTACTAAATAAATATTTTTGTTTTAAGGTATTACTGAATTATTGTTTCAATAATTCTTTTTTAAAACATTAGTGTTATTTTAGCATTTGTTTTAATATCTGAGGTTATTTTATAGAAAGAAATCAATATAATGATAAGTGCTTTCACTTCTCTTGGATGAATTGTAATATGTGTTGAATGCACTGAGATGCAGCAATAGAAAAGCTGATAAGAGTAATGATATGTTGGCTGAGTGCTTTTGAGAACTTAAACACATAAGGTATTTACCAAACACATTAAATGACTAAAGTCATATTTTCAAATTTTTCCTACAAAAGCGCTGAAAAAAAATTGTCTTTTAATTTACAAATTTTATTTCATAGAATTGGGGGGGGGGGTTTAAATTTACCTTGCACAAAGGTGCTTTTTACCATCTTGGTTGTGTTATGTGTATATATATAATTTCTAGAAAATAATGTTTTCTGATTAATAAATGAGATATAAGTAATGTCAATATGTATCACTTTCTTTATTATTTCTACTTACTTACTTTTTCAATAACGATTTGAGTTGTCCAGCAATCTTCTTCAAATCTATAACAAACGTTAATTTAATGCATGAATATTTTACACAAACACATAACTTCTACTTACATTATATACATATTTTCTTTATTATAAATTTTTTTTAATCAACATATATATATATTGTGCCCTTTTCTATAGGTCAGTAATAGTTCATAACAGTCAATTACTAAAAATTTTAAATTTTAGAATATGTTCTTTTAATACATTAATTATAGTTTGTCGATTATATTTTTAAAGTACAATTTGAAGCTAAAGAGAATACGTAGTATATAATATCATTTAAAAATAGTTATGTAAAGCTTAAAATATCGTTTCATATGGTTGTAAAAGCTGGCCATATTAAATAACACAGCTATAAAAATTAAAAGTATATTTAATAAATTCGATTTTAATAGTTTAAAACTGATAAGTTAATAAATACAGTGTTTAAATTTATAATCATATTTAATAGTCAAAATTAATATAATATATTTTAAAAATAAACTTTATGATGGTGAGAATTGTATTTAATTCTATATTTTCTAAATTGTTCTTCCAAATTTTATAATTATATTATATAATATAATAAGTGTATCAATTTTATTAGTCTAGGCAGAGAAATAGATTGAAAATCGTCTGTCAAAGTTATTGATCATGTGACTTGTATATTACATACGTTCACACACACGCTTGTTTGAATTAATAACAAAGTTTAAAATATTTTAAAAGTTATATTATAGAATTGGATAGAATTATTGTCTATCATAAAAGCAAATAATAATAAATATTAAGTTAAAGTTATTGCATATTTAAATGATGTAATGTTTTAAATAGTATCATAAAGACGAATACAGTTATAATAAAAATTAAATATTTTATTTCAATAAAAACAAGATAAATTGAATATTAAAAAAAATGGAATAGGTTATTAAAATTATTTTAAAAGTTATTTTAAATGTTTAAATAGTTTTAATAAAATAATAATTTATTCAAAAGTAATATTTTAAATAATGTTTTAAGTTCATTGCTTCATAATTTTTTACTTTCAAATATAATTCTGCTATAAATTGAAAATATGTAAATTTGTTCTCAAGTTAAAGTAAGAATCAACCAATCAAATGAGGTATTCTTACAGACTATAAATATGAATTGCATTGGGGGTATAGGGGGAGATTAATAATGTATTGAAAACAAAGAAAGGTATATTAGCAGCTCTCAAAGAGATAGTATTTTTTTTTTTTTTAGTACTTTCTTATCGTTTTATTTGCAAAAAACTAATTGATAATTTTTAAAAGTATTTTTGCAAAAGAGAGTGTTAAAATATAATAATTTAGAAACTTTGTGGAAATGATTTTCTAATTTTTAAAGTACTTACCAGTCATCTTTTATCTAAAAATTTAACCTAAACTTCGCAATAAAGGATGGATATACTACGAAATAAAATAGATATAAGTTGTAATGCTGAAAAAATATTTGAAATATTTGTTGATACAGCTTTATTAATACTTCACCGAAGAACTGTTCTGGTACATAAAAAACCACAGCTCGGACATTATACGGAGTCTAAAAAAATGTATTGAAACGTATTATTGATAAGTTTATCCAAGATTTATTTTTAAATAGTAATAAGACAATTATATCTCATGAATCATTTTATAGAATATTATATTCAAAGGAGTAAAATGTTATATACTTTCTGAAGGTAACATTTTTAAAAAATATTTTCAAGAATTAAAGAAAGAACCCAGGAGAATATGTTACAGAAGCGTTTTTGATATTAAAATATCCGATCTTAGAATTATTTAAAATGTATTTAGAAAAGATTTGTTTAAAAGTACTTGAAGTTTTTTATTTTATTTATAAAAGAGATTTATAAAAAATACCAAACGAAAGTTTAAATGTATCAAGAAGAAAACATATATTTAAAGTGAACACATAGTTGAATAAAAGATGGATCCATGGAAATACAAATAGTACTTAAAAGTTTATCGAATATTTTTAAAGTTAAATTAGATGGATTGCTGCATCGGATATGCAGAGAATATTGGTAGAGAAGATTAAGAAGCTTCACGGGATTAATTAATATTATGATTTAATAATTATCGTCCTAAATACTAAAACCAAGGATTATTTTCTATAAATTTTACTAAATGGATTAATAATTATTTTTATTTTAAACTTTAACACGCTTGGAGAACATTTTTAAAAACTCTAGAGAAAATAATAAACATTTTGGACTTATCAGGAACTATCATCAAGAAAATATGTAATTATAGTTTTGATTCCTTTTATTTTGTTAACCTAGTTTAAATCTAAATTTTTATATAAGATTAGGAAAAACATAAAAACATTAATTTATTAATATTAAAATTTTATAATATAACAATCTAATAATTTAGCTAAAAATATTTTAATATAAAGTGTATGGGTGTGAATTTTTTTTATATCTGCAATGCTCAAGTGGATAAAGGAAGCCTACTGAACACGATGACTAGATAAAGGTTATTGGTAATAATAATAACTATTGATAATTTATAATGTATATATTTTTTTGTTTTCTTTAGATCATCCATAAATTGGAAGAATGAAGTGTAAAAGTTTTTTACTTATATGTACTGCATTTCATACAACATTTTAAAAAACATTATGAGATAGGATTGATTTGAAAATATGCATACGACGATTTTTTTTTTATTAGTGATATAATCCAACATAACAAATAGTTATGTGATTCTTTTAAAATTTTCATGTTAGGATATTCAAATATTGTCTAAGTAGATTGTATATGATTAAACATACAGAGCAATGAAGTAAGCAACTTTTCTTATGGAATCGTAAGATTGTTTAACTATTAATGAATTTTATTTATTGTTTTGTAAATGCAGATAGTTATTTATCGATGTAAGATGTAGAAAATCTTGAGAAATAATGTTGAGATAGTGTCTTGGAAGTACTTAGTGAACAGGAAACCAAGATGATGTTTTAAGAAATAGGATGTTATAAGGAATGGAAATAATATTTAGTCTTTATGTGAATATCAGCATAGTTAACAAAGCCCTATGACTGATACACATTTTATTTGGACAGTGTTTATATTTCTTTAAATATTTGATGTTCTAATAAATCTGAAGAAATAGCTTTAACATCGTCCCTGTACTAGAGGATATTAGGCAGGTAAATGTCATACCTCTTCGCACTGTGCCATGATTTTGAGATATGTTAAGAGTAATACTCTAGCTTTCTTCCTTAATCCTATGCATCTGTTTTCGCTATCTTTATTTCATGTAACTGCATCGTTCAGTAAGATATGTTTAAGAGAAATGATAAATAATTTAGAACTTAGGTTATCTATCGTTTTGTATAAGATTGGTTTATTTGCTTAGAAGGAATAGGACGTTATAATTTAAAATTGAAGATCCAAAGTATCCTAAGGAAAGAAAAGAATCATAGAATATATTTTGAATTTTATTTCAGAAATGAAATATAAACTTTTTTAAAATAAAGTATCTAAACAAAGATATTTTCTTTAAAGTGATAATAATTTTAAATGCTTTAGTATTATTTTTTTTTAAGAGAAAAATAAGTATTGCATATTTTTAAAATACAATAGTACAAAGTAAATTATGTAAACAATATGCATAGTATAATTTTTGTTTATTGATTAACAGAAATATATTGATGATTACACTTATATCATACTAAAGTAAGGCTTAAAGAAGAATATATTATGATTAGTAAACATTGTGTGATAAATACTAAAATCTAGTACTGGATTTTGGATAATATTTTGTGTAACATCTTTGACTTTGCAAGATGAAATTTTTTTTTAATATTTTGAGAAATCCATACTCATGATAAAATTTTGTTTTCTATAGAATGTTTTCTAAGTATGAATTTTTTTAAAATAAGATAGTTTAATAATATTAAGGATAAAATGCTCTTGCTAATAAAGTAGATAAATATATTTGTAATAAGTTAACCATAATGAGAAACCAAATAGTAACATTTTTTTTAAATTTTGTCCTAAATCTAAATAAAGATATAATTGAAATATAAATTATTTTTTTTATAACCCGGTAGATCAAACTGTAAAGTAAAAAAGTTAAGGATATCCACTGTAAATAGTGTAAATAAATTGTTTATTTATTTGTTGTTAGTAATAAACTTTGTTAAATTTTGTTATTTCAAAAATTTTGTGTCCGAGTTATTTATTTCTCCACATCGCTGCATGAAATCACGATATATGCATAATAATTGAAACAAATATATAATTTTGCACAAAAGATAAATAGAGAATTATTTTAAGAATTTTAAATATTTTATTGGTATTCATTATAATTAAATAATCATAATCTTACATTATTTTATTGGTCATAAATCAGTTATCACAATAGTATACTGAATTATATGCTATCAGTTGCCACACATCCTTTGTTTATCAGATTATCATATGCTACCACATATTTATTATATTATTACATGAAGGTAAAAGATTATATAAAATTATTTTATTATTTTATTATGGTAATAAAAATATAACGAAAAGAAAAGATATCCAGTAGTAATTAAACAATGAAGAATATTATTATTATTATTATTTATTATTATTAGTTTAAGTGTAGTAGATTGACATAAAATTCCTTCTCATATTTTACTACCGTATTTTAAAATTAACTTAGAATAAACTTTATGAACCTGAGATTATTTTATTTGAGCTAGATTATTATTAAATAGAAGATTAAGATTTAATTATTAGTTTAATCTTAGTGAGTAGAAGTTATTAAAGTCATAAGAATACTATGAGTTTGTTATTTGAAATAGTAATAAGGGGGGATAGTGTTCTTATGCCATTGAGGTAGTATCCTGTGGGATATTGGCTCAATGTAATCTATCTTGTCACCTGGATTTTCACTTCAAGTCTCATGAAAATATTAAATATTTATTTAATTTATTTTTATAAACTGAACCTTATTCGTATTTTAAATTTGAGCTAGTGAAATATTTTAATTTTAATGCTGAATATTTTAGTTATTAATTATTAACTGAGATAGAACCCATTTTATTTCATAACATATACTATTCTGAAGTGAAGATGCATGAGTTACAGGTTAGATTATGGTGCCAGCAATGTGGTTGGCATGATGTGTAGTGGAGCTACACATAGGTTAGGTTAGAATATATATATATCATATACTTTTATATATTTCCCTATATATCTATACATTTACACAAATATATGTATATTAGATATTTTTTATTATTTTATCTTCATTATTATATTCATTTTTACCTTTAACTTTAATGTTACATACTATCTATATTTCTCATCTTTTATATTTTCTACTTTTTTATATTAACACTTAATATTTTTATCTTTTTATCTATAATTATAATCTTAATTTTTATTTATTATTTTTAACATATTAATTTTATTTATTATTAGATTTTGTATGCACCTTTTACTTTTCAACTAACTTAACTGTTAACTGTCGAAACTTTTAATTTTTCAATTATTTTTAGTGACTCCCTTTTTATATTTTTTTAGAAATTAATTTTATTTTTATCTTTATCTTAACTTTTGATATTATTTTAATTTATGGTAAAATTATTTTTAAATCCAAATCTCTATTTAATACTGGCTTAATATTATTAATAAGAATAATGTGTTTATCTTTCTATTCCTTCTATTAATTGTAAATTGTATTATTTTTACATAATCTTTTTTAATTCATGGCCTTTTTCTAATGTATATAAATATACTGGAGAATTTCTATCATATATTTTGTTGCAGTAGTCTTCTGTACATTAAATTCTTTGTTTCATTAACACTTATTTTTAGATTATTAATTTTACATTGTTTACAAATAATTACATATATTCCATTTATTTCATTATTTGGATCTTTATTATTATCCTTAATATATTTGTTTTCCAATATATTAATAATATTATTTCTTTTTCTATTAACTATTTTACCTTTTCTTATATTATTAATTTTTTTATAAATTTGACATATTATTTTATTTAAATTTTTAGCTACATAATTATTATTTGTGCTCATATCTATATAATTAATTTTATCAATAATATTATTAGTAGTATTACTATTTTTTCTTTTTTATGATCAATATTATCTTTTATACAAATTAATATATTTTCTATTAATTTAATATTATCATTTATTAATTTATTTGGATATTCATTATTTATGAATTATTCTCTTATTAAACTTATTTGTTTATTATAATCCTTTTTGGTTGAACAATAATTTACTTCTTTATGAATTTGAGAATGTATAGTATTTATTTTACATTTGCATTTGGATACCAATTAGTTATATTATTATTTATTTTACTTTTTTTATAAATTGATCTTTCTATTCTATCTTTTCCTTCTTTATCTGATTCAATCAACTTTATATCTAAATATGTCAGCCTAGTACTCTCTTCCTTTTCCATTGGATATTTAATATTTTTATCTATCTTATTTCTATCTCTCTGTGTTTTATTAAATATTAATAGATAATCATCTACATGTCTTTTAATAAAAATTAGAGCATTATTATTTTCTAGCATGATCATTATCCAATTTTTCATATAGATTGTAATGAATACTTTACTTAATGCTTCTTCTATTAGCAAACATTCTTTTTGTTTATAAAACCTAACATTAAATTGAAACGTTATTTGTTTAAAACATATCTCAACTATGTCTCTCAATTTTTCTATAGGAGTATTTATCTCTTTATTATTAGCTTCTTTATATCTATTAATTACCAAATTAATTGCCCTTTCTACATTAATATTTGTATACATTGATACAACATCTATTTTTTACCATTGTCAAATTATAATTATTATATTCATTTACTATACTTTTAATTTAACTTATTAATATTTTGTTATTTTAATATATGATTGACAATTAGTATCAGTATATTTCTTCAAAACATTATTCATTAACCATTTAGATACTTTATCAAAATAAGAATTAGTACGATTAATAATTGATCTTAATGGCACATTCTCTTTAAAAAATCTTAGATGCTCCATAAATCTGAGCTGTCAAACAATTCTTAATCCCTAAACAAGAAAATGTATTATATAATCAATTATACCATTCCTATAAAAACTTCTTATTAATTTATATATTTTTATTGAACAATTTAGTATCATCTCTTATTTTTTCAAAAATATTATTCTCCAACATACTATCCACCTTTTCTATACAATCTTTTTTATCTACTATTACCAACTTATTTCCTTTATCCAATTTTGTAAAAACTAACTTATTTTTATACTTATCCTTTATTTTCTTAATATCCTTTATCTCTATAATATTATAATTTTTATTTTTTTTCTCTATTCCTATTCTTTTTCTTTATTCTATAAACCATATTATCTATCTCATTATTAAATTTTTCCATCCATACCTTATCCTTAATAATTTTATTACTATCTATATTTTGATAATATTATATCATAATTTTCTTCTATATACTTCTGTGCTTTTTCTTTTAAAATAACATCAAAACATTTATTGCATCTTTTTTTTACAACAATAATATAATGATAGTAGTTTTAAGAATTCTACTGATTGTCAATAACAATCTGCTGGTTGCAAGAATACTGTAATTTATTTCAATACATCTAACACTAGGTGTTCTGTTTTGAACTTATATGTCTGATTAGTTCTGTAATTAATGGATGTGTATTATTGTCAGGATAAACACATGATGTTAATTAATGTTCTAAGCATAATTCAGCACTGAAGTAGTATTCTCTCTCAAATAGACCTTTGTTTTATAGCTAACTCCTTATCTTACTCTGAATAGTTGAATTTACTGGCCTAGTGATATGATTAGCATGTCTGTATCATTGTTATTTATGTACAATATTGTTGCTTCATTGATCATCCATACTGTATTTTTAATCTAAATCTCCATTGTTAAATGTAAGCTTAAAATGAGCTCATAACATTTCTTTCTTTTGCTGAAGTTAGCTTTGGAATACATAAACTTTGATATCTGCTGATAGACATCTAGATTATTTATTGCTCTATTTTCTAGTCATCATTTGGTCTTCTGTTTAAGTCAACTTCTAATCAGGTAGGCTTTTCATTGCTGCATGGTACTTCATAATAATGTTTCAATTGGTCTCTCTTCTTGTGATTCTATCCATCTAGAATTTTCAGTTTCTTTTGTGTATAGACTATGTCTGAAACATGTTTGATAGTCCCAATTGAATATATGGTATAGTACAAGGATACAGTATATACATTTTATCATTTTTCTTTGTTTTTTTTATTATACTTTTTATGCTTGTAACTAGCCTTGTTTTTTGTTGGCATGTTTTGTTTTATTTTAAATTTTGAACACTAGTAGGTCTTAGACTTGATGCCAGTGTTTAGGGTATGCTATGAGACATATAATCTAATCAGTTTCTTTATTCATCCTATTACTGGTAACTATTATCTTTTAATGGTTGAGATAAGCCTCCCAGAAGAATCACTGCTCTTACACTGAAAAGAATACAACCATTTTTAATTAACAACTCTAGTTATACATCTAGTGGTTTGTTTAATCTACCCAAATGAATACATTTAATTAATATTTGGAATCCAGAGACACCAGTTTGTCCATCAGAAAATAGATTTGTGTTTCATCCATGCATCTCTTTCTAAATCTATTTAATTAATAGATTGATTGATTGATTGATTTTAAAGATTATTTTTCTGACTTGGTTTACTTTAACCACTGCTTCATCTAAGTGATCAATACAGTCATAAAACAATAAATTACTATATTCTGCAGACACAAAAAGTAAATATATTGGTTTGTACTCTTGCGTTTAGCTAACTTGCTAATCTCTAATCATTTTATTGCTCTGTTACTTTTTATATTAATGATATCCAAATATTTTTTGAGTTAATGAACACTGCAGATTTGGAATCCATGTCACTAATAGGCTTTGAGTAATGAAACAATATTAAGCCTTTTTATGTATGTTATTTTGTTCTTATAAGATTTTGTTTTAATCTTCTATATACCTTATACAATTGCAATATAAATATTTGGAAACTGTATATCTAGTCAGACATTTGGTTTGAATGTGTGTGTTGCTGTTGCATCCATATCAAGTTTTCATGGCAGTTCTAATGGGTGCTTTGTTTTAGGAATCTTTAACAATATTTTTAGCTGAAAATCTTCTTACTTTTGGTTTAATCATTTGGATATAGATATAATTCAGATTTCTGACTGATCAAATTTTAATACTAAGGATAATTTTTTTTAATGGAGTTGCTTGATTTGCTATAGTTTCATCTATGGACCCCTAAAAGATTGTCAGAAGTGAAAATAGTGTTTGGATTTATCCATAGTATATGATCTTTCATCCTACAGATAAAATAGTGCTTTAGTGCCACATTTAAAAAGTTTCTCAAATCACAGCTCATTGTTAACTTTCTAATTTCTGTGGCATCAACATTGAGTGTATTTTATTAAAATCTAGCTCATATGGAAGTGTAGGAACTGACACTTTGTTTGCTAAAACTCCATACATTTACAAATATCACTAATTTATCTCAACTTGATTTAGTTTGCTTTGAAAAAAAAAAAGAAAATTCAGTTCTATGCACATTCACTAATTTTCTGGATTGCCTGAATAAAACTCTTCTAAAAAACCAACCTTAATTATTTTGATTAAAACATCTTTTTTCTTTCTGCAATGAGGGAGGAAAAAAATTTTTTTTTCTTCTTTTATTTCTTTTTTATTTGACTAGTTGTAGCAGTATTAGTTATTGCTAAAAGTACTTTTTTAAAAATATTAAATTGACCATTCTTAACTGGTGAGGAAAATCTAATCTACTCACATAGTTAGATCCTGCTGATATTGTACCAATGTTTTCTAAATAATAAATGACATGCAACTAAAATGACATCAAAATATTAATTGCATCTATTTACAGAATAATATAATTACAATAATTGTAAGAGTTCATCACTTCTTACACTATGTAAAATTACAAATGCATAATTCATCACCTCTTATAGTGTGTAAGATTAAAAATGCATATTTACTACCAGTAATAACCTGAAGATTGGAAAAATACTATGACTTATTCCAATAAACTTATATTGGCTTGTCTTATGAAAGATCTGATATTATTTGCCGCCACTAACTCTACCTTTGAACATGAACATGCTTTCTGCAAATAGTGAACAACATGCAATACTGTCAAAGTAATTCCAGACCAGGAAATTACTGTTCTGAACATGATTCAGTCATATCTAACATTCTTCTCTCAAGCACATTCCCATTTTGTAACCATTTTCTTTCCCTTATTGAGAACAATTGGTTTTACTGACTGAGTAACACAATTGGCCCATTTGCATCATTGGTTATTCATTTATATTATTACATCATTAGTTAATCATATTGTGTTCTGAATCTATTCAATAGACCTCTATAGTTTAGAAAAGTCCATTATTAAAGATAAACTTAAAAGGAATTCAAAGTGTAAGTATTATTTAAAATATATTTTTATTATTATTATAATGATGATGATGATGATGATGATGAGCAAGTTCTCGCTAAAAGTATGGCATTCACATGACAAATTTGTGGAATATATATATAAATTTCACCAGAATGTATGATAATTAAAGCACAGTCACTTGAAAAAAAGACAAAAGAAAAAAATACAAGAAAAACTTTCTACTTATCTTCAAACAAAAATATTTATTTTTGAAGCATTAAGTCACACAATTGATTGGATTTAAATACTTATTAAAAAGAATTATAGAAAGTCTTTAAACTTAATTTAGATAATTAATATTTATTAATAAAATAAACAAAACATGATAGAATGTATAGGATTGAGATATTCAAGCAAATCTCTAAAAAAAGTATCTCTTCTTTAGTACAAGACTTTCTAACAGTATTTGATTTTCTGGAATTAAATTATAATTATAACTATCAGATGTTTAACCTCTCATGTAGCCTCATTAATTATAACTCAAGACTAATAGTTTCTATTTGTATAATACTGGTGATTAATTTAATTATAAATTTTAGTAATTATTACTATAGGAGTAATTTAAATAAAAATAGCTTTTATTCAGCTTTCATTCAATTACATATTTTTACTAGACATATAAATTCAACAATTTAATTTCAATAAAATATTGCTTACAATGATAGAAACATGTAGTTTATGGCATAAAACGAATTTTACATTCCTAGAAACCATTATAACAAGAGCTTTAACAATCCTTTTTTTTTCATGGTAATTAATTTAATACAGGATAATCAAACTTCTGTAACTGCAGTTATTTATTTTATATTTCCGAATATTCATTCCCTCATTAATTTATACTTATTTTAAATTCTCATTTTCATTCATAAATATGCCAATCATATTTTTGTTTTGTTTTTTTCTAAAAAAGGCACAATGCGATCTCACTAATTCTAATAATAATGTCATTATTAATAATAAACTTTTAAAATAATAAATAAGTGGATATTTTCTATTTATTTTCAACAATGTCATTCTTTTTTTTTATTTAAAAAAATCCCTTATCATTCTCTCTGTGAAATTTTCACATAGTCAAATACATAAACATTTCATAAATATGGCATTAAATATATATGTAAAAGAAAAGGCAGACGAACTTCTTTATGCTGTCAAATATAAATGCATATATTCACTTAATATTGTCAGAAAAACTTAAGAGTAAAATGGCTAACTATTTTATTCTTATGTTATTTGACAATGTAACTGGGTGTTTGACAATATCAAGTACATAAGCAAATATTAAATGTAATCAAATATTTATCTTTTTGTTTAAATTTATTATTAGCATTTAGATTTGAGTCTTTGAAATTGAAAGTCAAATATACTGAAGTATAGTAAGTTTCTGAAGAACAGGGTTTTTTTTTTTTGCAAAAAAAAAAAAAAAAAATCACTGCGTGCGACATAACAAAGTTAGAAAACAAACACTACCAAAAATAATTATTTTATTTAAGAGAAATCTTCTTTAGCATAATCTATTAATTTTCAGTTTTATTAAAGCCATAATTTATATAAACTAAAAATTAAAAAACCTTTTTATAATATGCATTCTATTTATATAATTTCATTCTTAATTTATTCTACATTTGAACAGATAAATAAGTTTGCCTTTGTCTGAATAGCTTAAGTGATTAAAGTATCCTTTAAATTTAATATTCATGAATCTAAAGGTTCAGATTCGATTTCCATGATAGAACTGACATTAGTCAGGCCAGCAACACCTTAAGAAAAGAGGAGACTAATATCACTCAAAACGTTATGTGTTGTTTCTAACAATTGAAGATATTTGAAAAATAAAGTTTAATTTTTTCCAAAGACATTTAATTTAATACTAGATGGTGAAAATAGTCCAGTATATAATTACTACTAAAATACCATCACCACAAACCATCAGACAAATAATTCTAAACTTATAGAATTTAGAATATATGTAAAACTCTTATTTTTTTGTAATCCAATATGAAAAATTGTAAACAAAATCTTCATTTATTTTTAATTTTGTTATACCATAAACTTAGTCCACTGGATTAAAATATATACAGATTAAACCTTTGTAGACAAGCCATTGGTAATATTATATACTTCCATGAATAATCCATGTAAGTCGCAAATATACTGCATTGATCAAGAGGAGAGAAATCATGTGCATGCCCACTTCTCTTAATATGATTATCAGATTAGTTTATAGAGGGCACAATAGCAAAATTAATTGATGCTAATTGATGATTTAAGGTAATCTAACAATAACACTTATTTACTATTAATATTTACCAAAATTCAAACTTAGAACACATAAAACTCAATGATTAGGGAAACCTCAAAAATTAATCAGATCAAAACAAATATGAAAATGTTTTTTAGAACAGATTAAATTTAATAAGAAGACATAAATTTATAAATATATACAAAATGCATTGTTGTCAAATGATAACATTTGAAATATGTGAGTTAATGCAATTACTCTTTTGGTTGTTCATTATGAAATATAATGAAAATAAACTTTTTTGTTTGCAATTGCCATTTCATAAACAAAATTTATAATTTTGAAATTAATTTTGAAAAAATATAAAAGCTATTATCATTAGTGACCAAAAGAATATATTTTAATATATGAAATAAATAAACATAAAATTTTATGAACAAACATATAGAAAAATAATTTTAATATATATTATAGAATGCTTCTTGATATTTTAGATGATTAATATTATGTTTTGCAAATACTTATTTTAATTTGAAATTAACATATAATGATAACAGATCAAGGGAAATATTGTTCCAATAAGTTCATTTCAATGATTAAGTTTTAAATTAATAAGTAACCAAGTCATTTTATTTTATTTAATTAAATAATGGAATTTGTATTTTAATATTAAGAAAGGATAGAATTCCAAAATAATTTTTAAATGTAGATTTTATTGTTTAAAATGTAAATAAAATGCACTCATGTAATCATCACTTTTTCTCATGTGTAACTATAATTAATTTATCTATGTAGAGACATTGATCATATTTAATTAATGCAAATAAATTTCCATTCTTATAGGAGTAAAGATAAATCCATTAAACTTTGGGATGTGAAAAGACTAGTAATTCCAGAATAACTTTCAGTAACCAATCAAATAATAAATTGTCTTATCCAAATATTTGTTAAGTTTTTATATCCATTTAGTAAATTTTTAATTTTGTATTGACAATATTATGTATTATTTAGAGAGAAATATTCTTCATAACTTCTAGTGGTCTTTTTCCAAGTCTTAAAAATTTTGATTTTGCCTCATTTTTTTTCTTTTCATTGCTAACATTTCTGAAAATATTTCATTTCTATCTTTTAAACAAAATATTCTAATCCAGAATAAACTTTAAAATAGCAGATTAGTAATACAAATGAGAAAATAATCATTTTACTTTTTACATTTATAATTATACAAATATATATATTAAGAGATAACTCTTGATATTTTTTTTTTCATACATTATTTTTATTCAGTCTCATAATCATATGAAATCACAGTTTCTCTCTATATAGCCAGATTCCATAAACAGATAAATTGACTTTTCTAATGAAAAAATTGAACATCTTAGCATATAAGTTTAATGCATTTAACTTTTGGTATAAAATGATAAATAAAAAATTAGTATTTTTTTAATGTAATTGCTAATTCATTAGTATTTTATTAAAAAAAAAACTGTCAAGCGTTGTTAGCCAAGAAGTCAACATAGCAGCAGTTGGTTGCAGACGGTTGTTGCGGGTTCACCTCCGGCTGATGCTATAACATATGAAAAAAAAAAGCATCACGTAACTTTTTTAGTTTATTGTCAACATTAACATTAGGAACTATTTCCATGCTAATATTTCTTTTTCATTTATACTTAGCTTTAAATAAATAAACATAATGAATACAGAACTTTACAACAGGCATACACAAACATATAATCTTACAATATATATAATAGATATGTTGCATGCCTTTTGAGAAATATATTTGTGTTAAAAAGTCCTATCACAAAAATACTTAGGAATAATAAAAACTTTTTTTAATAGTGTACTTAAAGTTATCTATACATTTGAATAAAAATTTTAAAAAATTAAATATTTACAATTTTTAAAATATTAAACAATAGTGATTTAATATGTAGTTATAACAAATATTTTGAAATTAACTATTAAAATGTCTATTACTATCAGGAAGAAAATGCATTAATATGCAAGAAATGCAGGTAAAAAGACTTAAGTTCTATTTAATAGAAGATAGAAAAGATTGTGACTGGACTCATCACATTTCAGTGGTTTTATATATATAAATTGATTTGAGATGGATAGATTTTTAGCAAAAAAAAAAGTAAAATAACAATATATCCAAGAAATATATTAACACCTAAATACAATTACAATGATTTTTATTTGTATTTAAGTAAAAGTTTAATTTTATTTTCTAATAAAATGAATTTTATGGGGGGGGGGGGGCTATCTATTGAATAAATTGTAAATAATTAAGATCTTTTTCCTTTGTCTATAAGCAATGCTTTCTTAATGTTGTTAAAAAAGAGTGTCCCTGATAATAAAGTATGCCTCTTTATCAAGATTTTGTTAATAATAAACTTTTTTTTAAAATTATAAACTGTTAACTTGAACTGTTTTTTTATATCCATTTTTTTGAGCACATTGCATGTCAATTGAAACAAATTCTTATTGTAATCAAAAAGACATAGGTTGATTACAAATTCATATATCTTGGTCTTCTTTTTTTTTTTTTTTTACAAATATCAGTAGTAATATTTTTTATTTTTGATCTTTCTAGATATTCAACAATCAAACTTTTCTCAGATTTGTTTTTTCATTTCTATTATAGATTTTTCAGACTACATTTAATCCATTGAATAAGTTTTCATAAGAATAATTTATGATCTCTTTCAAAATTCTACTAACCATATTTTTTACTTTTAAAACTGAAGTCTTTTACTGTTACATGTTCAAATTACTGCATTTGATTTCTATGAATACCATATAAAATATTCATGTGAGTAATATGACTTTTTGAAAAACATATTGCCAATTTAAAAGTCATTGAATTCTCAAAAACTCACATTTTATTTTTTTGCTTCTTAGTGCATATTACTGAACAAAATTTGCTCCTCTATCCTTTTACATCACTGACATCCCATCCATCAAATATTCTGTTCATTTCTCTACTGAATGTAACTTTTCAGTTTTGTTGAATTTATATAAAAAATTAACAGTGTTATATTTAAATAGTTTTTCCAGTATCTTTCTGAATAAAGAAAGCCATTATATTTATTTGGGATTACCTATGATCTGAATGATAGAAAGTACATTGTTCTGATCTAAAATATTTTACATTTCATTCTATTTTGCTTTACTAATTCCTATGCTACCAGTGTATTGAGATCCATTTCAACTTAACTATATCATATTTTGGGGGGATTATACATTATCTATTTTAGGTTCCATTAGCAATCTAATTTTTAAAGCATTATATTTTTTTCCACATAATAACAGCAATTAAATATATCAAAATCTTTTTTAATTTATCTATGCCATAAAGATTAATAATACTGAAAAAGGTTCTTGACTGCCTCTCAAGTACTCCAATACGAACATAAAAACTAATCATACTGAAAAAGTTTATTGGTTTTTCTCAGCTATTCATTTGACCTGAGATATTTATATTTTAGCATTATAATATTATTCTTTACAAAAAGCTACTCATTATTTCAACATAATATATGAAAATAATTTATATTGCAGACCCCCACATTTTGAAATGTTTTGCTGTTGATTACAGTTAGCTGTTACCAAGATCAGTCCTGTATTGCTACAAATAATAAATCATAAAGTAAACAAAGCAAGACAAAATAAATAAAAAAGATACCCTCCTCCTAAAACTCAAATATTTTTTGAAGTATTGATAAAATGAGGAAGATGATATTCAATAAGTATAATTTATATATAAAAAAGCTTATACTGAGTTATGACTTATGAGGATTTATCCATATTTACCAACTGTGAGCCCAAAATTAAACTTTAACATTGTTTTACATAAAGCAATTAGTTTGATTCACTATTATAAGTATGATTATTTAATTTAAGAAGTCCTAATTGATGTATGTAGACTATACAATGCATATGTTTTTGCTTTATTGTAATATATCTAGCTACACACACACACATATCTATATATACATCAAATTATTCAGTGCTAATAACATATTTTAATAATAAATTTCCAAGTGCTATCTACAATAATGTAATTCCATCTACTCTGAATGTCATACGTGATCCAATCAAAAATGAATTCACTTTTGACTGTTCACCACAATCTTGTATAGATAGATTCATCATCATCATCAACAACCATTATCAATCCACTGCAGGATGAAGGTCTCTCCAAGTTTAATCCATCTTCTCCGATCTTTAGCTTCTCTTCTCCACAACACCCCTGTACATTTTCTTATTTCATCCATCCATCTCACATATGGTCTCTTTCTGGGTCTTTTACAAACTCTTGGAATCCCGTTTAAAATTTCAATTGTCCATCTATTATCATCTCTTCTAGCAATATGTCCAGCCCAACTCCATTTCAATCTTTTAATTTTTTCAATAAGGTCAGTAACACCTGTTTGTTGTCTTACCCATACATTGCATTTTCGATCTCTTCTTGTTACTCCCAACATACATCTTTCCATACTCCTTTGAGTGGTCTAAAGTCTCTGTATTGCTCTTCTATTAAGTGTCCAAGTCTCAGATCCATAAGTAAGAACTGGTAAAACATATTTGTTAAAAACCATCCTTTTCAAACACATAGGCATATTTCCTTTTAGTATCAAGTTATTTCTACCAAAAACACTCCAACCAAGTTTAATTCTATGATTAATTTCCTCCATTATGTTTCCATCTGTATTAATAATCTGACCAAGGTATTTGTAATTGTTAACTTCTTCTAATTCTTCATAATCAATCTTTATTTTCATATTTTGAGCAAATCGATTAAACATTACTTTCGTCTTTTTAACATTTATCTTTAGTCCTACTTTTCTACTTTCATCTGCTAACTCCTGCAACATTTCCTGCAGCTCTGAAGCATTATTTGCAAAAACAACTACATCATCTGCGAAATCTAAATGACTTAAATACTCTCCATTTACTTTCACTCCTTTAGTTTTCCATTTTAATCCACAAAATACTTCTTGCAGCACTGCTGTAAAGAGTTTTGGAGATATGGAGTCACCTTGTCTTACACCTTTCTCAATGTTGATTTTTCCAGTATCATTATGTAATCTAATTGTTGCTGTTGCATTTTTATAAATATTCTTTAAAATATGACAATATCCTGGATCTATACCTTGATGATCCAATGCTTTAATCACTGAAGAAATGTGTATAGAATCGAATGCCTTTTCATAATCTACAAATCCAAAACATAATGACAACTCATATTCGTTTGTCCTTTCTATGACTTCTCTCAATACCTGGATATGATCTATTGTGCTAAAACCACTTTTAAATCCAGCTTGTTCTCTTGGTTGGTGGAAATCCAAAGTTCTCTGTAGACGAGTTGTAATTATCTTGGTAAAAATTTTATATAAAACTGATAAAAGGCTGATAGGTCTGTAATTTCTAATATCTTCTTTATCACCTTTTTTAAATATTAATATTATTACTGCATTCTTCCAATCTTCCGGTACATATTTATCATTTAGACATTTGGTATATAACTTTGCTAAAATTGTTTCTATTTCTTCACCTGCTTCTTTTAATATATCAATTATAATTCCATCATTTCCTGGAGACTTTCCTTTCTTCATACACTTAATTGCATGTCTCACTTCTTCATTTAAAATTCTGGGCAATTCGGAAGATGTAATAGATATAGGAGGTACTTGTTCTTTATTACTATATAATTCTTGATAAAAATCTTCTACCAATTTCATGATGTCATCTCTCTTTTTAGTAATAATTCCATCTTTTTTTCTTATTGCAGATATAAATTTCCTACCAATACCAAAATGTTGTTTAACATTTTTGAGACTTTTATTTTCTTCTACAGCTTTCCTTGCTATTTCACAGTTATACTTTCTTATATCATTTTCAACTCTTTTCCGTACCATTTTACAAAATTCGAGATATTCAATTCTTTTTAATACATCATTTTTGTATATCTTCATATTCCTTCTTTTCTTCATAAATTATCTAGTCTCAGTAGAAATTTTATTAGTCAATTGCTGCTTTTTTCTACCAGCTATGTTTGTTGCAGTTTTTAAAAGTGTATCAGTTATTTTCATATTAATTTCATTCAAATCTGAATCATGCTCAAAATCTCCTAATACTTGAAACCTATTTGTAAGTTCTAATTTAAATTCATTAGAATGTTTCTGAAGATTAGGAATATCAACTGTAAATATTGTTTTTCTTAGTAATTTTTGTCTCTCTAGTTTTACATTAACACATAACTTACACCTTACTAATCGATGATCACTTCCTGTTTTAAATTTATTAAGAACATTACAATCTTGAAATATGTATTTTCTGCTAGTCAAAATATAATCCAATTCTGCTGTACCTTCATTTGGATGCTTCCATGTCCATTTCCTTTTAACATTTTTCTCAAAAAATGAATTCATAATATAAAGTTTTTCTTTTTCTGCAAACTCTACAAGTCTATGTCCTCTCTCATTTCTATTACCATAACCAAAATTACCTACAGCAATTTCATCTTTCATTTGTCTACCAATTCTAGCATTAAAGTCTCCCATAACAATTTTAAAATGTTGTTTACTCTGATCAAAAGCCTTTTGTACATCCATATAAAAATCTTCTACTACTTCATCACTATGAGAACTTGTTGGGGCATAAACCTGAATTATCTGCATTTGGTATCTGCTATTAAGTTGTATAACTAATCTTGCCACTCTGTCCGATACACCATCAATCTCCACAATATTGTTCTTCCACTTTTTATTTATAATGAATCCTACTCCACTTGTATTTCCAATATGTGTGCCTTTATAATAGAGTATATGTCCACTTTTTAAATCAATTGTTTCTTCTCCTTTTCTTCTAACTTCACAAAGTCCAATAATGTCCCATTTAATATAAGACAGTTCTTCTTCTAATTCTTGCAATCTTCCTTCACTTGAAAGTGATCTGCAGTTGTAAGTACCTAAATAAAAAGTCGTCATCAAATGGCAGCCTGGGTCCGCAATCAGGGGATTCTTAGCACCCTCTGCCTTCGGCCACCAACCGCTGCCTTGGTTGGTGACTTTACAGCCTCCTGGTAATAAGGGCCATGCTTTATTTTTGTCTGTCATAATTGTATATATGTATTGGAAAAATATTTATCATTTACACAAACATTCATTCTGCCTTATCAGGCACTGAGAAAAAAGGCCATGGTGTTTCTTGATCTTAAACTCAGAGGTAAAAAGCCAATAAACTCACCACGCTGGCTAATGCGTGTTGGTGAGCAGCCCATCCATGTTCGTATACTATATGAATTAAACAATGATATATATTAGGATAATATCAAATCAGAAGAGATGTTCATGCAGGTTCTTGCTAGTTTGATATTCATTTTATGAATATTACTGCCTTACTTCTATCATTATAAAATCATAGCTGGTATATAAAAGTGATTTTTTTTTCTTCTGCAACATAGATTACTGTGATACTAAAAGAAATTATGTTAATATAAGCACTTGGAAGTTTACCACCTCAATTCTTACATAGGTATTTTATTATTTTTTAAAAAAAATATTAAAATGAATAGAAATAAAGTCTACTATGCACATTTAAATTATAAACTGACTTGAATGAGGCTGCATAAATATCTCTGCTTATTTAATTTTTACATAATCTGTTATCCATATAACATCATGTTTGTAAATAAAAACGGGTTCATTTTGCATCTGCAATATAAATCATTTGATATATTAAAAGGTGATCCGTTAATATAAATAGCACTCCCTTTATTAGCTATATATATATAATTATACAGATTATTACTATTAGACATATGCATATATAAAGAGAACCAGTTCTAGAGTTGTTATATCTTAGGTAAATCACTATTTTTTTTTCATATGTCAAATGCGTTGACCAGGAAGCGAACCCGGGCCAGCTGCTTGGAAGGCCCTAAACGCTTGATTAAATCACTATTTTTGTTAAAACAAATTTTTACTTTAAAATTTTTTTATATCATTAATGTTCTTACACAATCTTTAAATTCACATTGATTAAATGTAAACTGATAATAAAATAATGTAAGCAAACGTTAAAAAGTGAGAAATTTTACAAGTTAGTTTTAATCTGCCCTAACACTAAAAAAGTATATTTTCAAACAAAAAAGAAAGTAGTACAATATTTTATAACCATTTTATGGATTTATTCTATTAAATACATTAAAACATAACAATATTAGAATATTTTTTAAGAAGTTAATATTTTTCTAATAATTCATTTCTTTATAAATTCTAATTTTATAATTTAAAAATTAAAATTTTAATAACTAACAACAGTCAGAATTATATACTGTATTACATCTTGTGGATATTAAGTTACTAATTATTAAATGAATAATTATATGGTTACTTATTAGGATAGATAGATCATGTGATATTCAAGCATCCAATCATAGAAACTGAGTATAACTTCAAATTATTTGACAAAACCGAGATTTTTTCCCCCATGGTCCTCAATAAGAATTATTTCAGGAACTTTTAGCTCTAAGGCCACTATTTTTCTACTGCACTATTGAGAATATAATTTTAAAATGAATAATAAAATTACTTAGTAAATTAAATATTATGTTGGAAAATATGGCATAAAAATTACTTATCAAGCCATGCCATATTTTCCAACATAATATTTAATTTACTGCATTAATTAGCCACCACTGTAACTTTAGTTTTCACTATTAGTACTTATTGTTATATTTTCATAAGCAATTAATATATAAATATATAATAAATAAACTATATGCAATAGGTCATTTGGTTATACTGAATGCTTTTTCAATGAAATGGTTGGATGAATAGTTGGAAGTGTGAGAAGATTGAAGCCTGTCTGTTAAAGTTTGAGTAATTACTAACTTAATATAAATCAAGCTCTGATTGTATATGTGTGTAGGAGATTATGATCTATCCCAACTGATGAATGATGGTTTTGCATGAAATATATATATATTGGAGATCAGGTATCTTTTTTGCATGGGTGTGGTTATGTTTTTCAGTTGATTGAGATAGAGTGGAGGATAAATAGAATGAAAAATCCTGAGTTCAAATCCCTCTATTTACATAAATAAGTAAACTAATGTATCAAGTTTTGATTTATCACAGATAGATAATAAATTACTATATAATTATTAAATTTTATTTAACTATAATTTTTATCCTGCAATATTAATAATAATTCAAAATGATGATGAATTATTCATAACACCATAGGACTTACCATATAAAACTCACAAAATAATTTATTTCCAGCTTAACAAAAACCCATGTAACATCTATGTCATATGCAGAATATATAAAATATGTCTGATTACTTTTAAAAGGATTTTAATAATATCTTAAATAATAATATTATAGTTTGTTTTTTTTAAAAAAAGAACTTTTCAAATAAAGATTGAATAGACTTATTTAAAATTATTAAGCAAATGAAGAACAAAACAAATAGTTATGCACTAAAGACAGTTATTCAATTTACTTTACTTCAGAGCTTTAGAAATCAATGAACACTATATGGTTATATTAATCTCTAATTACTTTCCAGCTACTGGCCGTCTTCAGTGATTAGCAAAATTTCCCACAAATATTTACATTCATCTTTAAATCTTTAATGCTATCCAACTTAAAGAGATCCAAAAATCTTAAAATTTTGACTTCTGACCAACTTTATATTTTAATGATCTAAATTTTATATCAACTATAGACTTTCTTCTAACAGTGGCATAAACCAAACAACATATATCGCTTTCCTTGTGTACTATAGCATCTACATTATGATCAATAATTCTCCCTATTAACATTACTTTAAAAACACCTATTGTAAACTTAGGTCATCAATAGATCCCAAATGATAGTTCCATTATACTATCAATATGAAGAGCTGTTCTGGTTTGTAAACTATTATCACCATTTAATCTTTTTCTTAAAATAGACAATGCTTCTTCACATGGTACATTTATGAATAAACTTTCCAACTCAAAGCTTACCAGTAAATCAGTTCTTTCAATTTTTATGTTCTTGATTAATTCTACAAAGTGTCTAGAATTTCTGACAAAAGACTGGGTCTTGTATGCCAAAGGACTTAAAACTTTGAGAAGAAATCTTGCCAAATTTTGGCAAGGTGAATCACTAGAACTAAAAATAGATCTTAATGGAACATGCTTTTTATGGATTTTAGGTAGACCATAATGTTATTTTACTTTTTTCTGAATCAGTGAAGTACCTGCAATGCTTTCTGAGTAATGCTTGTAACTTTGTTTCCTTAATCGCTATTGGATTTTTTGCCACTTTTCTATATTGGCCTACTGCAAGGAGTCCTTGTATTTTGTTGTCATAATCAGTTGTATCCATTAAAACTGTTGCATTGCCTTTGTCAGCAGGAAAAATAATTATAGATTTATCTACTTTGAGAGATTTAATTGCTTTCCTCTCCCCATAGGATATGCTTTCATCTCCCCATAGGATATGTTTGACTTCAATTTTTGTTGCTTGTTGTTCTTTTTATTGTCCAGCATAATTATTCTGCTTCTTTTAAAGGCAATTTTTAAGTGACTTCTTTGGTGGCTGCCATTATATCTAATAAAAGGATATTAGACGGTATTATTGCAAAGTTTAATCCTCTTTCAAGAACAGAAATTTCAGAATCTGTTAGATGTTTAGAACTGAGATTTTTAACAGATGGAGTTGTTACATTGCTTGGTACATTATGATTTTTGATATGCCCATGTAGGTTAGCAAATTTCTTCTTTTGACACTCTTTTATTTTTCCATATAATGTAGAATATGATTTTTTTGCTGCTTGAGAAACTCTCATGTAGTCATCATCAGTAAGTTTATTTTTTAGAAAACATTCTACATTATTAATGGAATGCATTGGTTGATACTTAGAAAACCTTTGAGCATTTATTCTTTCTCTTAAAAGAGATTCGCTTGCTTTCTAAGTAATTTTCTCAGCACTCTGAGCATGAATTGGAGGTTTTAGTTGCAAACCTTTAGGAGTTATCCCTTCAGATTTACATTTACATAAGAAAGTAAAATGATTTTCTACTTTGGCCAGCTTTAGACATAATTTTTGGTAATGACTAAAGTTTGATATAGTATCAGGTCCATACCAAATATTTAGTGTTTTCCTAAAGTTTTGTGATGATGATGTTCTAGTTGTATTTTTATATTAGACTATTTCCATCATCTAATATGTGTGTCACATGTCTTTAGAAAAATTTAACTTTTATTTAAATATTCCAAATACATTCAACTGTTAATATATGCATAACATTTCTAAAGGTATAATTCTTCCCTCTTCTTCAGGTGTTGCTGGAATGACCAGTGACAGTAATAGCATGTTATTACAACCTGGATCCTTAGATTCTTGATTATTGAATTTTAAGGTAACATTTTAACTAACTGAGCCATCCTGCCAAAGACAACACTCAGTAGAAATTTCATATACCTATCTATGAAGTTTCTCCTGATTTCTCCACTTTTTCCTAAGAGCAAAGTTGATTATGTTTCTATACATTATGCATAGTCACAATAGGTTGGCTTATGGGATTTTTTGCCATTGTCATGTGAGCACCTTCTTTAAATTTTTTTCTTTGTATATTTTCTTCTCTATCCAATATTTTTGTATTTTCCCAATTGAACATATGTTCATTGGTACATACATGCTCTGCTACCTTAGACACATCTGTTTTCTCTCTTCTAGTCATCATTTTATGTTATTTCAAGTGATTTTCAATGAAACAACTGGTCTTACCAATATATGATCTTCCACATTGATATGGTATTTTTCATAAATGCAGTTTTTTTCTTTTCAACATTTCAAATTTAGGCTTTGTAGATATTAGAATTCCTTGTAGCGTGGTATGGCACTGGAAAGCTATTCTGATGTTATACTGATTGCAGATTTTCCTTAATTTGTCTGTTATTTTTGAAATGTATAGGTACCCTACAGTACCAATAATTGTCATTTCTCTTGATGTTTTTTTGTCTATTTAATGTTTTCTTAATAACAACTGATGGATAACCATTTTTCATAAGTGTTTGTTCTATATAGATCTTTTTTTCCAAATCACTGGTTTCTGAACAAACTTCTTTTGTTCTGTTCCATAATGATAGTATAACTCCATGTTTTGTATTTCTGGTGTGATTGTATGTATAGGATAAGCATGTTGCTGTATATGTAGGTTTTCAGTAAACTGTAGTTTTGATTCCGCCATGAGGGAGTCTTGTCACAAGAACATCTAAGAATGCCAATTTTTGTTTTTTGTTCTGGTTCTATTGTGAATTTAATTGAAAGGGGATATGTTGCTGATGTGTTTCCAGAAAGTTTGTAGCAGTGCTTCACCATGTGGCCATAGCGAAGCCAAACTTTAGGTGGATATGGAGTAATTTTTATGGCGGTGGTTTCAATTTCTTCCATATAAATATTGCTAATCATGGGAGACAGTGGTGATTCCATAGCCATTCCTTGATTTTGTTGGAAGAATTCTGTGTTATATTGCAAGTAGGTTGTTTTTATACAGAATGTTAATAGTTCCATTATACTATCAATCACCATTTAATCTTTTCCTTACAATAGACAATACTTCTTCACAGTACATTCATGAATAAACTTTCCACATCAAAGCTTACTAGTTAGTCAGTTCTTTCAATTTTCATGTTCCTGATTAATTCTACAATGTATCTAGAATCTTCTGACAAAGGACTGGGTCTTGTATGCCAAAGGACTTAAAACTTTGAGAAGAAATCTTGCCAAATTTTGGCAAGGTGAATCTCTAGAACTAACAATAGATCTTAATGGAACATAATAGATTTTAGGTAGCCTATAAAGAGAGCAATTTTGCTGAACTATGGTGTTATTTTACTTTTTTCTGAATTAGTGAAGTACTTGCGATGCTTTCTGAGTAATGCTTGGAACTTTGTTTCCGCAACAAAAATTGAAGTCAAACATATCCTATGGTGAGAGGAAAGCAATGAAATCTCTCAAAGTAGATATATCTATAATTATTCTTTCTGCTGACAAAGCAATGCAACAGTTTTAATGGATACAACTGATTATGACAACAAAATACAAGGGCTCAACGCAGCAGACCAATTTAGAAAAGTGGCAAAAAAATCAGATACTGAATATGGAAACAAAGTTATAAGCATTGCTCAGAACGCATCATAAGTATTTCACTGATTCAGAAAAAAGTAAATTAACATCATAAAGTAAATTGACATAATATTTCAGCAAAATTCCTCATCTTTATGATCTACCTAAAATCCATAAGGAATTTCAAAAAGATAGGTTTCAAACACAGATTAAAAACCTAGGAAACTATACATTAATTATTGTCAATCAAAACTTAATGGGCACCATTAAGAACACATATTTTGGCTATATTATTCAAGATTTCCAAAATATGATGCAACCATTCAGAAAAACAATATACTTAAATCCTACATATCTAAATGATACACTAACCCCAGTGGTGATAATAGTTTTAGCTTTAAAATTAAACTCAATTATTCTGTAATCCCAGAGAATATCCCAACTCAAATTATTGAGTGGGAGGTAAATTATGGTGCCAGCAATGTGTGAGCCCAATTGGTTGAATCATGGGAGAAGGGTGTAATTTGTAATTTATATATTTTATAATAGCAACTTATGACTCCATGCATTATTTGATTTATAATTCATTTTATAATATTAATTAAATTATTTATCATATAGAGTATCATATTTGATGTGGCATATATGATCTAAGTTATTATTGACATAAAACTGTAATGTTAGTTATAAATTAATAAACAAGCAAAAAGTTGAGTTATGTAAATGTGACTATAATTATTTAAGATTTATGATCATATCAATTATTACAAAATAATATCATTGTTATAGTTGAATTTTATTTCATGTGCAATTAAATTTATTTTGATCATGCACTGGTGAAAATCAATATTGCTTTTGCAAGTAAATGCAACTTGGAAATCACAAATTATAGTTTATTTAAATAAGAGTTAGATATTAAGGAGTTATCATTTTAATATGGTGTATAAAAATAATTTAGTACTATTGGTACTATTCTGTAGATTGTGAAGGAAATGATTAAATGTAGAGTAGAAAAAGCAGATAGGGAATTCTTCTCCTGATATATTATTATACAAATTTATTGAATATTGTTTATACTATAAGTATTAATTGAATTTATTAAAATGAGTGATTTAGAAAAGGATTTCCATACTGAAATGTCAGCTATTGTGAGTGAAACTAGTTTGGTTGAAATGAAGGAGGTGGAAGAAAAGGTAGAAGAAAAATAGAGGAAAAAATGATTCCTGAAATAGTTGTTAATAATCCTCAAGATAATTATATAATACAGATGATGGAAAAAATGTATAAATTTATTAATGAAAATAGTAAATCTCTTAATAAAAATAATGAAAGTATTAGGTATTTTAAGAAAGATATTGAAAAATCTCTAACCAATAACATGAATGAAATTTATAAATCTTTACGTGAAAGTGTTGGATCTTTCAAGGATAAAGTGCATGAATGTAGTAAAGTTCTTAAAAAAAAAACAATTCAGAAACTAAATGAATAAGTTGATGAAAAAGTTGAAGATGATAAGTCATCTGTTAAAATGAATAGCCAAGATGTTAAAATAATGGATGATAGTTTGAAAATGAACTAGAAGGGAATAATATATCCCAAAATAATGAATTAAAATCTAGGAGAATAGAGTTTAGTTAAAGAAGAGATTATAGAAAGACTCGAAAATCTTAAGTAATAATGAAAAAGGAGCTAATGAATCCTTAGGGGTAGAATTAATTTCTTTATGTGAAAAATGTCCAGAAATAATAGAAGATGAATTACCAAAAATTACCGATAATACTAGTAATAAATTTAAAAATAAAATAATTATGGAAATATTTATCCAAAAATCAGTATTTATAAAGAAATACTATTTAAAGAAATTAAGGATTTGATATTTGAAGTAAAATTTGTGAAAGGGAAAAGTTATCAGAATAGAGATTTAGGCAAAGTCAAAGTAAAGCTTAAGTCTAAGAGTGAGGAGAAAATTAAAATAGATTTTCTTAGGAAAAATATAGATCTGGTGAGAGATATTGGCAAAGCAAAAGTAAAATTCAAAAGAATGAATGGAAAAATAGTTAATTTAAATCTTGGTACCGAGATGATCGGTAAGGCGAATAATGGTGGAAAGCTAAAATAAAGCTTAAGTTGTTAGAAGAAAAGATATTTGATGTACACTTTCTTAGAGAAAATGTTGATGGAGAGAGAGAAATACAGGAAAGGCTAAGATAAAACTTAAAAGGTCGAATTAAAAGACAATTAAAATAAGTTTTTTCAAAAGGAATATTACTAAAGATAAGGACAAATAATCCCGAATGTGACACTATTTACAACTGGCATAACCTTATTTAAAAAAAAACAAAAACAAGGATAAGACTTAAAAATATTTTGATATTTTATTTTAAACCTATGTAATAAAGAAATGTATTTATGCTTACTACGCCTGAGGGAGTAAAAGGGACTTGTACTGCCAGAAGTTTAATTCCTTACCCTTCAGATAAATAAAGGTTAAGAGATAAAGTTGTTGGTGGCACTCTGATGTGTGTGTTATAATTAGGAGAGATGAATTGGAATAGTATACTATCGTTATTCTTGTAAAGATAGTTTAGTTATTTATTAAAATGCTTAATTGGTGTATATTTAATAAATGTAAAATTAGTAAAATCTAAAATTATATTTGTAAGAATATATTTGATAATATTTAAGTAATTTAATTTTTTATTTTTTTATTTGGTAGAGGGGAATAACCAGGAAGTAATTCTAAATCTGCACATAAGAAGTCTAAGGCCACAATGTTTTACATTTGATGATCGAGGCCATTTTGCAACAAATTGCAACAATAACAAAAGTATTAATAATTAGACAAATAAAAACCAATCGCAAGCAAGAGATAACACATCCCAACCAATGAGAACATATATACCAGAGATAGAAAAAACACAAGAAAACACAAACAATAACCAATGGCAAAAAGAAAGTAACAAAATAACAATTTAGAATGAAGGACTGCTAGATTTAACAATCAAAAAAATAATTCGTGAGCAAGCAACAAGCAGAGAAATAAAACAAATGGTTATAGCACTCAGTTCAAAACACTGATCAGACAACTGAGGATAGCAGTGATAAAACAGCAGGTAAGAAGAAAAAAAAACAGAGTAAAATTAATAACAATATCACTCATTATCAGCCAATTCAAATAACAAAAATTAAAAACAAAACATCAGAAGCTATAATGCAATTAATTGAATCATGTCAACCTCTGATACCAAAAGAAAAACAGGCAAGCCAAAAAGGTAAAAACCAAGGAAACCTATCAAGAAAATGCAATGATAGTAAGCCAATTAAGCTACTCAACAGATGGAGAATTGTAACTGGACTACTAAGATGCTCTAGAACACCCAGAAATATTAAGCCAAGTCCAACAACCAACAACATTAAGCCAAGTCTGCATACCCACAAATACGATGAAGCTGAAAATTGCCACAATTAATGTAAGGGATTTAAATTAAACCTCAAAAATCACAAAGCTCAAACAATGGATTTCAACCACACAAATCACATATACTTGGATTATTGGAAACAAAAATATATGCTGGTTTTCAAATTGACCCAGCAAAATATTTAGTCATGGAAGGGGTTTGTGCATGCTCCAGGGATTTCTCATCAACTTCAGCAGGCACAGGTTTACTCATATCCACCAACTGCCTTCACATCCTTCAAAATTATATTCATAGACTCAATTCTATTAATTGCAACCTTTCAACATAAAATTATAATCATTAATATAATTTACGTTTGCATGCCCATTCAGGATAACAAAATTAATACTATAATAATGAACATAAACTCAACACTAGCCAGTACAGCAAATCCAATGATACTAATAGGTGATTGCAACACAACATACCAGAGATTTATACAGAAAGGGCTTCATAGAATTTATATACCATTGATGAGTAGAGAAGGCTTCCTACCACTCAATACAATAATATTCCACAAGGGCCGTCATTCATCACTCAATGATTTATGTTTTTACTCCCCAATGTTACATCACCAAATAACACTTGAACTAACCCCCAAATAACACTTGAACTAACCTCTTCAGCTTTTTCTGATCCCTCAGCTCAAATAATATCATTTAACCTTATACAAATACAAACATCAATTCTCCCATTAACAAGAATAGTCACAATTTTACTTTCAGCAACCACCCCAGAATTTGTTTTTTCAAAGACATACATTAAGTTAAATAAAATTAAAGAAATGGATCTCAACCCTATACAACAGTATCTTGCATACACAAACATTGTTTCTTTCAATATATCTCATACAACTAAAAAACAACTGCTACCATCCAAATTACTCACACTTGCAAAAGAACTCCACAAATGCATAACCATTATTACACCATCATACCACAAACAGCAGTATATATATATAGCCTAACATGTGCATATAGAAAAGCATGTGAGATGTTAAAAGTATATCTAAAAATCAAAAAAAAGCAAAATGTTTAACACATCCACACACATGGACAAGGAACTATATTAAATGGGCATTAGGAAACTCACCAATCATCAAAGTTTTAATGGTAATTGAAACAAAAGAAGGCACATATGCAGGACACAATATGATCCTATCTATTTTTGAATAGTTTAAAAGCAAACTACAAACAAGACCACTACTTACAAGACATTCTAAGCTATTTGGACCAACAGAAACTGAAGAGCCATTCACTACAAATAACTTCCTAACAAAGCTTTCTACTATATCAAGTAGATGTCATCCAGGAAGCTCGTAATTCCATTATTCATGTCAAAAGACCTAAGCCAAAACACGGCAAATATTTATGCAACTTAGCCAACCACTTATCGCAGGAAATTCAGAATATAGATGGAGTTTATTCCATTGCAATTGTTCCCTTTAACAAAAAATCATCTCCCTCTCGAGTGACCTCTGACCAATTTCCATGGAATCATTATCAATCAAAATGCACCTAGATCTCTTTTCATGTTGTAGATAGGTTCCACAGAAAACCTGCATTAAAAAAATTGCACAAAAATAGACTTAACTTACCTTGGAAAATGTGGGATATGTTCTTTAATTTTCAATAATCACATAAAGCCAAAGCAGCAATGCAAAATTACTTTAAAATTCACATAAAAAAGTAAAGTATGACTAATAAAAAATTTCAAATATTTGAAAAAAATTAATATAAGACAAACTTTTTTTATTAACTATTTAATTTTATTCAAAACAATATGTTTTAGTGTAATTTATTTTACATTTTTTCATACATATTTTAATCATTATTGCTATTTGACAATATGTGGTTCATTCGTCAACTGGTAAGACATCAGATTCATCACAAGAGGAAATACAATTAGCACCAACTTCAGTCTTATACTGTGTTAATGGTTTTCTATCGACAATGTAATCATAATTAAACTTTGAGATGATGATTTTACTAATTGTTAATGAAGCTCGTGATATCCAGACTGCTATATCTAACTATTAGAGAATGCACTTTCACGAGTGCAATTCTCTCTCTATATATATAACATGTTTCCACAAGTGTGTTAATAATGACTAAGGGTTAAATTTTCTATATGCATATATACATGGAGAAACTTTTAGACAGAAAAAAGTTACAAGAAAAAATATTTAAAAACTTTTAAAGATACATTCTTTATAAGTAGAAATTAAAAATTCTTAAATATTTTTACTTGTAACTTTTTTCTGTCTAAAAGTTTCTCCATCTATATATGTGTATAAAAGAAAATATAAATATACACATACATACAACTATTTAGCTCTCATTGAAATTTGGTTTGTAATTTGTACCAATATTAACAAAAAAATGATTTTCCAATTGATTAGAAAGTTGAAAACTTTCTCAAATCATTTTTGCTGTGAAATGAACAGGTTCCACTTCTGTTTCATTATCTTTTCCTAAATCTTCTACAGTATCTAAATTTATTGTCAAACCTTTTTTCAGCAGGCATTTAAAATATGCAAAATTTAATGCATGTATATGTTGTATTTTGTAAAAATTGAATGCAAGTTTGTGCACTCCAGAAAAACTAGAATTTGTTCGAATGGTAGTTGTAGATCGCGCGCTGATAACAAAGGAAGTTAAGTAACGTAAGGGCGGACGAAAATTCCAAGAGATATTTGCTGATTGCAAATATTTCTGAATAAAAGACGTTACCTGATTGGACAAGGATTAATTGCTACAGTTATCAGCAAGCAATAAAAGACGGTGTAACAACTACGCAGGGGAAGGCAGTTATTAGCAGCCATGTTTGGAGTAGACGTCTAATAGTTTTGAGTAGATACCTCGCCTCAGTGCTTGCGGTAAATGACCAGTGCCCAGTGGAAATGTAGTCCATGGGTGTAGCTGGAAAAGCCCACAGAAATGGGGAGACCACAGCAGAGTAGAGCATTAGTTGCAGAGAGCATTGGTTGCAGAGCAGTGCATTCGTTGCAGAGAAGAGCATTAGTTGCAGAGAAGAGCATTAGTCGCAGAGCAGAGCATTCATTGCAGAGCAGAGCATTAGTTGCAGAGTAGAGCATTAGTTGCAGAATAGAGCATTAGTTGCAGAGCAAGAGCATCCGTTGCCAGAGAACTATGGAGATAGAGAGTTGCAAACTATTCGCTATTCAGACTGAGTAAAATATTATGTATATTTATTTGATGACCGCAAAGACATTCTTGCGGATATAACATATAACATATATAAAATGGGGAAATCCCAATTTTAAGTGAAATACAAACTTCTTTATCGCTTAAAAGAAAACTGCAAAAAAAGATATTAATAACTGAAATACAGGCTTATTATATATCTGTGTCTATATATGTAATATATAGGGTATATGAGCACAGACTTTCACATGACCCTCCACTCTATCTAATAGCACTGATACATTCAAGCACATATATGCTGAAAAGATAAATAATCACCAATATATGTATTTCATGCTAAACCAGCAATCATCAGTTGGTCCAGATTATCATCTCCCACACATATATACTATAAGTGCTCAGATATATATTAAGATAGACAATCTTCATATTTTAATGGACAGGCTCCAATCTACTACACACTGCAACTCTTCAACCGTCCATCCAATTGAAAATCTGATTATGGAATGCTCGAAGGCCACCCTGAGGCTGATATTCTTGTCACACCCATGTTGACCTAAGGTAATACATATATTGGTGATTATTTATCTTTTCAGCATATATGTGCTTGAGTGTATCAGTGTTATTAGATAGAGTGGAGAGTGGTGGTTCATATGAAAGTCTGTGCTCATATACCCTATATATTAAAAAAAAAAACATGAATTGCATAACTTCAAAATTACATTTAAAAAATCTGCACAAAAAGAGACCCAGGTTTAATTGGAAAAAATTATAAAGAAAAAAATAGAAACACATATATTGCCACTAATATCAAATGTTCAGTTTGCCAAAAAGAACTCATCAACAATTTAAGCAACAGCGTTATTCAAAGCAATCTTGGACTCAACAAGGCAGAAAAAGAAATATAGCACAATAGCAGTTCAATTCGATATTGAGAGAGCATTTTATGGAGTGAACATCCTCATTTTGTTAGACATGCTAGCAAATACCTCCATCCCCAAAACTCAACTTTACATTATAGCAAACCTTCTACGGAATCGAAAAATACACATAACACTCAATGGGAGGAATTCAATCCATATCTCAGGATTCTCCCCTCAGTGCACTACTATTTATACTCATTCAATCTATTTGAGTTTTTTGTCAGAAAATTTTAGTAAGATTTAATGGATGAAATCATCTTTCATGGTCACACAATACCCTTTCACTTAATGCAACTACCATAATAATGGGGACAAGTAGGCCAGCTTTTAATTTATTTGAAAAGGTGCCAGGATTCTGTATCAGAATCTACTGGCCAAACCCCTTTTATTATTTTAGTTACAATGAAATTATTCAGATTATCTGGAGGATTGTGTTTTCAGTACAGCATTGACAATTTATTTAATTGAATTATAATAATGGCTAAGTTGTAATGAAATTAGAATAAGAATAATCAATAATTAAATAACAACGTGAGTCGTATTTAAATTTATTAATACAAAACAAAATATTTAATATTATCAAGAGAAGAAAATATAAAAAATAAATAGGGATTAAAACTACTGCTAATGTTTTCTTTTAATTGATACAGCTCATGGTGATAGTTTATTACACTTAAGAGTCTAAGAAAAGTCATCACTGGTATTGAAATTAATAGAACTACTTACTATATAAGTTTATTTGTTCAAGTATAGGATTTATAAAATTTACCATGTATGGATTTATCTTGGAAGGGATCCACTGTTCAATATTCTAGTGATTCATCAGTCTTTGTGGTTTTACATTTCGTAGGAAATGGTTTCACTCAGGTAGTTCGCAACATCAGGTCAAAAGCAACACTGGCAAAAGAACTTCTACTCACACATCTTAATATGATTCAACATATTAGCAAGAATAGTTGGCACACTTTTCATAATTTCTCCACATTTATCTTTACTTTTCTCTGCAGGAACAAAGATCTAAGAACCTTTACTCATGATGTGTTTTTTTTTTTTTATAGTCCTGATTTTTTTTAGACTCTCTGTGCAACTCCCATTGACACCTGTTAATGTATACTAATTTTAAAGGAATTTAGCCCACAAAGTCTTCTTTTTTTTCTTCTTGTTCACCAATCTTTAAATTAGGGAAGAAATGCTGTGACATATTTTTTAATTTTTACTAAATAGTTTCCTCTTTTGTTTTATTTTACTCTTTATATCTCCTCTCCCTTTTTGAATTCTTTTAGCATACATAAAAATGTCTATACCCATGTTGTTTAAACTAAATCGATCAGATATTTAAATAAATATATTTTTTTATTTTATTAGGAATTTATTAATTTAACTTCTAAATTACCAATGCTACTTGTACTAGGATAAAATACAGTACAATATATTCAACTAAATTAAGTCTTAATTACTTCACCTAAATCTTACATACATATTGAATAATAGTAATAAAGAAAAATAAAATTATTTAAAAGTTTAATCTAGAAAAATATTGTAATATATATAATTATAATTAAATAATTGTTTAATAAAAAATATTTTATTTTTATTTTAAGATTTTATTTGTTTTATACCTAGTATTTGTCAATGAATCCAGCCAAATATTTTCCAAATGTAATCTGTAGAATTCCAACAGTGATGATGATGGTAAAATTTCTATGAGTCTTATCCATCAATAATTTCAGACATTTGACTTTACTGGATTTTTTTATTTCTTTTTTTATTTTTGGCAGTAGAGATGATTTTAGATCAATCAGCATAGCATTGATATTTAGTCATGTTTTTATTTTACTTATTGTTCATTTCATTGAAAATATCAATTAAGAGGACCTCTATGTTCTCTCTTTTATAAAATCTATCCCAATATCATTATTTGCCAATAACTTAATAAAATGTTGAATTTATTGGATATATAAAAAGATATGATAGTTTTTCTTTTTTAAAAAAATAACAATAATGAAGTTCTATATGGTTTGTAGGCAATGATATTTTTATATAGAAAGAATTGCTCAGAAAATTATTTTTCTTAACCATAATAAAAATAAACTTTATTATTCAATATGATAATAATCATTTTTATTTTTCTCTCAATTGAAATAAAATATTTTAAAATGAAAACATATATAATATGATTTATTTAATATTTCATTCATACTTACATTTTCTTTTTCATTTATTTTGAGTTTGAACCCTATACCTAACTAAGGTCCCTTATAATTATTTTAAACTATTTTAAATATTTTATAAACAAATGATTCACCATTGTTTTCTTTATTTATAATTCATTAAAATGATTCCTACCCTTGAACTTAAAAAATAAATGTAATAAAGCAAATGGACATGCAGCAGACCTACATGCCATGATATATATATATATTTCTTTTTTGTCTTTATATACATATTTTTACAGAGATATACATAAGTTTTATTAATTAAGTAACCATTTAACAATTTCAGACCATAATCATTATTCATTTTAGGATTTATTGTACTCTATTTTTTTAGGATTTATTTTTAGTAAAACATATCATTTTTATAACAGTTTCATCAAATATGTGTCCTCTGTTTTTTGTACATCTTTTAATAAAAGATTTTTTGTCATATTTATGTTACTTTAAATTTGTTTAATTGAATTCTTTGTTTTTCCTATGTAAATATTTTTTATATTTCTTGTTAATATTTTTTACAATTTATTTATTTTTTCAATCAACTTAGTGATTTTTATTTTATTTAAGTACTTATTATTCAATATACTTATCAAAATTTTTTAAAAACAATTATTTATATGTTTAATTAATTTATATTTCATTTAATCTGTTCATTACTTTTTATCATTTGCTTTTACATATTGAAATGGTATATTCCTACCCTCATATATGTTTCACCTATTTTTCCCTGTAGCTCTATCTGTGCCAGCTTTAAACTCTCATGAGTACATGTATAAGGACACTAACACAGTGATATAGGTGTCACTGCATATATATATATTGTAATGGGATATATATATGCATTACATTTAAATTCTAATACACCTGGGTCTCATTTTACGTGATAGATAGGTTCCTCAGAAAACGCGCGCAAATGAAATCGTGCAAAAATAGACGTAACTTACATTGAAAAAGGGGGGATGCGGTCTGTGATTTTTCAAAATTTGTGTAAAAGCAAAGCACCAATGTAAAATTACTTTAAAATTCACGCAAAAAAAAATAAGGAAATAAAATATGACTAATAAAAAATTTCAAATTTGAAAAAAATTGATACAAGACAAACTTTTTTTAACTATAATATTTAATTTTATTCAAAATAATATATTTTTATGCATAATTTACAGTACAGTAATTTACATTTTTTATACACGTTTTAATTATTATGATTTTCTGGTGACAATGTAATTAATAATTAATCTTTGAGACAATGATTTTATTAATTGTTTACGAAGCTCGCGATATCCAGACATACAACCATTTAGCTCTCGTTGGAATTTAAGAGCATGTTAATGATTAGTGTCATTAATAAGAAAATAATAATTGATTACGTTCTTTTTTAAAAAGCAAAAACAGAATGTGATTTAAAATGCAAAATTAACACGCACAATGTTTGAACAAATTTACATTATAATCTTGTAAAATTTAATATGTGTATACATAAAATGTGGAAATCATGATTTTAAGGTCATTATTGCATAAAATCTTACTATTATAAAGCACTAAAAATATTGAAATTACTATGATGAAAGTCGAATTCCAATAATGTGCTATTACTTTTAATATAATGTAAGTGCGTGAAATTTATTATTTAAAGTAATAATGCATTATCAGAAATCGACTTCCGGTGAAACACGAATTGCATAACTTCAAAATCATGTTAAATAAGTCCACGTAAAAAGAGACCCAGGTGTACTTAATATTTTTGTAAATATCTAATACTGAATTAAAAGAACGTTCAAAATGCACAAATAAGGAATTATTAATTTATTAATATGTTTGATTTAAATATTGAAATAAAATAAGATTTAAAAACATTATAGAATCGAAGCATAGATTCTAATCTTTAAATAAAATATAATAAAAACCTTCTAATTTTAAAAATAACGAAGAGAGTTTTTAATCTTAAAAATAAAAATTACAAACAGATCCTTAGGGCAAAATGACCATTGAAAAGATGATTACGAAAAAGATAAAAGAGTTGAGGAATAGAAACAAAAGACTTGCTTTTCCCCCCAAGATAGAGACACAGACCTCAGTGGAAAAACCAAAATCTACTTAGTCACAAACCCAACGTCTACTTGGCAACAAACTCAATGAACCAATGAAATATAGATATGAAATATGTTTGATGGATCCATGCATTCCAGAAATAAGGTGCCAGAGGACTATAAAAAGAAAATCCAAAAGAAATAATTAATTAGAGAGAATCAGAAAATTAAAGTTTTGAATTCATTCGTATTTGCTGAAAGTCAAAATAAAAATTTTAAAAGTCATCGATGTCACCAAAAATGTAATCAGCTTCATCTTGCTTTCTTCGGTGCAGCTGGCTGAAGGCAGCCTTCATTTCCATGGATCCCAGGATTGAACCACTGGAACCGTCTTCATAAAATGTCTTCGGAAATCTTCATAAAATCGTCTGCAAGAAATGGCACTTGCATAACTGAGATCTTCATCGCAAAGGAACGAGCATGGAGAAAGGAAAGTATAAATTATAAATATGAAATATAAACTCTTCAATCTAAAATCTCCGAACTTTAATTTTGTTTAAATATGAACTATAGACATTCTTTCCAAATCAAACCAGAACTTTATTTTTATAAACTTTGAAATTTTAAAAGTCTTATTTAAAGTTTGAAACGTAATCTCTTAAAATATGTATTGTTTTTCTTTTATTTATTCATGCTTAATATATGTTCGTAATAGGGTAGGGGTTTGCGATTGCAAACTTAAATTTAAAAATAGAAATGTATGTCATTATTTGTGCATTGTTGAATTTAAAAGAAAGAAAAATAGGTCAAATAGTATTTGTAGTAAAATAAGTTAAATATAATATGTCATCTTAAAATGATTTTAAAACCTTAAACTAAAGATTTTTTTTTTCTAGAATTAAATTAATAAAATGATTTAAATGTTAGTTGAGTGTAGATGGCTGCTAGACTCGTTTAAATATATGTTAGTTTTAAAGGGGTTTTGATTTCAGATTATTTGTTTCGTAGTTGTGTCAATGCTGGTGGAGAGATATATGGATGTTTATATCAATGTAATGTGAAGTGTGTTTGCATCTAGGGTGATAAGTCCAACTGAATGCATGACCCCAAAGAGGTAGTCATATCATTGAAATGGACACAGATGTATTTCCTGCACCATTGACCCATACCAGCTCTATGGATTGGGAGGATAAGTATGGCAAGATAGACCGCTCTCCCATCCATACGAAGCATTATTCTTTTATTATATTACATGCATGATTCCTTTGCGTACTGACAAAGGTCATGTTTCTTCAAATAATATCACACTGTTCAGATGCACATTCCTGTCAGCGTGATTCTATGCTAACATGTTCACATTGCATTGGTTGCTGATATATATCTAGAAGTGAGCGTTGGTGTGGCTGCAGACTTTTAGCCTGGAATCAAATGTTTGAAAGTCTTTTAAGTGCCTTGTCTGGATAGCTCATCTATACTCAACATTTCTAAGATTAAAAATAAAAGTTAAAACAAATAAAAATAATAGTAAATAATAATGAAACAAACATAATTTTTTTTATATAATTATTTTTCAAGTTTGTGTGTCGTCTCTTATATATATATATATATATGTGAATAAAATCTTTTTCTGTTATTAATATTGACAGTGATTGCTTTCATTATTTTTTATTAAAAGAAATATATTTAATAAATGTTTTAAACCTCTGCTACTTCATGAGCTAGTGACTTGGGCTGACAGTCATGAAAAATATCTATGTAGAAGTTGGATCTTTAACAGCACGTATCTGTCTACTTTATAAATTTTCTAGGTTCAAATGATCTAGTGGCGCCCTGTACGGCAGATACGGTAAGACTGGAAATCTTCATGATCCACCCCGACCGTTATAATATATATATATATATGGAAAAAACCATCTGTAATATCTTAGATATCTATTACAACGGTTAATTTAATTTAAAATAATATATTTTGAATTGTAAATTTTATTTCTTTAAAAGAATCAATTTATCGTTTTAAACATTAAAACTGCATGTATATGTGTATAGGCTACATACTACTATGATACATATATAGTGCAATATTATTTAGTCATTTCTTTTATTTTAACTTAAAATTATTGTAAACAAAAATCATGCCATATGCACCTGTGTTAGTATAGCGTGAAATAGAAATCTAAAATTTTAATTCCGGCAATATTTTTCCAAACTATATTTTTTTGTAAACAAGATCTACTCAACACTAACTATTGCTAGGTCTTGCGGGATGAGAAGTGATCAAATTTATTCACAAACATTTTATTAAAAAATTAAAATAAAGGTTTAAATGTTTTTAGAAAATTAAAATATAAAATCTTAAAAAGATGCTAATTGATTTATTAGCAGAAAATAATTTTGTTATCAGAATTATAATCTGGTCTTGGGATCATATAAATATACCATATTTTATACATCAGAAATTACTCTGTATAATTTTCAGGAAGTATTGCCACTAAACTCCACAGCAATTGTAATTTTGATATGCCAGAGTAGAAGGGTGAGACTTGCTGTTTTCCCTTCCAGGCTAGATAGTGATCTCTAGTCCAATCCTGCATGCTGACTGGCATGGCATCATCACCCTAGAAACAGCCTGCCACAAGAATATAACAACTAAATCGTACTGCCTATCCTAAGATCAAGAGTGCTACTACATCTTGTCTGATGTGTCCAAAGAACAAGCTACAAGAAGCTAGGCAATCATCCAAATACTGCAGAGCTCTAAAATAAACTTTTAATCTTTGATACTTAATCAATTTAAAGCTAGCATATAATTTAAAGGTGAATAATCAAAAATCTAACTATTAAATTCTTGTAAAATAATAATGTAAAACTGTCATAAAACTTGCCTAAGATGTTCTTTGTTAGCTTCAATTTTACCTATTCTAAAATATAATAACTGTAATCTTATGTGTATGTTAATCCATATTTGTACTGTGGTCACATCTATGGTTTTATCTGTTAATTTCTTTAAATTTTATTTAGTATATATTATAATATGCCAAATATCTCATAACAGTGAACCTGTATTAAACCTAATAAACTTTTAATGAAAATATAACAATGCATATCTTTCATTAAATAGATTTTAATAATGCTTATTTAACTCATTAGCATGCTGTTTCAAAATCCTATTATGTTGGAATAATAACTTATTGCTACTACTCATTATTATTATTTTGGTTTAGTTTTATATTATACAAATATCTATTATGGTTTGCACAATCAATTATAAATTGTGATTTTAAATATCTGTTTTATCGAAAGTAATAGACTAGACTTAGAGATAGTATTAAGGTATATTTAAAAGTATATTATTAACTATCCAGATAGATATACCCTCTCCTTCTTAATACAACTGATTAAAGATGCAGATTGAGGATACTAACTTAAATTAATAATGTAGTTTTAGTTCATTAAGATAGCATGATCATTCTGCTTATTTTAAGAACTGGGTTCTGTTAGTTATGCAGATAGAAGCTATTGGGCACATTTAATTTAAATATACATATTTGTATTTCATTTTATGCATTGTGGGGTGTTCTTACAAAATACGCTTTATTCATAATGTCTTGCTGCAGTTTTTAATGGGCTCATGGTGGAAGCCATTGCCATGTACTTAGTTTGGGTAAGGCTACTTTTTTTTATAGAACTGGAGCACAAGGATACAGACCCCATTTTGTGTTAAGTCTATCTGAGTTTTTGAACTCAGAATGTTCATTGAATCTTACTAGTAGCAAGCCAGCCAATCTTAGGGTAGCATGCATTTTAATGCAAAATCTCATGAATAACTACCCACCTGCACCACAAACCTGTTTCTTAATATTTCAGTCTGTGCCATAGCAAATATATGTTGTTCCAAGGTAACCAGTTTTTTCCTCTGTGTTAAATAATGATTCAGCTTTAGTTTGGAACCAAATCTTTGATTATTAGATTAAATCTGCATCATCCTAGAGCTTTATTGCATGCTCACCTCTTAATCTATAAGTAAATGGTAGCCATATTAGTGCTGTATTAGTAATATATCTTCAACTAGCATATTCACTTGTAATTTAGCAAACTATGATATAAAGGTAGGATTTTGGCATTTTAACTCTTATAAGCATGATTTCTTTACTGCACACCCATGCATATATATAAAAATCTTATGATGAGATACACTGGAACTCAACTTAATCTCATCTAACTATGTAATACCTGCATGTGTTTCATTCCCTATTTAATATTGTATATTTGTTATTTTCATTTTGTTGTTTAAATTTAACTAGTTTTCAAAATTTATATGCATTATTGTTGTTGCATTATAGTTGTAAGTGTTAATCTTATCCTTAAATTGGTGTGTTATCTGTTCATTTAACCCTTTAGATAATCATTATTTAGTTAATTTTTGGGTCTCTCCCTGTTCAGGGCTGGCTTGTGTGTAACCTTGGATAAGCCATAAAGCACTGGTAAATTGGTTGAAGCTTGGTCGGACTTGGGGTCTTGCCATCTCATTCCGATCAGCTTTAGTGTATTTTACCTGGTCTCTGGGTTTTGTTACGTGAATGTACAAATCTGACCGTTGCAATATATATATATATTTAATATTTTTAATTTTGTTACTATTATTATTTAGACTACTTTATTCTTTTATTTTTTTATGTACTTTTCTATTGTTTTATTGGAAGTTGAAAATTATAAATTCGTCTATTATTTTTTTCATTTCTTTTTTATAAAAGTTTTTATTCAAATTGTCATTAATTGTCTACATACTTTTGTATTTAAACTATTTAATTTTTATTTTATATCTGTAATTAATTATACAGATGTAAACCAAATATAATAGTTTAAACGCAAAAGTATTTAAAATATTTTCAATATTTAAACATTTAAAAAAGAAAATGCTATTAAAAAACAGAGAAAAAAAATTGTAAATAACAATAGCAAAATTAAAAATGAGCAAAAAAATAATAAAAATAAATAGCTAACAGGGTATAGAAAAATATTAAACACACAAATAGTTAATAAATAAACAAACATAATAAATATATATAATTAACTTATTATCACTGCTGTTAACAAACTTTTTAACAACCGCAATAACAAACCTTTTTTTTCTTTAAAATATATATGTCTTATAAACTATAATATTCTTTTCATTGAATCCAATCAAATTATATACTCTCCATTTCTTTATAAAAACTTTATTTCTTCTCATATGTAAAGACAATTAATAAATGGACGAAATTAAAATTAAAAGGGTTTAAAAAAACAACTGGGTATTAATTTTATGGATAATTGTTTGTGTAATAAGATAATTTTTTTTAAAAAAAAAATTAAATTAATTGATAATATGTTTGGGATTAAATATATTTTTAAACTGCAAAGAAGCTTGATTAAAAAATATATTCGTGTTTCATATAGAGAAAAGGAGGAAGTTTTAAAGAGAGTTAAAAATACATATAAAAAAATTAATTAATTTAAAGGAGGAGGGTATTTATATATAGAATCAGAATTTTTAAGAAAAAAGTGAATTTAAGATATAATAGGAAATTAGAGAAATTAATAAAAAAAAATAGAGATAGAAAATATATGAATGGGAATAAAAGTAAACATAAAAATAAGTTTATAAATAAAAAATATGATAATAATAAATATATAATTAATTTAACAGATATGGTTTATAAAGGAAATGAAAGAGAAATATTGGAGAAGGTTTAAAATATATACCAAACAAGAGTATTAAAGTTAAAAAAGAAATTTTTGAAAAAGAAGCAAAATGTAAATTAGGAGTGGATAGATTAAAAGATATGAATAATAGTAATGAAAGATAAAGTAAGGCTCAGAATATGATGGTACAGAAATTTTAATATAGAATGGAGGAATTAAAATATGAGATGAAAAACAATAAGGGATGTAAATATGATAATAAATATGAATGGGAAATTATTAAGGATATGAAGAGTAAATATAAAGATATACTGTTTTTAAAAGGAGTTAAAACATCCAGTATGGTTGTAATGATGAAAGAAGAATGTAATAAAAAAAAAAAGGAAATATTATTAAAGGAGAATTGTTTTAAAAGGATTAGGAAAAATGAGAGATTAGAGAAAAATTACAAAAAAAAAAAAAGGATTATAACAGAAAAATACATAAAAGCTAATATTGATAAGAAGGATTTATTGAAATTTAAAAGGGTGGATTTTAAAGATGCCATGATACACTGGGTTGCAAAAACATATGATATGTATACCTTTATGATGTATAATTAATAATGTGAATACAAATTATGAGAAGATATTAAAATGGATATTTAATAAGATTTTTAAAAAATATGGGGGAAAAAAAAAAGAAAATAATGTTAGTAATTCAAATAAATTTGTTAAAAGATTTAAAAAGAAACAAATAATTTTAAAAATATATATTTTGTTAAGTTGGATATATGTATACAAATACATTTGAAATAATTATTGAAAAGATAGTAATAAAAATATTAAAATAGAATGTAATCAATTACATGACATTTTAATAATATATTGTAAAGATGTTATATTTATATACAATGAAAGATATTATAAACAATGTAAAGGTTTAAATATAGAAATTGGTTACTGGCAAGATTTTTTAGTGGAACAAAATACAAACCTATATTTTATATGAGATATATTGATGACTATTTTTTGGTGTTTAATAGTAATGATAGGAAATCAGAATATTTTTTAAAATATATTAATTTACTTGATAAAAATATTAAATTTACAATGGAAAAATAAATAAATATTTCAATTAATTATATGGATGTTAACATTAAGAAGGTCATAAAGAATTATGAGGAAAATATTGAGACAAGTATATTTAGGGAGAGTACTTTTTATGGGTTATTAAGTAATTGGAAATCAGATATAGAATATGTACATAAAATAAATATTGTTAATAATAGAGTAATTAGAGGAATAAATTGGTGTTCAGGGAAAAAGATATTTAAGGAAGAAATAAATAAGAGAAGAGGCAGTGAAAAATGATTATCCAAATAAAATTATTAATAAATTATATGGAAAAAAAAATATCAAAAAAATAAAAAGGAATTTGAATAAAAAGAAAGATAAAAAGGAGATTATATATAACAGTTATAATGTATCAAAAAAAACTTTTTTTAAGAATAAAAAGATTATGAAGGGTATAAATAAGTATAGAAAAGAATGTAATTTATTTTTGAAATAGTATACAAAAAGAAATTTAATTTAGGAAATGTAATGAAAGAAACACAAAATAGAAATGTCGAAAATATGAATGGAATTTATAGGATTGAGTGTTTAGATTGTAAAAGAGATAATAGGAATGTATCATATATAGGTGCAACAAAGAATAAATTAAGAACAAGGTTAAAACACATTTGAATGATAGAAATTCAAATGTTAATATACATAGTAAAAAAATTAAACATATACATTTTAAGATAAGAATGTTAGAAAAAGTAAAATTATACAAAGAAATAATAATAAAAGAAAGCTTATATTTAAAGAAAAAAAAATCTGTCTTAAATAGTATGAATTATATAAAAAATAGATTAAAACAAAAACAAATTTAAAATGGTATTTAAAAAAGGTATTGTTTTAAAGTAATTACTTAAGAGTATAAAAATGACAAAAAGAAAATTCTTGGTATTTTTATATATATTGTACCCTCCTCCCCCGATGGTCTGACTTCGCGCGTCCACTCCATAGAATTTATATATACTTAAATTCCGGGTTCTCTCTAGCTCAGTCTTAACAAAATGAATGAAATTAATTTATTAAAATGATTACTACTAGCTCTAAACTTTAAAATATAAATACAGTTATATTATTAAAAATTTATTATTTTCATGAGACATGGAGCGACGACACGGGGAGCGAGACAGACTACATTGAGATATATCCACATGATACTATCCCAATGGCATAAGAACACTATACTAAATAATCAACTTATGGTATTCTTATGACTTTCCAAGCTCTTTTCATTACGATTAAGATAATAATCATATCTTATTATTCTTTGTAATAATAATCTAGCTCAATTAAATAATTTAAGTAAATAAATGAAATAAAATCAAATCAAATAAATCTCAGGTTCATAAATTGCATTTAAACTGATTTAAATTACGGTAGTAAACTATGAGAAGGGAATTTTATGTCATAAATTCACTACGTAACAACTAACAATAATAAATAAGAATAATGATAATAATAGTATAATGTAATCCTATTTCTTCTTAAATGAAATAAATAAATAAATATTACGTTCGTGGTAGTATTTAATAATCTGACAATCAAAATACGTGTTGTAATATTAGCATATAATTTATTTTAATATTGTGGCAACCAACTTATGACCAATAAACGATATAATTATAATCCTTTAATTTTATCATACAAATAAATTTTCAAAAATTATTATAACACTTTTATGTTTATCTACTTTGTGCAAAATTATATGTCTGTTGCAATTATAAATGTGTATTGCGATATCATGCATTCTATGTGGAGAAATATAACTAAGACACGAAGCTTACAAATAAATTTACAACATAGTTTATTAATAATTATACAAATAACAATATTTACATTATGTACATCGGATATCCCTACTTTCCTGTTACAAAATTACTTTACTAGTTTATCTCTTAACATTAAATTTCTACTTATTTTATTTTTAACTCTTATACAGTATTATTATTATTAGATATCTGATTTTAGTTTAGCTTGTTACAAAAAATGTATCTATCAATAATTATCATTAATACTTTATATCTCTATTAATTTTAAAATTATATTTTTACAAAATTTTTTACCTTCGTAGTAAAATTATACAAAATCATAAAATTCTATTTTATATTATTATTCGTATGGAATCCTAAAGATTCAAACCCTTCTTGACATTTTGATGTTCCGTTTTATTATTGACTATACAATAATTATTAATCAAATACTTATCCAAGCCTTTGCTTCGTATGGTAATTACAATCATTAACATACCATGCACAAATACATATATCTGTTACACATTATTGAATCATTTTTCAACCAACATGCAATCTCTATTTTTAAATATCATATAAAATATTAAAATTTTATTATTACTTTAAAAACTTTGTTTAGATTTTTCCTTTAAAATCTTATATTCATTTCAGAATTACTTTTTAAAACTATATCATATGATTCTTCATCTCTTTATGACATTTATACTTTCACTTTTAAAATAACAATTCTAACTCATTCTAGTAAATAAACTATTCTTACATAACGACAACCTAGCCTCATTTCTATTTTATGTATCATTTCTATAAAAATATCTTTCTGACGATGTATATTCATGAAACAAGGATAGCGAAAATAGATGCGCAGGATCAAAACAACTAGAATATTATCCGTCATAAAACTTGACAATGATGGCACAGTGAATTTAAAGAACACCATAGAGGAGTGACCTTTATCTGTCTATCCACCTCTACTATAGGAGTGATGCTAAAGCTATTCCTTCAGCTTTATATAACATCAAAAAGTTTCAAAGATACGTAAAAAACACTGTCCAAAATATATGTGTTCAGTGATAGGACTTAGTTAGCTATACTGAAATCACACAAAATACTATGATCCAAATATTTGATTTTTCTTATTTCTTGGCAAAAAACATCATCTTGGTTTCCTCTACACCAGTACTACCAAGTCACTATCCGATTTTATTTCTCTAGATTTATCTATGCAGTACATCGACAAATTTCTGTCTACATTTCTAACAATAATAAAATTCATTTTTAGTTCAAACTATACAGCTATTCTTAAGAAAATCTTTTACTACTTATCTCGTATATTTATAATATACCAACTATTTTAAAATTATCTGAAGATTTTGCAACATAAAAGTTCAAAAGAATCACATAATTATTATGATACTTATTATTAATTATATTTTTAAAACAACTTATTGCATGCACATTTAAAATTACTACTATCTCAAATATATGTTTTAATGTTGGATAAAATGTGTACTTATAATTTAAAAACTTTCATACATCATTCTTCATTAATAGATGACCTAAAAAAAATACATTATGCATTATCAATAATATCACAATTACCAAAACGATCTCTATCTTCTTGATCGTATTCTGAAGGCTTCACCATTCCATTACTTCTTGTAGATATTTAAAACTTCCATACATACATTTTATTTTTATAATAATATTTCTATCATTCTATTAAGCTATTATATTTAAAATCTCATTATTCTTAAATTCATGTTTATATGTTTCCCTAAGCTAATATAGAATTTTTATATTTTAAATACAATCAAATAAAAATATTAAATTATATTTACGATACTGCTTTGTCGAACTTGCTTGAAAATTGTTCATAGTAAAGCTAAAAAAAAATATATACTTTATTTTTTCTTCAGTCACTTAATGTTCTATAAAAAAAATAACTCTGTTTAATAATCTTCATCGACGATGATCCTTAGTTTTCTCAATATTTTATACACTTATTAATTCTTGATATCTCCTTCAACATAGTCTGCTAGCTTTTTCCCGCGCGTCTGGTTTCCCCCGATGCATCTTGTACGGACTTTTAAAATCTTCAATAAAATTTTGGTTTCCATGGATCCATTTTCATTTAGTTGAGCAATTTAATTTTAACATTTTAAATCAAGCATTTTTCTTCATTGAATACTTTATAATATTTTTTCTAATAAGATAAAGTTTTAGGCACCTTGCCATAAAATACTTATAGCACTTTAATCTTTTTACTTTCCTTTATTTCACAATTCTGGAACTATATCTTTTAATAATGTTTTCTTTACAAAATAAACATTCTTTCTCCACCGTTATTTTTCTTGATACTAGAACGCATATTAAAATTTTGTTCATAGAGAAGAATAATTTAGTTTTAAGATAGCTCTGTAAATTTATCGTCATAAATTGTTCTTGACGACCAGCAGCTTCTTTTTCAGATTTTCACATATCGTCCCAATTGTATTCCTTTCAGTTATAAGATTAAGTTTCTGGTTGAGCACAAATAAAGTCGTATTAAGATACTTTCCCATTATTTTTCTTTCAGCAATCACTTTAAATATTTTTTCTTGTACTTCCATGTTACTGTAGGCTTTCTGGTTAAATTTGAATAAAATTTCCTGGTAAGATAAACTTAAAATTAGCAATCCATATCTCTGTAGTCAAAAATATATTATATGTTACAGAATAACTTTTAGAATAAATCCGAAATTATAAATTTATATTACTGTTCAGCTACGATGTTATCAGCCATAAAAATTTGTTACTTTCTCTTTCACTTACACATTACTTCTCCCGCTCTGTATAATTCTTAGATTTTTGTCTGTTAATTTTACATCCTTTGATTGGTTAATATTTATTTTAGCGCGAACAATTTATTCATTTTATTTTGATAACAGAATGGATGTTTTAAAATTAAGAATTGATGACGTAATGTCTGGAATATTTATACCAATATTTTTAAATTCAATTATAGTTTTATATAAAAAATTATCTAAGCTTTTAAAATAATTATTAAAACAATATTTAATATTTTTAACTTTCACTTTAAAGATCGATGGCAATTATATCTAGTTTTAAATTCACACAGTTTATTATTATTTTAACAAGAGTGTGTGTGAAGGCATATAATATACGGTCACGTGTCTACTAACTTTATAAAATGATTTTTTTTTTTTTATTTACGTCTTGGTTTAAATTACCAAAACTGATATATTTTATAAAAAATTTAGAAAATAATTTTAAAATGTAGAACTAAATATAATTCTCACCATCCCACAGTTTATTAATAAATTATACTCTATTAAATTTGATTATTAAATACAATTATAACATTACATTTCATTTATTTAATTTATTAGTTTTTAAATATTATACTAAATAATTGATATACTTTTAACTATCTATAGCTGTATTATTTTATATGGCCAGCTTTCACAACCATAAGCAATGATATGATTAAGCTTTATTTAACTGTTTTCTTTTAAAATAATATATTACACTGTTACCTACCAGGTATTTTCAGCTTTAAATTGTATTATAAAATCTACTTATCCCATTATTATTTATATCTCTTACAAATATAACTTAAAATTTAAAATTTTTTAATAATTGACCTTTCTACCCTACCTATGACCTACAGACAAGGGCACAATATATATAAAAAATGTGTATGTAAAATGAAAAAGTTTGGAGAGAATAAAGAAGTAAGTAAATGTATATTATGAAATGTAATATATATGTAAAAAAGATGTATTGGTAGATGAAGGGGAAATGTTATTGTTTTTTATGATAAGGGTATATACATTTTTATATATTAATTTTATTTGAAATAATAATGATTTAAATATGTAATTTTATAGATCCTTAAAAATAATTACAAAAAAAAAGTGGTCAAAATGTTGGGTGTTAAATATGTGAATATGTATATATAGTTGATGAGAAGAAATACAGATTTTTTTTAAAAAAGAAGGATTGGATTAAATGAACGAACATTATAATAAATATTTAAATAAAAAAACAAAAATGATTTAAAGAGAATTTATTAAGTAAAATATTAAAAAATATGATCAAGAAAATACATAAATATATATACAGAAAAAAGAATCAGTTAAACAAAATTAAAGCTTCATAAATATGGTAAAAAAATCTATTAATATAGGTACTAAACATAGAACACAATAATAAAATTTAAAAATAAAATAAAAACAGTTCTGTCACAAGAAAAAAGAAATCCAAAAATGAATGATAATTTTGCAAATTATTAAGGGTTAATTAATTAATAAAATATATGATATATGTGTGGGTTTATATATTTTCCTACAAATGTAAATAGGAAAATATAATAATAAAAGGTGTACATAATAAATTTATATATTTGACTACAAAACACATTATAAAAGTGGAAATAAAATATAAAAATAATATATAATTATGTTTGAATTTGCATATTGTTATTTATAAAAATAAATTATATTTTAAAAAATGTTTTGAAAAAAAAATCAATAGAGCTAATGGATAGAAAAAAATTAAATATAATAAACAATTTCAAATTGTTATTATGGAAATAGGAGAACAAATGGACAACTAGCATTTGATATAATATAATTTTTGTAAATATGAAATAATGATATTATAGAAAATTAATAACATTTTAAATTGGACTGGCATATTAAAAGTTTTTTAAAATTATTATAAAGTTTAAATAATTGATTTTAAATTATCATATTTAAAATTATATTTTTTATAAAAAAGTCGTATTATTTTATATATGTATATATAAATTTAATGTATAGTTATTAATATATATTCTATAATATATATATATTTATTATTTTTTACAATATATAAATTTATATAGAATGTAATTAGCAAATTATAAGTTATTACAAATTAATATATAAAATTGATAATATATATATATATGGGTGTGTTTTACAATTTAATGTTTTTAATGGATTATACAAGTGGTGAATATTTAATGAATGGGAACTCTGTTTTTAAATCTAGTATTTAAACTTAGTATTTCAAGTGCAATGAGCAATCATAACTGATAGTGCAGTTGAAAGAACAATTGTTAATGCTACAATCTAATCAAAAGATGGTCTTTGTTTAATTCTCAAGATGTTACATGAATTAGTAACTGAATAGTATAATTACATAAGTATTAAGAAAGAAATATAACAACTTTTGCTAAATCTTAACTGAAATAGATTTTTCCAATAGCAAATCATATATTTTAATAAAATATATTATATAAATGATGAAACATTTTTCTCAACACCATATGACTAAATATAAATAGAATACTAATCAAAAACAGCTGTCTTTTGATTAGATTATAGCTTTAATAGTGTACTATGGTTCTTTCAGCCTGCAAAATCAGTTTTGATTAATTGTTGTGTTTTAAAACACCCATGTTCACAGATTGTAATTAGATTTAGAAACAGAATTCCTGTTTATAAAATATTTCACTACCATAGTGTAAGAGTAGTTTACAATCTTATTAAGCTCACTTGTTTATGTGCAATATCAAACCATAAACCTAAAAATATAATTTTAATTAATAAATAGTAAATATGTTATCCTTTTACATTAAAATACCCATATGCACACATATATAGAAATGTTAGATTATGACAATTTTAATAATAAAAGTCAAGACAAATAAATAGTTATTTTAATGAAATCAAATATTAAAATAATTAGATTTCAATCATTCATATATATGTATATCTCTAATCAAGACTCAAATCATAAAGATAGCCTAACCAAACGTGAAAGAAATAAAATTAGAATTCAGTTACACAATTATTACTATGTCCAAAACAAGTGATTTAGCTCCCTCATGACCCTCTCACATGGGTTCGACTGGGGATTCCTTATTGAAGTTAGAATATGTCTAATGCCCCATTGGCACATCCCATCTCTTCATTGTCATGATGTAAATCCTGACCCATGATTCGATAGGATGGTCTTCAGTTTTTTTATTTCAACAAACTGCTTCAACTGCAGGACTTTGAGTGTACTTCGTGAGTCTGCTTGTCACACTGGATATGCTGATATGTACTTTGAAAATATGTCATGTTACAAAAAGAAACTTGTTTCAGTTAAAAGCAGGTAATGGTCCACTGCTAAATGTTCATTTGGACTTGAAGGCAAAATCAGGTGACAGCTCCTGTATAAGACTGGTTGGGGTGTTTACTTTGGCACCAATCTGGCATTCTCTAAGTTTGGTTAAGATGTTAGAATACCTCCCTTACCAGTGGAATTGATGGTGGATGGCACTCTCAGTTTTCTGGGGGCCATAATGCTTACATAGGTTGTGAATGTGTCCAATCGGCCACCCCCGAGTTCCCATGGTATTAGAATTTTCCAAGTATTAGCCTAATAGTGTGTTTTGTAGGTAAAATTTTATCCTCCATCTGGTAATATTCCTTCAATTTAGGCCACTGCCCTTTGTCCAAGATCTCAATGATAGGTCCATATTTTGTATCTTTTCTTTGTAACTGGGTCAAGTTTTTAAAATCATGTTCAACCAAGTCATTGAAACCAATAGACATTGCTTCTAAGCACATTTCTTCTACCACCAGGTTCTGCAGTTTTTCCACACAGTGATAGCTCAGGATATCCACTACCATATTCTCTATTCCAGGGCAATAAATTACTGTGTAAATGAATTGTTGCAAAAAACAAACTCCATTTGATAAGTCTGTCATTGGTGAGATATACTCTATTAAGCAACTTAAGACACTGATGGTCAATGATATTGACTTCTGATCCTGACAAAAATTGTTTGAACCTTTGTCAAGCCCATACTATCATCAGAGTATCTTGTTCCATCATGGTGCACTTAGTTTCCACTCCTTGGAGGGTTCTACTGTAGAAGTACAAGATCTTATGTCTGTACTATTGATCAATTTGAAATAACACAACCCCAGATCCCTCTTACTGCTATCAGTTTATAAATAAAATGGATGAGGGAAGTCCAGATGGTGTGAATACCATGGTTTATAAGAAGTTTTGTTTGATTTTTTCCAAAATTGTGTTCATGTTGTACTGACCATTTCCAATGCTGGTCCTTTTATAAGAGGTCAAGTAATGATGATCCATCTTAGGCAAAGTTTTTATAGAATTTATGATAAAAATTACATACGACCATAAAAGACCATACTTTCTTATGATTAGTGGGTGTTGTAAAATTCTTAATGTAACATTATTTTGTCCAGGTGGGACGAAATCCCTTGTCCATTTACCAAATGCCCCAGAAAGGTAATCTTTTGAAGTGCAAAGCAGATTTTAGTGAAGTTTATTTAATGTTCTTTTCTACACTTTCCTAAAGGAACCTTTTAAGATGTATGAGGTGTTCTCCTATGTCAGTGGAGGCAATGACCACATTGTCCACATAGCATACCATGTGTCTTTTTATTTCTTCTAATAGGGCCTGATTTATATACCATATTAACCCAGTCCCACTGTTGATAAGCCCAAAGGGCATCTTCTGAATATGGACATGTGACCTTCATGTCTAAATGCCATGTATTTTTAGTCCCATGGGTCTAGAGCAATTTTCCAATAGCTTGACATTAAATCAAGAGTGGTAAAAACTTCTTATTGGCTAGCCATGTAAAAACATTTTGCAGGCATGGAGGTATATATGCTTCAAGGATTGTAATACAGTTCACTTTCCTTGTATCCAAACATACCTGTATTGACCCAGTTTTCTTTTTAACTGGCACTATAGAGCTATTATATGGTGATGAACTCCTCTCTATGATTCCCCTTTTATCATGGCTTTTAAATGGTCTACTTCTTTCTTATACTGATAAAGAATAGGTATGTCCTCGCATGGAAGTAAATCTCTTTTTTGATTTGGATCCTATGAGCATACCCTTTAATGATTCCCAATACAATTGAAAATGCCTTTATGTATTTTGTCAGCATCATAACTATCTTTCTTTTATCATCTTTGACTTCAAGTGATGACTCCTTTATTTATTTTATATTGATTCTAAATTGAGTACCTCCTGGATACAATTCACTTTAGTAGTGCTATGATTGATCTTATCATCTTTGAGTTCAAGTTATGACTCCATATATTATTTTCTATTGATCCTAAATTGAGTACCTCCTTAATACAACCCACTTTAGTAGTGCCATGATTTGTCTTATCACAGAACAATGAGTTCTTCTTCATGAAAGTTGAATGTTTTTTGTATAATTGATCCCAGATTGATGTCCTCCCATAAAGTCAGATACCAAAAATATATCTTGTATTAGATCCACCATTACCTGAAAGAGGTGATTTACTCTGGTAGGTTCACAATTGACAGGTTTCTATTTTAGCCTTTTTTCCATTTCCTTAATGGGACTTGAGCAATCCATACTAGCAAGGTAAGCAATATTTTTATTTCTTCTGTAGACTCACACCACTCTTTTGACACAAGTGACTCCTGGATTCCAGTGTCCAATAAAGAAATTACTGGAACATTTTCTAGTAATACCCTAATTTTCAGACATTATTGGTACAGCGACCAGTGATGTGGTTTCTCCTTTTCTTTCCATTTTGATTGTTTATTTAAATTATTGAAATCCACTGTAGTCAGCAATTCTGCCATTTCTTCCATTCCATAATTTCAGCAGCAAGCATCAATTGTTGCATGTGAGGGGGCATGTTGTACCTTGTAGTCAAAATAATCTGCCTCTCTAATCATGAGAAAGCTTTTAATGATTTCAACTGGGTGTAAGTTTCTCCTTTTGAAACACAATATTTTTTCTGTAACACCCAGTGCAATATTCCATCCTCTCTCTCCTCACTCCAAAAGATCCTGAGCAAGGTTTGATAGTAGTCTCTGAATGTTGTGGGCTTTTTATTAATGTGTATCCCAGCAATCCTGGGCTGATCCATGCAAATGGCTGACTGCAGCTGCTATTTTCTCCTTCTCTTAATTTGTGAATCATAAATAGTTCTTGTAGGCTTTGTAAGTGTACCTCAGGTTTTCTTCTATATTGCCTCAAAATGTTTTGCCCTTGATAAATTGGACCATGAGCAGACTATCTCCATTCCTTCTCTCAATTTCTAGTTTATACTGATTTGGTCCTCTCTTTCTTTATGTAGTTTTAGGATATCCTTATTCCCTGAAACAAACAAAAACAAAACAAAAATCATTTTTTCTCTTGTCACTCTTCTTCCTTTTCCCTTTGTTTTGTCTCTGACATTAGTAATATCCACAAATTAAAATTTCTTTTTTTTTTTTTTTTTCAAATAAGTGCTCCTTCTCCTGATCATCTTTGCAACTGTTGCCTTTCTTGGTATACCAGATTTGTTGCCCTTGAGTTTTATTTGTACTTTATTCCCTGCTACCATATTCTCTTTTTTTATTTCTATATGCTACCATATGTGACCATCCCCTGTAACGATGTGTATTCAAAATTCAACTCACTATAATAATAACACTAATAATGAGGGGGGGGATTTATGATTTGATCCCTTTCCTTACACAGCAAAAGAAAGAACAAATTGTTAATATCTAATTTGATTTTATGTTCAACCAAAACTTTGGTTTGTTTACTTTATTTTAGAATATATATATATTATAGCAAAGCAAAATCATAAAGAGGGCAGAGAGCACATGAGAAAAAACATGTACATGTTTATTATTCACCACTACTTTTACAAAAGAAAAATTTCCTGATCATCAAAAATATCTCTAACAGTAAGGCCATACTTGGTATGCCATATTATACAAAAAAAACTGTAACAGTAATAAAATGAGCGACTTCTCAAACCTCATGAGAATTAGTTCTTTAATGTATGCCCAGTGGTCTGGGAGAGATGAGATCCAAAAGGGGGAATTTTAACAGATGATGATCAGGTTTATATATATATATATGATAAACAAAAATGCAAGTTAAAAAACTTGCTAACGCTTGTATTTATGTCCACAGATGGCGTCCTACCAAAAACACCTATCAAGCGTATTTTCGTTTACATAAACGTCAGAGTAGTTAGTATTCACTATCTCTAACTATAATTCCACTTTCAGATCATGATTTCAAGCTATTTGCTATCGTCAGTGAAAGACAGGAATAAAGAAACTAGATCTAAATACAAACTCTGAGCGTTTATGAAACAATTTCTATTCAGCTTGCAAGCGTGAATTTTTTAGACACGTAATGTCTTCAAACTCAGCATAGCAAACCAGATAGCTATATGGGTCTGATCTCAGTTCAGCATCACCACATAGTAGAAGCCTCTGCAATCTATATCATTGCAAGAAGGACCTCAAAGGTACATTTATGATAAACAAAAATGCAAGTTAAAAAACTTGCTAACGCTTGTATTTATGTCCACAGATGGCGTCCTACCAAAAACACCTATCAAGCGTATTTTCGTTTACATAAACGTCAGAGTAGTTAGTATTCACTATCTCTAACTATAATTCCACTTTCAGATCATGATTTCAAGCTATTTGCTATCATCAGTGAAAGACAGGAATAAAGAAACTAGATCTAAATACAAACTCTGAGCGTTTATGAAACAATTTCTATTCAGCTTGCAAGCGTGAATTTTTTAGACACGTAATGTCTTCAAACTCAGCATATCAAACCAGATAGCTATATGGGTCTGATCTCAGTTCAGCATCACCACATAGTAGAAGCCTCTGCAATCTATATCATTGCAAGAAAGACCTCAAAGGTACATTTATGATAAACAAAAATGCAAGTTAAAAAACTTGCTAACGCTTGTATTTATGTCCACAGATGGCGTCCTACCAAAAACACCTATCAAGCGTATTTTCGTTTACATAAACGTCAGAGTAGTTAGTATTCACTATCTCTAACTATAATTCCACTTTCAGATCATGATTTCAAGCTATTTGCTATCGTCAGTGAAAGACAGGAATAAAGAAACTAGATCTAAATACTGACGATAGCAAATAGCTTGAAATCATGATCTGAAAGTGGAATTATAGTTAGAGATAGTGAATACTAACTACTCTGACATTTATGTAAACGAAAATACACTTGATAGGTGTTTTTGGTAGGACGCCATCTGTGGACATAAATACAAGCGTTAGCAAGTTTTTTAACTTGCATTTTTGTTTATCATAAATGTACCTTTGAGGTCTTTCTTGCAATGATATAGATTGCAGAGGCTTCTACTATGTGGTGATGCTGAACTGAGATCAGACCCATATAGCTATCTGGTTTGCTATGCTGAGTTTGAAGACATTACGTGTCTAAAAAATTCACGCTTGCAAGCTGAATAGAAATTGTTTCATAAACGCTCAGAGTTTGTATTTAGATCTAGTTTCTTTATTCCTGTCTTTCACTGACGATAGCAAATAGCTTGAAATCATGATCTGAAAGTGGAATTATAGTTAGAGATAGTGAATACTAACTACTCTGACGTTTATGTAAACGAAAATACGCTTGATAGGTGTTTTTGGTAGGACGCCATCTGTGGACACAAATACAAGCGTTAGCAAGTTTTTTAACTTGCATTTTTGTTTATCATAAATGTACCTTTGAGGTCCTTCTTGCAATGATATAGATTGCAGAGGCTTCTACTATGTGGTGATGCTGAACTGAGATCAGACCCATATAGCTATCTGGTTTGCTATGCTGAGTTTGAAGACATTACGTGTCTAAAAAATTCACGCTTGCAAGCTGAATAGAAATTGTTTCATAAACGCTCAGAGTTTGTATTTAGATCTAGTTTCTTTATTCCTGTCTTTCACTGACGATAGCAAATAGCTTGAAATCATGATCTGAAAGTGGAATTATAGTTAGAGATAGTGAATACTAACTACTCTGACGTTTATGTAAACAAAAATACGCTTGATAGGTGTTTTTGGTAGGACGCCATCTGTGGATATATATATATATATATATATATAATGAAATAGACAATCAGTATGTTTATAATACTAGTGAATGAAAGTTTATTATTTATATAGTAAAACAATTTAAAGATTAAATGAAAGTGCTGCAATCTATTTCCCTTGCAACAGTATACATATGTATAAGTGAGATCCAATAATTCTGTAAACAATATAATTGTTGTAATGCTTAATTAAAATTTGCATATTTATCTTTAATATACTTTTATATTATCATATTCAAATTAAATTTATTATTAATTATCAAAATCAATATATTTCTATAGTATGTACTAATTAAATAAGTATTTATCAAAATCATGAGACTGTGAAGTAAAGTTACAAAGCAATAAGTAGATTTACATTGAGCCAATATCTTCCAAGACACTGTCTCAATGGCATAAGAATACTATTACCTCCTTACTATCCTATTACTACATCTACAGCATTCTTATGGCTTTGAAATAAAATAAATTATCTTTAATAATAATAAAAATAAATCTTAACTTTTATTTTTAAAATATAATTAAATAATCTCAGGTTCTTCTAATTATCTTAAAGTAATGATAACTCATGTAAATAAGTATGATATGGGATTTTATATCAAACCTAAATACACCTAACTTATTTTAATAATTATAATACTAATCTTAGAGTATAACCTAATCTTATCTATTTCTAATATATCATCAATCATTAAATAATAATAACATGTCTATCTTTTATTTTCATATGGTATCTTAATTTTAGAATAAATCAAAATCTTACAACTTAATAATCTGTGGCAATAAATAATATTGTACTCTTATAATATGCATTATAATTACCCTATGACCATAATAATATTATATGTTAATGTTAATCAATTCTTATAAAATGATATCAAGAAAATATTGTGTTTATTTCTAAATAATAATACTAATTCATATTGTGCAAATATTATGTTTGTTCAAATTATCTGCTGTCAAATGCTGTGGTGTAAAATAATGAACTCGACACACTTTTAAAACAAATTAAACAAATTTATTTACATTAACTTCAACTAAGAATTTATTTACAATATTTACAGTTTAAAATTATGAAAACAAAGAGAATAAAAATAAGAAAATAATAATACAATATGTTTACACTGTTATTAACTCATACTCCTAATAAGTAATTATACATCCTTTAAAATGCTGTATTAATAACATTGAAGTATGTTTTCAAAACTTAGACTTTAAATAAATATCAGTGAACTTCAATTATTACACAGAAAAATTTATGTAAATAATATTTATGTAGCATATGTAAACAATTAAACTTTACTAATTAAATTGCTACATCACTTAAGTATTACTGCTATTCATTTCATCATGTACTAGTATGTGTTTACTTTACTATCAGCATTACTTTAATAGCATAATATAGAAACTAATGTATCCTTGTAATGTAATAACTAAGAATTGATTATAATTTTATATTTCACTTATTGCAATTCATATTACATGTTTTATCAAATATGCATTACATATATGTACTGTTAAAATAATAATATTTTAATTATTCATCAATTTTAAATTCATAAAGTATTATATTAGATAAATTCTATGATTCTTTTCTGTGTAAAATTATTACTTTACTTTATGTGTTATTCTACTCCTTCTTAATAACTTTCTATCTACAAAACATCCTTTTAAACTTATTCAAACTTTCCGGGAAAACAATCATCAATTTAAATAAATACTAATTATCCATACAATTGATACTTCATCATCTATATTCAGTAAATCTCCAACTCAAATATAAACTTCTACATAAAACTTAACTTAATTTCTCGAATAAAACCAAATAAAATATAGACTTTTAAATCTCTTCCTAACTTGCAATAAAATAATTACTTATGAATAACAAATATAATTCTAATACTATAACATAAACAAAATATTAAAATTTATTTACGAAAGAATCATATAATTATTTCTAAGCTTCTTATGTAATGTTGTATCGTATTTATTTCATAAATTCAAATTATGCATATTTAAATAAAACTGTCACTGCCAATATAATGTGTGTGTATTTTTAAAATAATTATACATTCATTCAAAATAACATATCATTCAGTTGATCTAAAAAAAAACATATTAAATACATTAAAATTATTATTATACAATTTTTACCATCAATAATGATTTAATGTACAGTCCATCTTCCAATATTCTTCGGAATTACAGCTTCATAGAATAAATCACATTTACACTCACAATCATTCTTTAACATATTACATTTTATATTAATTATAAGATAAACTTATGCAATTTATTATTATATTACTTTAGTTATTATTTTAAGAAATGTACCTATCTTATTTTTAATAGATTAATAATATTTAAATTTTATATTAGATAAATAAAACAAAATTCATATTACATAAATCCAGCGATGTTTCCTTTTCACCATAAAGTTCTTTAATCGTAGGCACATATTCACTAGAACACCATTTCCTGTTTCCGGTCTACCACGTGTTTTTTAAAAGTTTATGAAAAACGAAAATGTTCTTTTTTTAAAAAAAAATAAGTTCCCCACAAGAAAATAAAATAAATTAAAATAGTTTATAGGATCCTGATTTAGTTATTTTTAAAATATTATTCAAAAGTTATTATTTTAGCTTAGTCTTTAGTTTTATGAAAAACTATCATTTAATTATTTTAAATTAACTGGGACGTCCACATATTTCTTGTGCATTTTTTAATAAAACATCCAGGTAAGAATAAGCTTCTTTCTTTATAAAATGGTCAGCGTTTAAATTATTTCAATATAATAATCCCATTATATTAAGATTTTTAGCTAATTATATTTCAATTGACTTGCTTTTAAAATTATCAACATTCAGTCTTTTAAACATAAAGACTTAACAAGGCAAGTATTTATAAAACTACTTTCATTTTTAATATCTTTACTTAAGATATATTGTTAAATTTATAGCTTGCAAAAATACTTTCTTTACACAAAAGTATTTATTCTTTAAAATATCTATTTTCTAATAGGCAATAGTAATTAGCTTTTAAAATTATATACTATCCAAAATACTACTTTTCTCCATCTTGAAAATTTCCGAACTAATCCAGCGTTTGTCATATTTCTAAGGTAAAGTTTCCGATATATTTTCACTATATATGATGTTCCCATGACCATTTGCTTGTAAATTGAGCTTAGTTAGAGATGACCGATAGGGAAAAAATTAAGTTAATACTGCATGTCTATCATTTTAAACTTTTATAACTTATTTACAAGACACTCTTATAATTTTGAAAAATGATTTTAAAAGCGTCTATAAAAATTTACGTAGCTATTTTAATAACACAATTAACTTGAAAATTCAATCACAGAGTCCTCTCCTAACAATTGAACTGAGCTTTTATACCGGAAGAAACTTCCCATTTGATTGGTACATTTAAACAATCAATTTGCTGGCTTATTTACATATTTACCAACAACACAAAATTAAAAATAAATAATGACTTATTTAATATTTAATATTTATTACATTATTAAATTTCTAAAATAATCTTTATCGTTCATTTAAATTTATTAAACATTCTTTTAAAATATTCTTACTTACTTGATTTTAATTTTAACTTTTATAAAATTATTTAAAATACACTAAGTCTTTTTATACGTTATATTTTTAAAGCAATATTCTAAAATCAGATTTAATATTCTACATTTATTTATCTTTATTTTATCTCGTGATAGCTCACGTATTATTTATAAATTTTACAACATGATTTTTAAAATAGTTTTGCAACTTTATTAGATAACTTCCAAGCATGTGTGTGTATCTAACTAACAACTGTTTTTTTTTTACAATAAAAGAAACGCTTTTCATAATCTAAAAATAACTAACAATTGCATTTTTTAAAATAAATATTTTTAAAAATAAATAAGATAATATAACAGATTTTAAATTAATAATTCGACATTATTGAAATCAAATATTAATCTTCTATTTATGTACTTATAATAATTAAAATATTTATATTCTTTTATAACATTATTTTATCAACAATAAATATATGCATTTAATTTTAACTTGTCTTTTAAATACTTTAGCTTTAAATATTTATTTATTAAATCTATTAATGCAGTATTGATTATGGCCATTTTTCCCAACTATATATTATAATCATCATCATTTAAAATGTCTCTCTTTATATCAGCACAATTTCACATATCAAATACTCATAGATTGCTTTAATTAAACTTTTTGAACTATTACCATAAGCAAAATTAACATCACATATTCAAATATATCTTAAATTTAAAATTTTTAATAGATTAGCACAAAAATTAGATGGTGACCCATACAAAAGGGCACATATTCCCCTCCTTCGGATAAAATTTTAAATTTAACATCCATCTTCATCTTCCTTAATCCACATTTATCACTTTTATCTTTCTTATCATTAAATCTCATAATAAATTACTTGAACATAACATTTTATAAAGCATTGAAATATCATCTTAAATTTCAATTAGAAAACACTTTTAAATAAAACTACAATGACTTTCTTTTACTTCATAAATCAAGTTTCACTTTTCTTTACTCATCTCTTAACTAGGTTACTTTTATTTCCCTAATATTTCTATAAACATTAAATATTTAAACTCTTTTAAATACACTTTTTAAATAAAATATTGTAAATACATATTCCTATAGTTAATACTATATTTTAAACTACTTTATGTATTTTACTCCAAATTTATTGCTAGTTTCATTAGCAATTTTATAGATCATTGTTTAATAAATCTATATACTTCTCATTTTAAAAGATTAACTTGATCCCTTAAGATTGATCAATTTCATGATCACTACTATAATATAAATTAATCTTTCATAAGATCTACTTACATATACTTTAAATATATGAGTCTTTATACTTTATATCTTTATTACTCAACTTTTACTTAAACATATTTACTTTAATAGCTAATTCCACATTTTATTTTAGTCATTCTGACCAAAATTTATTTCTCCCAAAATTATTATTTATTAACTCAATAAATAATATCTTATTATACATATTTTGTAAATTTCTTCAATTAAATCTTTATCTATTCTGCTAACTCATCATATATAATAAATTATTTCCTTATGTAAAGCACTATATTTAAACATGACATTAAAATCTTTGTTCACAATACATTCTTAAAATTGTAACTCACACTTCAGAAGGAAAGGGAATTAAACTCCTTGCATTATAAGTCCCTTTTTCCCCATCTGGTGTGGTTAACATAAATGCATTCTCCCCTACTTTGCAAGATATTCTATATGGACCTTCATATAAACTAAGAAATTTTTTGAATTGATTTCTTTGAAGGTTGCTAACATGGGGTGTTCTAACCAGAACTAAATCATTAATTTTAAATGGATGTGGTTTATTATGGGCTTTCTTTACTCTTTTTGCACTCATAATATGAAGCTTCACTTTAGCTTGATTATTATCCTCATCCCTATCAATTTGTTCTCTTACAATTGGTATTGGCGTTTTAATTAATAAGGGCTCATGTCTACCATAATGCAAACGAATAGGAGTGAAACCAGTGGACTCATTATACGTACTATTAATATAGTTAATAACCTCAGGGAGTTTTTGAACCCATTTCTTATGATTATCAGCTACATACACCCTAAATAATCGACTAAGCTCCCTCATAACACGTTCGCATGGATTAGATTGAGGGTTTCTTATGGAGCTCATAACATGTTTGAGGTTTTGATCTTGAATCCACTCATTCCATCTATTCGATATAAAAGCAGTAGCATGATCTGTTAGTATAATTTTTGGTTTTCCTACTAATGGAAACTGATAATTAAGCATGCATTTTATGACAAAATGTGCACTAGTCTTAGGCACCGGATATGCTGCTACAAACTTACTGAAAACATCATAAGTTACTAAAATAAATTTCTGTTGTTTAAATGGTGGTAGAGGCCCGTAAAAATCAATAGCCAACAATTCATTAACTTGATTTGGAATAATATGCTGCATTACACCTACATATGATTTGTTACAATATTTAGACTTCAAGCAAGTAGAACATGTTTTAATTTTCCTTATGACACGCTTATACATTTTATCCCAATAAAAAATAGATTTTAATACATACATAATCTTTGGTGCACCATAGTGACCATAACTACAATGTACATACATAATCAATTTGTCAATCATAGAGTCAGGTACAACTATCCTCCATGATTCCCCCTGATTTGAATTTAAATTGTACATAAGTAAATTCTGATACATCTTATACTTGCTAAAAATCCTTTTAATAGATTTATTCTTACTATTTTTAATGTCATGATTATTTAAGATAGTCATGATTCTATTTAATTTATGATCCTGACCTTGAATCATAGTGAGATTATTATAATCATCTACTATAGATTCATCCCTGACTACATCCACACTACTAATAATTATATTTTGAGCATTAGGATGTTGGGACATCAGACAAATAGGGTGGCGGCTAAGAATATCAGCAGGGATATTCTGTCTCCCTTCAATATAGATAACTCTATAGTTGAATTGCTGGAGATACAAGCTCCACCTAACAAGTCTCTCATTACTGAGGTAGCTTTTGTTCAAAAACTCCAAGCTTCTATGGTCGGTCAACACAATTACTTCTGATCCCAATAAAAATTGGCGTAATTTCTGAAAAGCCCAGACAACAGCTAGGGTTTCCTTTTCAGTAATAGTGTAATTCAACTCAGCACCTCTTAAATGTCGGCTTAAGAAGTACAACACATGAGGTACCTGATCCTCATCGAGTTGATATAACACTACTCCCAGACCATAGTAACTACTATCTGTCTGCACATAAAATGTTTTACTAAAGTCAGGATACATTAAAATTACGTGTTTTAAAAATTTATTTTTAATTATATTAAATTCATTGTCATGTTCAGCAGTCCATTTCCATTTTTCAGCTTTCTTTAATAATTTAGATAAATTGATAGTATCTTCCACGAAATTTTTATAAAACCTATTATAATAATTACACAATCCGAAAAATGATTTTAATTGCTTTACTGTTTGTGGAATGGGAAAACGTTGAATAGCTGCAATCTTTTCAGGATGGGGCTGGATTCCATGTTCATTTATTAAATGACCTAGAAAAGTAATTTCTTTGGCTGCTATTGAACATTTTTCCATATTAATTTTAACATTCTGCATTTGGCATTCAGTAAAAAATAATTTTAAATGTTGGATATGCTCATGTAAACTATCAGAAGCAATAACTATATCATCCACATACATGATGATTTTCTCTTTCAATTGTTTCGAAAAAATCATGTCTAAACACCTGATCAAGCCAGCACCACTATTAATGAGACCAAAAGGCATCCGTCTGAAAACATACGACTGGCCTTGAAATCTAAATGCTGTATACTGCTGATCATTCTCATGCAGTGGTATTTGCCAATAACTAGCTGTCAGATCAAATGTAGAGAAAATTGACCTCTTGTGAAATTTAGTTAAGAGCTCATGTACGGGTGGAAGAATGTCACGTTCTGGTACAGTTACATTATTTAACATACGAGCATCCAAGCATACTCTAATACTGCCATCCTTCTTCTTCACAATAACCAATGGGTTTACGTAAGGAGAAGGGCATTTCTTGATTATATCCCACTCTAGCATTTTGTCAATTTGACTCTGTACCTCATCCTTATATTGGTAAGGAATTGGGTACATCTTTTGATGGAAAGGATCATTACTCTTCAATTTTATTCTATGGGTATATCCCTTTATTATACCATGAATTTTAGAAAATATATTCTTATAATTATACATTAATTGATATAAATTTTCACCCAATTTAGAATTTATTGCATAAACATGTTCAATTTTAGCCTTTATGCTGGCATCAATTAATGTGTTCTGTATACATAATAATTGACTAGAAAGGTTATGCATACCATATTCAAAATTAAGCCTTTCTTCTTTACAAATAAAAATCCTATTATAAAAATCTATCTGACATTTATTCAAAATCATGAAGTCAGCTCCTATTATGGCTTCATGTATTAATCCAGGCATAATAAGGAAAACATGCCCAAATTCAGTATTATTTATTTTGAAGGTAATCCAGACTTGTTTATTTGATAACTTTGTCCTCTTTCCATTTGCTAAAGTTACCTGGATCTGTTTTACTGGCAATGAGGATATATTCCCTTCTACACTCACCAGATTTTGATACATTGACTCTGATAATATGGAAGCTTGACTTCCGGAGTCAATTAATGCTTCAACTCTAATATTATTTATATGCAAAATTACAATGGGACACTGATAAGTTATAGGTGGTTCGCCTATAGTAAAGGGCTCTAAATAATCGATATCAAGATCTAAAGTATTCAGCATCCACATCTGATCGTTCCCCATTTTGTTAGCACCGGGTCCTTGCAAAGAGGAACTAGCATACAAAGACCTTTCTAATTTAACTTTTTACTACTAGTTTTATTAGCTGGTCTCTTAAGAATTGTGGTCACACCACTAGTAGAAGGTTGATTATGCGAATCATCACTTCTATCCCTATTTGTATCATATTTTACAGATTTCTTAAAATATGGAGACATTCTATCTCTGCCTTTGTATTCAAATCTTCTCTTAACACCTCCAGAAGATCTCACCCCAGTATTAACACTAAGACTTGCTAATGGGTAACTATTCCGATCCTTATTTACCTTAAACCTATTATCCATCGATAATTCTGCTACTTCCAAAGCATCCAAGACTTCGGATACTTCCTCAATTGACCCACAGTCAGCAGAAATTAACAATTGTTCCACATTTTTAGGTAGGTTGTGCCTAACTATCCGGACAATCTGTCCTTCTGATAATGGACAAGCAGTCAACGTCTTCAGACGCACAGCTTGATTCCTGAAAAAGCTGGTGTAGCTGCCTTTGCTAACATGGTACTTCTCTTGGGTAATTTGATACCGAATGCAATCCTGTTTGTCGGAGTTCCAAAAGCTCCCAACAATAAAACATTTGAAGTCACCATAAGTCATTGGCTTCTCAAACAAGGATTGCCACCAATCTTTAGCAACTCCATATAAATGATTGCTACACACGGCCACTTTTTCTTTTTCAGATAAAGAACATATTGAAAACAATTCATCCAAATTGTTTAAAAACTCAGAGGGATTTTTCATGTATTCCCCTTTAAATGGTTTCACTTTCATAAACCTTAAGGCCATTGAATTATTCGCACTTCCCTCATAACTAATCACTTCTCTAGTCGGTCTATTGTCAATTTCCTTCACAATAGTATTTCCTGACTGATTATTGTTATTACTACCTTGCTTAACTAATTCTACATTATTTATTTGTGAAGAATCAATATAATCCATATATGCCTTACTACTTATTTTCCCTTTAAATACCTCGGCTTTTGCATTACTTATACTTTTCATTTCTATCTGATCATATACTTGCTGAAATTTCCCTTCTAAGTCCATTTGCTCAAGCACTTGCTTTACATATCCTTTTTGTTCTTTTCTAAACTCATCTAAATTCTTGTCTAGAATTTCTTTATACTTGTCATTATTCTGTTCTATCATACCTACGTGATCCTTTATATCCTTTTGAATGCGCTTTATATTCTCTCCTACTTTCGATCGATATTAATTTTCATCGACTCTCTTAACATCTAAACCTTTAAGTTTTTCTACTAACTCCTTTTCGATTTCCTCCCTTATGTCCCCTTTGGTCTGGACTATGGCATTCCTAACATCTTTAATATCTTCATTAATACTACTAACTTGGTTCTTAACCTCACCAATCTCACTATCAACTTTTAATTTATAGTCGTCAATTTTTAAAGTTAAATTATTATTATTAATTCTACATTGATCAGTAGCTTCTGCTATTTGATCTTTTAGACCTTTAATTGTGCTTTCTGAAAATTCATGAAATTTTCTTTCTAGTAATTCTTGATTTCTATCATCAATTTTAAGTATTTCTAATTTTAAAGACTCCACTACTTCTTCATTTTTATCAAATCTTATATCTATATTATCCATTCTATCTTCCATTTTTTTATTAAAATTCATTACAATTGCAGAATTATCCTTCATTTCTGCTTTAATAGAATCAATACTTTCTTTTAAAGAATCAAATTTAATATTATTTTTATTACTCTCCTCTTTTATTTCTTCTTTTAAAGAATCTTTTATTTCCTCTTTAATAGCATCAAACCTAACACTATTTTTATTACTCTCTTTTTCCATTTTTTCTTCTATAGCATCAAACTTAATACTAATTTTATTACTCTCTTTTTCCATTTTTTCTTCTATAGCATCAAACTTAATACTAATTTTATTACTCATATCTTGAATCATTACTTTAAAATATTCCTTAAAATCAGACATTAAGGAATGCTCTACATCTTTCTTAGTTTTCACTACTTCTTTTTCTACAGTTTTAAAAATTATCTCCTCCTTTTCCTCTACTTCATTATCCATATTTTGATTACTTTCTAATATTATTTCTAAATCTGCTAATTTCTCTATTTCTTTATTCTCCACACAACTGTCTTCAACAACAAAATTGGACATTTCAACTTCTAGATTTTTATCCCAATTACTCATTTTTATTTTTAAAATTCAATTCTATTATTACGCAGTATTTATTATCAATATTTTTCAAAATAATTCCCTATCAACCTTCCCATCTCCACTCAATTCACTTCTACAATTAGTCATAAAATAATATCCTTGAAAACTCTACATTATTTATTATTAAATAATTATATAACTTCCAATAACAAAATTGTGTCATATCATTTATTTTCACACCCATGATCCACAGACAATTTGCACATAATATATAATATTAAGTATTCATCTAAAATATTTTAAGAATTGATATGGTCATATTATAAAATAATTATTTGCCACATTTCCATAATTTACATATTTATTTACTTATTAACTTAAAATCAATATAGTATTAAATTTCCAAGAACTATATTATAGATACCACATGAAAATATAACAACTTTATTAATAAGATCTTTATTCTAATTTTACAATCAGCATTT